>PKRV01000209.1:1992419-2154711 GCA_003709505.1 Hyphantria cunea
AAAAAGTAGAAAAGAGGCTAAGTTACATCAATAACAGAATGGTCCGATGAAAATAATAACAGGTTGAACCTAAAAAGAATGTTTATGTGACAGTAATGGGCAAACGCATTAAACTACCTACGAAGGTGGAACGAGTGAAATAAAATGCACTAATAATTGCTGAAAGTCTTCACAAGTAAATACCTTTCTATTAATCTTACGTGTTATTATTAACGTGACAGTAATTTTTTTTTGTTATTTTTCCGTGGCCTCAGTTGTTACTTTTTATTACATTCTTAATCATCACTGCCATAGTAGACGGAAAGATTAAATACTTATGTATCTATCTTATCTAGAAAAATATTAATTATTTAAGACACCATCACTGATTTCATTGTACATATAAACATACAGAAATATAAAAAAAAACGGAAATTAAAACAAACGAAAATAATAACATTTATATTACGAGATCCCAGTGACATTAAAATCAATTTTAAGAATGATTTGAATAACCGGAAATTGGGTCGCCAATTTTTAATAATAGCTTTTGTATACGGAATTACAATGATAACAACTAACATAAACAAACGGACTTGATTTTAATATTTATTGTGATGCTAATACTTACTTACGAAGAATGTCTGATCACTTTATGTCGTGCGCTCATAAACTAGCGATATTGTACATTTTGCACAACCTTACTTGCATTTTGTTTACTGTTGCAGGTATAGGCGAGCAAAGTGTTGACAACTATGTAAGTATGTATTAAAAGCTGTATGTATACTTAGTTTAAAACTAGATTACGTGTTTAAATTTCACGTTGTAATATATGTTTCATCTTATCATCGTAATGAAAATGAAATTTGACTATGACATTTTCTATATACTCGTATTTTAACTAACATTTATTTATGCCAGAAATATTTTATTCATTCGTAAACACGTAGTCATTCAAAAAACAACAATGGCTTCTTGAATACAACTGGTCCCTTTTTATCTGTCATATCTATTTCCGTAGAAGAGATGCCTAAAAGAGATCGCTAATTGCGATTAGGTGCCCAATTGTACAATAACATGAGCTCAAAGGTTTTTGAAATACAGATATATTTCAAATATATTTTTAGACATATGAAAAATAATATTTTTTATTTATATTGTACTAATTGCGTCCCCAGGTGTTGTCTCCGCGGTTGTACCTTGACCATGCCACGAGAACACTATATTTTATCAAATATAATGTTCCATAAATTTTATTTCAGTTATTCCTATAAGCTACATCTGTTATAAATTTCATTGAAATCTGTGCAGCCATTTTGGCGTAACAATAGGAATTTCGAAAAAAAATTTAAATTATTACTATTAATATATATAATATTTAACATTATTACAATACTACGCGAATCTAAAAGCCATTAGCAGAAAGTTACTGTTAGTAACTTTAACAGATTTTTTTTTGATTAGATAATCAACATTTATAAGATAAGAGTTTAAAAAAAATTAAGACTAAAAACGTTTATTAATATATTGTAGGGTCCATACATAATTGACTGGGAGACGTTTGAGATGTGTAAGGGCCCCAAACAAGATGACTGCGGCAAAGTTGAAGTTACAAACTTACAAAATATGTCCGACATTACATTTCACCTGGATTTCTCCAAGGATTGTCTAGCAACTATGGTATTTCATAATACATATTTAAAATTAAAAATACAATAAAAATACTTTACCAAGTGACTTACTTTACACAGGGAAAAATAGTTGCTAGTACCAGAAACAAGAACGTTACAAAAAGACTGTGGAATTATGTACTAAGCAAACCATGTGAACATTTCGTTCTGGGTCCCATTCTAGTTAATTCATTTAATCTATCTAAGGATTGCAAAATTTATAAGGTAAGTTATTTAAATCTAAAAACAATGCTAATCTAATTACTGCTACTAGGACTAGACAAAAGGTATCTCCTTTATACATACGAAAACTATTTAATGTGACAGCCTAATCTAACTTTTGAATTACCATCAACAGGGTAAATACGAAATACATTTAGACTTAGAAGCAAAAACTAAGGTATTTTTGGGTGAAAACTTTTTCTACGGCAATTACACATTCCAGATAACATCTTATAACAAGGTAAACAATTTTTTCTGTTACAAAACTAACATGGCTATTAGAAAATTGGGCTTAAATAAAAAATATCCCTAAGGGAGATTATCGTTTTTTTTCTAAGTAACCCCTATCCTCCTTTACGTAAATTTACGGATAACGAGATTTATCATTATTAATGACAAATATATTAGTCCCCGCTCGATAACGGGGATTCGATATTTTATAATATCAATCGCGAATTCATACATTTGTTTAAGTTGCAGACTACTTACACGTAAAAAAAAATATGTACGACTCTTTCCATTTTATAGTTAATATGTTTTAAGATACAGCTTCGCGCAACCACTTCAGATGTAATATCATTTTATTTATCGGCAAAAAGGTTGGATGCGTAATATAACTAATTTCCGTGTCCCGATTAAAACTCGTAATAAATGGTCGCGCGGGAGAGCTCGAAACGTGTCACCATTACCGCAAAAAGTGGAAAAATAAATCCACATTAAAAGGCGTAAAAAATTCGTTAGACGTCGCACGTCGACAATAAGGAATGTGAATTTTATTACAAAAAGTTTTATAGCTGTAAATCTTCTTTTTTTTTAAACTGGGTAAAAGTTTTCAAGACATGAAAAGGTTAAAAAACCAAAAAATAACTCAGTGATCAACACTAATTTACTGAACAAATGTAGGTACATTTGTTCACCGAGTTTTTATACGGTTAAATTGAAACCAATATTACACAAATAACAACAAGGAACACGGCTCACTAGACTAATTAATTAATCTGCATTCATCAAAATGAATCATATATTTTAACTTTACATCCAGAAATCAACATCTGCAATCCAAACAAATGGTTAATGTATACTCAGTTGCGCAAATCTGAATAAATCTATTTCTAGATTAAAGAAAATGCGATTGGTTAATATATTTTTAATGAGGTGGAATAATTACACAACAAATTAGTCGCCTTAGAAACGCTTGTGATCCGAAAGTAAATCTGGTTGGAAATGTTGAACAGGGGCACCTGAGCCCGCAACCCAAGGGCGGCCGCTTCGCTAATTTCCTAAAGCACAATATAAATTACCGCCGGAAAACAATGACGGCCGGGTTGAACTCACCGCGCCTTTTGCACCGACCAAAATATAATGTACTCGATAAAAGGATTGTTAGCTTTGTATAAATTAGTACAAAATGACGACAACAAATCAAGCGAAGTTCTTCATCTGCTTTCTTAGGAGGTGAAGAACTATCCGTGTCAGATGATAGACTAAGGGGCCTTATCTAACCAAATTACTGGCATCTTCTATAAGGTCAGGTGTGTTATCGCAACCGAGGCATACCATGTCGACAAAATTGAATTAATTACTTAGAGGAACATCCGCTCTAAAAACAGATTTTATTGAATTATATTTTCTTTAATAAAATATTAATGGACAATATGTAACACGAGTCTGCGTAATACTTGTACTGTTCGATTCTCGGATGCTTCTATTTGTGTTGAGTCAGCTAGTTAATTATTTTCTACGGACAATGAATTGCCGAAATGGATTCATCATCTTGAAATGAATCGACATTTTTTTTTAATTTTGACTTAAAGCTAATGTTGAAAAATAAGCTGTATTTATAAAAGTAGCTATTTTTATACATTCAGAGCGAATGGAACGCTACACATTCAAAGAATTGTCAATAACTTACAAAGATTCCCGATTGACGGTAGACGAAAGGTTTTCAACTTTTATTATGCACTTATACAACGGACTTTCACATTGTAAGAATAAGTTTTCTATTCAGTTAGTATTCTGGCAACACGCCTAATCTACTTACAAAACATATTAAATACATCGTTCAACATTAACAAATGGTTTCTCATAACATGGCGTAGGAGGAAACTGTAAAACACTATGTTTCATAGTTCCAACTTTATGGCCACACAATGTAAACAACGTGCTTACTTATTCACATCACCTAGGCAGATACAATTGTAAACGGGAATAGGTAAAGCATGCCGGTATAAAATACTATGTAGTAACAACGCGCACTCATAGCTGCATTACAGCCAGAAACGGTGTTATTCATAGTCCAGAATAAATCAACACCTCAGTCAGCACTCCAATATAAAGTGCACATTTTAGTAGGAATAAACCGGTGCACATACAGCAAAGCAAGAACGTAAATTTTGGGCAATGAATAAACGAATTACAAATGAATATACCTCTCGTATTGGAATAACGGATTGGTCTTGAAGGGGCCGCCTATTTAAATGCGTGACCCGTCATTAGGCAGGCAGCCGGAGCGGTCCGGGATCGTTCAAGTGCCTTACCCTCGATAGCATCGTATAATCGACCTGTTAACGTTTCGTCTTGTACATACTTCCAACCCCACACTGTTTACCGCCATTTATTTTTATTGCTTACTAGGCGGAATTCGGGTCTAGACAAACGACACGAGGTATCAACTGACTGCGATCGATGAGACAAATCACAAGGTGGTACGAACTCCTCGATCTTACAAGTACATGTTCCTTTTAAAATTGAACGCTGATAAACTTCCATAAAATAAAACGTGATATAAATATCGTATTCGATTACTTTATTAACACTATCTAATAAAATTGTCAAGATCTGACTTAGCGAATATAGTGCGAAACGTAATAAAGATGCGACATCCTAAGCGATTTGCCATGTCGGACGTCAACGCCATTTTTTGTCGACGACCCGATAAGTCTGCTTCACTGATTTGTTACAACAGTAGAAATAGAGATTAATATGTTCGTGACGTAAGACCCTCGTACGAAGTACAAAAACATTTTGAATAGGATATTAAATTTAAATAGTCGATTATTTTTCATGATATATATTACTAAAGGTTTAAGGCTTACAAAGATATTAACGATTGGTAGTCATATTAATGCATGTACGTCGGTATAAATTAATTTAATGACAAAACCTTTTAAGCATAAACTTGATATGAATCCTGACCTCACTATATTAACTAAAGTTTCTTTATCGTTTTAGTGTATGGGAATTTCTTGTTAATTGTTGTTTATCTTACTTTGGGTGTAAGCTTTTGTATTCAAACTGTTAAATGCTCATGCACAAGTGGAAGTGATATGGTTACTTGCAACTCTGGCAAATGTGTATCTGCACAATTTGGCATGTAAAAGCAGTAAAGCACTCATAGCTTACCTTACTTACCTTCTTATAGATCTTACCTTCATATAGATAAGGTTTTGAAATAATTTATTTAACTAATGGCTTTTAACATCTTTTCTATTAATTTTTACATGTGCCTATATATATACCCTTTTTTAACTATATAGGTTTTAAATATATCATTAGGATGTTAGGCATAAAACCCTTCTCGCTACACATTACGCTAATGAATCCTCCTCAAATAGAAAATACTAAACTATTTGAACATGTTGATTTTATTTTATGATACTACGACTAATAAAGACGTAACTAAAACCCATTTATAACCCCTACGCCGTAACTGAATTCGTAGAAACTGGTTTCTTTGTTCGATCTGCGTGACAACAAATCGTTATCTCGATTAGGCATTTGCTTGCTATTTATACATTAAAATATTTCCGTGGTTTTGATCTGCGTATGACAAATACATAGTACATGCATAGGTATGTATATATGTTAGGAATGTTCAGCAAAACTGTAGTTCAAATTATAAAGAAGAAATCAATCAATCTTCTAATAAGTATACGTCTCTACAATACACATATAATATATAGTGTTAATTAAAAGTATTACACACGTTTATCACGAGAACAATAAAACACAGTCGTTACCAAGCTTAGATGGTGAATATTAACCGGTTTACCTGCTAATATATTTTTATATAAAAATCTCACCAGTAAATGAGACGACAGTTATTGCTAGTCAATGGACTGAGAAAATATGGAACTACATTTGGGTTGTTGGTAACAGAATTTTGCCGAGATTAGACGGCAGTTACTCTGTGTAATGGGCAATGAACCGCATCTGTTTAGCGTACAAACCGCCCCAAACATAGTTCGGAAAGGCCATTATGTATAACTGTAAAGATTTTTACACTACACAACGGTAAATACGCATACATTTCGACAAATGATACACAGGTATACATGTAACTTATCGATCTTAACAATTCAACAAATTTTATAAAGCAAAAGGAGTCTTTTATCTTACATAAGCATTGTGTATAAAAAACTGTTGCTACTGTTGTGTTAAGATTAAAAGACCTACCATTTACAGTATCACTGATAGTGACTAGTGGTAATCCTTAATTCAAAAGCCTAGTCACGCAATTGCATCAATTTGCCTTTGAACGATATAACTCTTTTAAAAGTTTTCATGGCAATTATTTCTTATTTCTTAACATGTTGAACAATTACTTCAGGTGCCAGTATATAACCAAAACATATTGCAGGCATTACTTCTTCCACTTCACATTGTACATTACATTTTTTTAGACGCTCATATTCGTAAATTGAAACCTAGTAAGACTTTGTAACAATCAGATATATTTTTAAAAACTTACCGACCGGCATCACATTTAATTTGAAACTTACCTGTAAAGTAAAGAAAAAAATGGTTAGTAACTTAATAACTTACTAAACTTTATAGTATTAATTACTTACATTTGTTTATTTGTTTTTGCTATTAAAAGCCGAAAACCTACGTCCAATAGTTTATGCAACCATAAATGCATCTTAATGCTTGATACACAGAAAAAAAGTCTAAATTGAAACTAACTCGATATTTCTTCTTTGAAAACACATTAAGAAAAACATTTTTTTTAAATTAATTACTATCTGCTTTAACAACAATCAAATTAACAAGAGATTCAATATGTGTCAGCTTTCGAATAACGTTATGTAATATAAAATCATTATCTTAAGAGCCGTTCAGCCTATGTTAAAAGAAAACTCACAGGTACGTTGTCAAGTTACATTAAAGAAGCTTGACATCTAGAATCCACTTAAAGACGTCTCGGGGTTAAGGTCACCTTTCTGTCACCACTACAAGTAACCCTCTGCTCGTCTCAGGAATACGTATTTCTTCACGATACTTTCAACATAAACTCCTTATTTTCTTCATACGCCAATAGGCGTTATCTAATGTAAATAAGTTTGAAGGCAGACACCACACAAGTGCTCTGCGGGTTTAAGAGGGATTTTAGGGATACAACTCCCTGAAGACACGTACTATACGCTGATATTATACAAAAATTTTCAACCAGCGAAAGGATTTAGCCGTTGAATCCTAAGGCCTCTTGAGAGCCGACAGCTATAAACTTCAACATAAACCGTCCTGCTTATACAATCGTTGTGCATATATATGACTACGTTACATTGCACGTGCATATTATCTGCAAGTTTAGGAAACCTTACATTGTTTTAATACATATGCTTACATGAAGATATCGTTGTCTATTACTAAATAAATACGTAAGAGAAATAATGTTGACGTTTTATTAAATGCTTCTGTGTGCTAACGACATACTAAATAAGTAATTGTATATAATGTGTGTGTACATTTATGTTGAATTTCATGATAGCAACATACACTACTGTATTCGAACAGTGTCACCTTAAAACAAGTAGCATTGGGCATCAATTAATTAAAATTACAAATTATTTACTTGTGACTGATTACAATTACATAATCAAACGTTAATTGCACTTCACAATTTAATTAAATGAGGATGTCATACATACGGTAACAGTGTGTATAGTATTTCTATATTACTTAAAACCTTTCTGAGTTTGGTTCTGGACGGTTGCATAGAAGGTGGTAGTCACTTCCTATGACACTTCTGCTGGTTTGGTCAATTAACTACTTTAATAGTTAAATATGGAATTAAGAATGATGTTTTTTTAAAAATATCATTTATTTACACAGCTCAAACAAAAATGTTCTGCTAACCCAAACACTGACCGGGAATAAAAACGATAAGGAAAACATATTCTGAAAGCCATTTATTGTATTAGAAATATATTGCATTGACAAATGACAAATAATATTTTCACACGATGGTTAAAGATCTCATATACCAGTAGTTATTTAAACAAAAATATTGTTACAGTACGTGACATCTTTCTAGACTTGTGTAAGTGATTTGCTTAGTCATTTTAAAATAAAATAAAAATAGTAAAGAGAAGCAAATACCGTAATATATTTCCGATTGGTCCTAATAATTTTCTGTTCGCAGATAATTCAGCCAGCGTTGCCTAGAAAATCTAGATTTAGTTAAGCGAGGTAATAGATTTGAGCAATTCATTCTGATAGTAACAACTTCTGCGCACTATTAATCTAAGCAATTATTTAGAGTGGGAAAAAATTGTACTACAGGTTAAAGGAAAATTTTATAGAATTGCCTAATTTTCTAAGGTTGAGATAGAAATTTTCCATATCCATACCAATATAATACATTCGAAGTATCTGCTACGCTTTCACGGCTAAACCGTTAAACCGATTTCAATATAATTTGGCATGGAAACACTTTGATTCTTGTGGAAGGAGTTTTCGCTCTTTACAGCGATAAAAGTAAAACACAATGTGTCATGAAGTAAAAATAATATTGTCATTCTACTAACAAATACTCCTTATGGGTTTCAAAGTGTCCTTAAAGTTGGCGGGACTTATTCTATTCTGTTATTGACACGGAGTTTACATTTATCACATAAATTTCTATAAAATACCAAAGATGTAAAATAAGGTTAAGTAGCACGGGTCGATGCGACGAATGCAATCACTTTAGGTTGGTCTTACAGAAGATTTGCAGTTGGTCTTAAAGTTGGTGGGACTTACTCTATTCTGTTATTGACACGGAGTTTACATTTATCACATATATTTCTATAAAATACCTGAGATATAAAATAAGATTAAGAAGCATGAGTCGATGCGGCGAATGCAATCATTTTAGGTTGGTTTTACAGAAGATTTGTAGTTGGTCTTAAAGTTGGTGGGACTTACTCTATTCTGTTATTGACACGGATATTACATTTATCACATATATTTCTATAAAATACCTGAGATATAAAATAAGATTAAGAAGCACGAGTCGATGCGGCGAATGCAATCATTTTAGGTTGGTTTGACAGGAGATTTGTAGTTGGTCTTAAAGTTGGCGGGACTTACTCTATTCTGTTATTGACACGGAGTTTACATTTATCACATTTATTTCTATAAAATACCTGAGATATAAAATACGGTAGTAAGTAGCACGGGTCGATGCAGCGAGTGCTATTATTTTAGGTTGGTCTTACAGAAGACCACCTAAAATGATAGCGTTCATGCTGTTATGTTTCGTTGGTGTGTGCGAGATCGCAGGCCCAATGATGCAAAAGCATTTCAATAATAGGCAGAGCGACATAGTCATAATTGTAACTAATCTCCGTAGATAAAGAAAAAAACAACTCAATAGGCGACCATAACGTGGGTCATGCAGCATTGCACAATGCAATAGCATTGTCTGCATTGGCAATGAGTATTGTGTGCATACCGCTCTTGGTTTCTACTCATGCTTTCCATCAGGCAGAGTGGAGTCCCTTTGACCGGCTTATACGTAAGAAAAAATTATTACAATGTAACAAACATAAAATACCTAAAACCTTCCTAATTTGTTTAATTCTGACTTTACTTTCGCATCACAAATGCGTTCGTCGACCATAAAAATTGGGAAATACGGTTTTTGTATCGAGAAAGCGAAATAATATTAAAATAACCGCTTCTTATTAGATGTACAAATAGGTTTGTATAAACGGTACACATAACAAAATTTTTTTTTTAAGGTTTTGCCTGTCTGTCTGTTTGTTGTTCCAAACTTCCTTACCTCCGGGTAAGGAAGTTTGGAGGGCAGAACGGATTTCCACTAGCAGATATCTGAAGATATAAGGAGTGAATTAAGTTACTTTACTACAAACGCGGGTAACACCGCGGGGCTCTGCTAGTCCGAGACTTTCGAATACATTTGTAATTTACAGTCATGATGAATAATTCTGTCGGATATGAGGTTTTCAAAGTCGTACGCGAGTATAATGCCTTTAAATTTTTAATTTACTAATTATTGTGTATGTGACGGATGTTGTATGATGAACAGGAAATTATATATTTTAAATTAATTCTCTGCCCGTAACCAACAGAAATAATCACTGGTCGTATTTTTCTTTATTGAATATATCTCATTAAGTTTATAAATAGTAAAATCATCAAGTAATTATTATTCAAAAATATAACCTGAAAACGTTAAAACTTTTAATAAAATGTATATAGGTCATAGGTCTTTGGCACTAAGGCCATTATTGCTTATATCGGTTTAGTAGTTTAGGATATAGACACACATAGATTGCCATATATAACCCTTGATTGTGACCTCTCTGTGGTCAGGTAAAAAGACTAAATAAAAACAATACAACACAAAAATTTCGATGTTTTTTCTTACATATGTGAAGTTACTTTTTTGACGTTGAATGGAAATATTGAGACAAAACAATGTTAATATAACCGGAAGCGATTCACAGCAATCTCCCCATATATCACTTCACGTCAAGCCGCGTCACTCACGTCTGTTTTCCTTCAAGTATTAAGTAATATGCGCCACTCTCCGTTGTAATACGACTCTAAAAAATTTACTATGCCCTATTTTGCCATATAACATCAAGTTACATCAGTAAGTTATCCTCTAAACATAAATAAACATGTACGTTAAGGTCTTATTATCTTGTGTATGTCCTATTAAGCAAATTATATTTGAGTAAACTTTCTGATGAACCTTTATTTTAATGTAACTTATTTAGTATATTCTAACATCGAAGACATCAAAAACTGATTTTAAGCCTGATAAAGCTCAAAAAAATAAAATTAACCGAAACGAAATCGGTACAGAACAGTGGCGACTTCAACATACAACGCAAAAACAAAAACATACTGCAGTGCCATTTAGCGAAGAAACGTCGAACTACAGAGTAATGGAGAAAACGAAGAAACTACCAATCCTGAATTGCACAATAGACGTTCTCACGCCGATTAGCATATATACAAATTCCCAACATCAACCTTTGGACAGTGACCCGCCAGGCCTTATCACCTCGCCTGGTCGGATCCTCCCTTTGTGTTGGAGGAACACTACACCCGTTCTTCACAGTATCTCGAAAATTGCGTTGCGTGTTGGGTCCCCAATGTTGGTTAAGAAATATTGTACGTTTTAAGTACATACAATCACACACACAAATGCGTTATAAAATGAGAGCATAAGATATAGTTTTAGAACTTGAATAAAGTAAAACAACTTTTTTTCATATCAATAAAAGTGGTAAGAGTGCAAATCCTTTTGCAGAAAAACAATAGGAAATAAAGTTATATCATTTCCCCCGCGTCATTGTTGGTAGTCGGGTAGTCACGCGCACATTAGCCGCTCGCTCAACACCTGTCGGTGGCACTTGCCACGAGGGAACGCTGTAGTAACTATTTCTTTATTTTATATTTATCCTGCACTATAACTTTATTTTATTTTCTCTAGTTATGTATAAAGTATTTTCTATAGTAACAGCTTATCACGATATAATGTGACTATTAGTCTCATAGAAAGAACCTATGTAATGATGTACGTAACGTTACGTACATCAATATGTTCGTAAATATGATAATAAAAGATTTATGTGTATACCACATATTTATTTTATTATCATAGATACAAATTTAAAATATTAAAATTTTCAAAACGAATTACGAATGAGTCACAAAACACGAGGATCACACTGTCAGTTAAAATATCTATCAGTTGAGTCCATTTATTTTACTCGACGTTCACGAATCTTACGTACGAAACTACGTTGCTTACAGAAGTTATTTCTAAGTGGGTGTTCAGTGGATTTGTTCCAATAAATTAATAATATCGATAGATATTTGTGCAATTGAAACCAGGAAAATGTCTTTTCGTATATGACAAGCCCACCATTAACACCAATGAAATTTAGTTTGGTTCAGGAATAATGCATGTACCCAAATCGTGTTCTGCTTTTTATAAGACTTTAATTTTTACACCAACCGACAGTTTCCCTTTAAATACAACCAGTTCTATCTCGAACTTTAATATTGTAACCGACTGTTGCGATACCTTTAAATAAAACCGTAAATCAGGTTTCTCTAATAAAATTAAATGAATTCAATAATCTATGCCTTAGTTATATCCAGTACTCAATTAACGAAAACCAGATAAGGAAAATTTAAGAGCCTTCTCATTTAGAAAGATATTCTACTCATTATTTATCGTTAACTTATGTTGTTATCTCTACGGTCGTTTTAATATACATCTTATTTAAAAGTAGAAGATATGTCTATAATAAACACTCAGACTGCTGCGTCACTATATATATTAAAAAAACTCAGAACATAGCAATGCGACATTCGCGACATTATACATCCGACTCCTCAGACGAAGATGATCCTCGTTCATCTGAGAAATCCTTTTTAAAAAACCTTATTTAGAAAGAAATACAATTATATGGTAGCTAAAAAACGTTATGTGAAACAACGACTTACTGCTAGCTCAACGGTCTATGATAGGAATTGTTTTAATATATTTTGATGTTTAATTGTAATATCTCATAAGTTGATATATGTATATATACTTTATATTGTAGTAATTTTCCATTTCTGTAGCCCACGGCGATTTCTGTATTAAGTAAATACATCGATGTTCACATATTCTGTATCGATCAATCTTAATGTAAAATATAACTGCATCGCTTGCATTGACGTAAGCAACGCAATTCATGCTAAATGATACTTTTATATATGACGGCAAACTTATTTCCAATTTCGTTGAGGGCACTAGGTTAATATTTTTGTAATTTCATTGATTTTTCTCAAATAATATTTCAGTGTTAATAAAGTTTATTTTTTTAAAGAACTTCTAGACCCACCCCGTAAAGTTATATGTATATTTATTTGTAAGTGTAGGTGCACGCCAACATACATATAACTTATCATGATTGATTCGTTCACCTCGCGTGCCTGTGCTTCAGAGAGCATGTTTGATTTATCGCATATCTATAAATTACCACTTACATTGTGTGTCTATTTATCATCTCGAGGTATAAGTATAAATCATGTGATTCGCATACGAGTCTTTTTGTCTAAAACTAAACATAATACAATCGGAAATATTGTGGTACGATTGTATAAATAGCTGTCTGTTTCTATAACTATTTATCTACTCAACATTCTTGAAAGTGGCTCAAAATATAATATCAGCTATTTGATAACAAATTTATAGACTAAATCTAATCATTTTAGCCGCATCTTTAATAAAGTACAAGAATATTATTTTTTAGTAGTTTCATTAACAAAAGAAACTTGCATTTAGCTAAGACAAGTTTTGTATTTAAAAGAATAAAGACAAAAAATTCTATTAAACAACAATAAAACTCAGATGAGATGGCTTAAACATTACACTCGAAAGAACAGAATAAATACGAAAAATATCAAAGATTTCACTGTAAGACTAAAAAACGTTAAGTAAGAGAACACCGAAAAAGAAGTGATAAAGTGTATAACACGATCAATACATACACGATAATAACTTTGTAATGATTTCTATTATATTTATATAACTTTTACTTGAGATTGATAAATGCATAAATGCTCCATACAGTAAAGAGTGGTATTTAAATAGTAGTTAACAATCCTACCTCTTTTTTAAAGAAACGACGTGCTAAAGTAGATAATGTTTGACATACTTAACGTTTATATTTTACATATGTAGAAGAAATTTCCTCTCCTGAGAGGAGATCCGAGCCCAGCAGTGGGACGTTATGGGTTGTTAATGATAAGAAATTTAAAAAGCTAAAACATTTATTGTCTTATATGTCATCGTATAAAAATGTCATTGTGTAGATTTTTATTGATCAAATTTTCCGTATGTAAACCGAAAATTAGACAGTTAACTTGCACAATTTATACACAACACGCTCATATTTCACATATTTAAGGGCTTTGATTCTGTATGGACCAGAATTACACCAACAGCACTTTTGAGTCTCGTTAATCATATATAACTTCACTAAACCTCACATATCCAATTTATTAAACAATAGGTATTCTAACAAACGAAATTTCAAAATAAAGACTACGGTTTAGAAACTTCAATTAATCCCCTTAGTTACATATCCCTTCCAAACAACCACATTGCAGCGACCGATTATTTTTAGTTACTGCCTTTTACCTCCTAATTTTATATTACCCACAGTAGACAAGAAAAGCGTACGTGCTCGAGTAACAGGGAAACGTTTCTGTTTAAACCGACAGATACATTCTTAAACGAACTAGAAAATCTTCTGTGAGTATAAATGTATAAACGAGCGAGTATTTTACTGGTTAAAAGTGCTGAATAGTGTTACGAGGTGACCACAAAACCAATGTTATTACTTATTTACTATATGGAACATAACATGTGCAGTTACAACGTATTTTATTGTAACAGCGCGATAAAACGGTCTTGAAAGAGAAAAAATGTATAAATGTTCGGTATGGCGATCATATTCGTAGCAATACCATAAAGGCGGTATTTCATATAAGAGAAGCGCTTTGCTATTACGACCTGCTGAAAATGTGAGTTGAAATGCTGGCAAAGACACCGTTTATTGGTACACCTGTTTACTGAGAATATTTTGATTCAAGTATTTTAAAACGCTTTGAAAATTCAAGCCCAGGAGGTAGCGATGTACCTTCCCACTTCTCTTCTCACCACTTCCTTCGAAATTCTATTTTTGTTTTGGATGCATTTTTTGTCATTTCTTAGCTTGTTGCAGTATAAATCAACAAAAAATTGGCGAGAGAGAATTTTTGGCCATACTAAATAATATGATGCGGCAGAAACAGACCTTGCGTTGACAGCATTGTCATTTTTTTGTTCAGTAGAATTGTTATTTATATATTTATAGTCAAGGTCTCAATTTTCGACATAAGTGGTTGTGATTGTCTGGGAGAGATCGCCGTGAGCGATAAGACGGCCTATGTATCATTTGCATATTTGTGAATCATCCTCTGTTTTAACTTGGTAATTTTGCATGTATACAATAAAGATGTATAAATATAAATAAATAAATCGTTTTAAATCGTTTATTAATTCTCTCTCACACAGAATAGTTAACAAAAATCAGTTCACAAATTCAGTGCCATTTGATCGAGTAGGTGAATCTGTGTGAGAGACTGGTATCTGCACTACGAGAACCTGTGTGGCGGATTACCAGCCTCCCCTATGTCTAGAATCAAGAGTTTGAAGTAAGTTTAACCACTATGATTAACAATGACAAGTGAAAGATTTGAGTATAAAAGAACATGAGGGTAACGATGGCATAATATGTAGGAGTATGCAAGCTTGTGTTTGTGAGCGTACGTGATGTGAGTTATTGTAGATATGTATGTCTTGTATAAATGTGCGCGCGTGTGTATGTATGTATGTGCTAACCCTAAACAACGCAGTATAATCATGTCCGTCTTACAGATGATGATCTAATAAGTCTGTTACCAGAGTGCAATTGTTAGGAAGGAACAAGCATTAAACATTCCGTTTCCTCGTAGCTTAGAGATTTTAGCCAATCTGATGTGTTATTTGTACAGAGGTGCTTGGTTTACGAATAGATATGTAACTGTTTGTTAATTTTATTGTACAAGTATCTGCCCAGGAATCCATAAAATCTATGAGGAAATGCAGTTGACCATTGGTTGCAAACTACTAGGCCAACTTTATGTTGCAAACGTTTTTTTAGGGCGCAAAAGGACGTAAGAGAGAAGGGAATGATGTCTCAAAACAATACATCGGTTACTTGATACAGATCCTTAGTAGGGTATAGGAAAGGCAAGGAATGGCTAACCTTTAGAACCGCCCTTTGCGCTCTTTCGACTTTAATCATAATAAATAAGTCATATGTGAAAACTAATGTTTTACATACATTTCTAATCCTTTTATGCGTTAGCTTAGTAAGATGGAGTTATGCAATGGAAACATTTCATTTACCATCATAGTAAATATAGGATAATTATATAAATATAGTAAATATAGAATATACTATATGAGCTACACAAACCAGGGTGAAAATTTAATAAAAGCATTAAAAGGAGTAACGTTAAATAAGTTGAAGCGATAAAATGCTGCCCAATGCAGATTTTCTACTTTAGTATCCGAGGATTTATGAACGTTATTTTAGTGACAGTATTCCGTGCGAACACACAGAAAGCCTGAATGGTTTTGACTCGTTAAAAATGATTTTAGTCACATTTGAAAAGATCAAGAAGAAACTGAATAGTTTTGCATTCTTTGGTATCTGAACTGACAAATAGAAAGGGTCTGAAATAAACGGTCATAGATAAATTTAAGATATGACTGCTTCATTAGTCTGGCGGCTAGCGTATGCTTCTGCCAATCAACAGGTCTCGGGATCGATTCCCGAGTCGGGCCAATCGTCGGTTGCGGTTGCCATGAAACATCTATAGTAATCGTTACTGAGAAGTCAGTGCCCTCAAATAAACTAACACTATTTCTACCTTCAAATTCAGCTTCTACCTTCAGAGTTGCGGGTGGTCCGATGTCAGTCGCTCCGTATAAAAAAACTCTTAATCTTCAGGTAAAACCGAGTTAAATTAGTAGCCGACTCCAAATAATCTTGGGATAAGGCTAGGAAGAAAAAATATTATATGAAAGAAATAAAGTTTTGAGACATTCAAAATATAATCTAGCAAACATTACTCTGATCGGCTCCGTCCACTTGGATCCCCTGTTTATACCCTGGGGAATTTTCATTCATACTGCATACATATTCTACATATTCTACATTCATTTGGAAGATTTTTGTCCACTTGGATACCTAGCCTAATGGAGTATCGTGCACGATCATGTATGCATGTATTTATCATATATTGAAATTGTGTGATATGTTTGAAATTTTTAATACATAGTTATTATTATCTGCCGAGATTCATGTTGTATGTATTCGAACCCCCATCAAGCAAGTTTTGGGGGACAAAGATTGTAATTCTGTTTGTTTTCCCTGTATAATAAAAAAATAAAAATAAGATACAATATTTTTATTATAAGCTACATGTTGTCTGATATTTGATACACTTGTTTGGTTACTTTGGTTGGTTTTTTCCAAAATCTTTCCACACTTAGCCTCTTGATTGGGTCATTGTGCGTGGGCTGGATGTGGTATTGATGAGAATTCAAATACAGAAACGTCGGATTTATCCATGGCATATACTTGACATGACATGTATAAGCTTTTTACTTATAAATCACAGACATGTAATGGCAGTATGCTCCTCATATGTTAAATCATAAATTATGAAACTCAATTTCTATACGATCCTTCTAAGAAACACAGAATTGCTCAGAATAGTTTCATTTTACGCCAGGTGCGTCAGTTACGAACTACATTACAATTGCACGTGAACAGAAAATACAGAAGACAGCCGAGTTGTACGCTGTATATTTTAATACCTTTATTTTCAACTAAATTAACTGAAAGGGAACTATAGATGCTTGCTAAATTTTTGAACAATTTAGTCTTTACATACACTACTTTTTATCTAATTTATTCGAGTTCAAAAGTTCTTTTCCTATATAGCCTTACTGACTCAGCATTTGGTTTCTTATACGGGTTTAAATAATGTATTTTCGAGATCACTTAAAACAACATCAACCGTAGCGTGTCGTTTTTTGAATGAGTCGACAACCTCGGACTCTTGAAGTGTTATTAATCATGTCTCATTACATACAATTTGAAGTTTTTTTATGTTTGTGGGTCTCAGGGTGGTATTAATTCCACAGGGTGGCAGGAAGTTGGCAATATAAACAGAGGCAGGTAAAAGCACTTACACCTCGAACGGACTGCTGTGTAATGGTTGCGGCTGAACAATAATTCTTGTTATTAGTATTCTGGCTGTCGACGGTACAGTGCTACTTCATTAATTAACAAAGCTTCCACAAATTTTGCTTTACGTTTGCGTTGTGCAATTTAAATATTCACCTAAATTCACTTGGCCAAATCTTACAAACCGACCCGGGAACAAGTTAAAAGTTAATTCATAAATACATTATTAAAATATATTTGCCAAACGGACAAAATGTAGCAGACAATGTGAATAATTTAAAATAATAAGGAACGAAATGTTACATTGGAGCGAGTGGTCGTAAAACTTTATTAAAATATTTTTATAACATCTTAAAATGCGGGTAGCTCTATCTGCTCCTCGTATATCTGTTCGTAAAGCCTCATTTTTTATAAAAACTGTATTTTATTCACATTTTCGAGGTAGTTGTTATATATCTTAAAAATATATAAGACATTATTTTAAATAATACTTTCACTCTACTATTTTATTATTTTATATATATTCTGTCACAACATATACACATACACACACATATACACATATAAGTTATACAGTGTGTTGTATAAATATAAATCAACAACGAAATCAATCACAGGAGATTTTGGCCAAGTTAAAAAAACCTGGTATAGTAACCAGGTTCCCTTAATTGATTGGTTAAGGGTTTATTTCAACTTTTCGTACACTTTGTTTTTAGTAAAATCCATCAAAAACATGTTTATGTCATATAATCGCTACTCGCTTTAACAGCAAACGGCTGAAGACTTATAACAAAAAGAAACAGATGGGTTAAAAACGTGGTCGCTTTCTCAAAATTAATTTTAAAGCACTAGCAGTATTTCCAATGTGTTTATTTCCCTACCGAACATTTTAAGAATAGTTGTAGCGAATGGACACAACGATAACTTTGTCCTTTTAACTTGCCGAAACACTACATTAGTTCAAGTCATATTTACTGCCAGTAAGTTGCGTAAAGGCGTCTGTCTTACACACCCTTCTTTACAAGCCATTACGTAGGTAGGCGCTCATCGGAGCGAACTGGTCCGTTTACAACATCAGTAATTAACTAAACCTTGAAAACTTTAAGCATTAGTTAATTCACCCGCCAGGCTTTCACCTAATTAATGCCTAACTGCATTATACTTAATAAAACAAAATAAATTGATTACCAAAGATACACACATATACACAATTCTTATTTATAATATATACATTATATATATATAGAGAGATATATATAAATATATAAAAACACAACTTTTATGTTGCTTAACGATGATATATATATATATTCTTATTTATAATATATACAATACATATATATATATATATATATATATATATATATATATATATATATATATATATATATATATATATATATATATATATATATATATATATATATATGTATTGTATATATTATAAATAAGAATATATATATATGTCATCGTTAAGCAACATAAAAGTTGTGTTTTTACAGAAGGTAGTATTATCAATCATACCATTTCGCTTGACATAAGTGTACCCTCCTCATGCGAGCTCAAAGTTCCATTACTCATGATGCCACGCCCAATGCTGATACGGTCTCCTTCACCTACTCTCACAATAACTAGTTTAACCGTATCACTACCAGATCGAACAAAAAGGTCCGGCTATTCAGCTTGCAGAAGGCTCAGCTAAAAATCTTGAATTGAATCATTCACACGAACATTTGATGACCAAACTCAAACAATGGATGTTGTTACACACAGTAAAATATTAAAAAAAACAACTTCTTCAGTCATTACAGATACAGTATATATGCATAGTACAGATTTAGAGATTTTTAACGTTAATTTATTCTATTAATGATAGATATCTCTTCAAAATAGTGACTTGTAGTCACTATATATACAACTCTTCTATAAAAAGAGTTACTGTGGAGTAACTCTAGATAGTGGTATCTTCCCTGAAAAATACATTACTTGTAGAACTAATTTTTAGAATCCTCAATAGTATTTATTGGTATACGGCTGATCATAGCCGTGTACCAATAAATACTATTGAGGCATTAATTAACTTTTTTTAGGCTTATCTCTATAAAAATTTACTGTTGACTTACATTCGTTATTTAATTGAATCGATTTAAAATTGTCTACTGCAAACTACTTTTGGAAATAGAAGTGAAAAGTGGCGACATAACATTTAACAAGACAATCTTACCGTTAATACTAACGTGCAAATTAATTATTACAGTGTTTTAATTAGAGGCGCTTAGAACCGTTTCCTAGTACTCTGTAGGCAGTATTCCATGGAGCGAGCAATGCTCTGTTTTAATTAAACTGACGCCCGGCCGGTGATAGCTTTCTGTATCGCGCTTTTATAGCCATACATACAAATTCAACTGGAATATTTCAGTACAATCAAAAAATCATTAGAATGTAATCAGCCGAAAGATGTGCTACACCACGCGAGTTTGTCCTAAGTGACAAGCTTAATATACACGAACGAGAAAGAGGTGAAGTTATTTTATGAGGGCCGAAGCGAGTGATTCCTGAAACTTATGGCGCCTATAAACCCGCTCGTGTCGACTTGACGATTTAGCAAAAAAATTGTTACTCGATTCTCATTGCCACATCGTGAAAGAAATCTTTGTGATTATATGAATATTACAGTAGTAATACAGATATCTAGAAGTATATGGAACTACAAAGAATGATTTAATCAGTATACTACAACTTCATACACAATATAAATAATTATCTGATGTTAATTAGTATAAGTGATCAGTATAAATAATCAGATAAGTAGTGCTCAGCTCAGTAAAGAGCAATACTAAATAGAGGCTGACAGTAATCCTCGGCAGGCAGTGCACTCGAGTGCGTCCTCATCACGAATTCCCGAGGGCGCAACGTTAAATGTAGGCCACCAAGTTCCCGTCGCCCGCCAAGCGGAATATTGCTTTGTCACTTGGCGACATCTCACAGCTTCTCTAAGCCCAAGTAATTGGAAATAGTTGAAATAGACGACTTATAGCAACATCGCTTCGCCCCAGCGCTGACATTGCCAGGA
This sequence comes from Hyphantria cunea, assembly GCA_003709505.1. Classification (NCBI taxonomy): domain Eukaryota; kingdom Metazoa; phylum Arthropoda; class Insecta; order Lepidoptera; family Erebidae; genus Hyphantria; species Hyphantria cunea. The sequence goes on from PKRV01000209.1 coordinate 2,013,449, forward strand.
ACGTCTCTGTTTGTTGTCTTATTGTCGATCATCACTACTAACTAAATTCAATGAAAGCTTGAAGCTATTTGAATCTAACGGCTTTGATTTTACACGAAAAGCATTTTGCCACTACCCGTGATGACCTTGGTATATAACATACAAGAAGTCTAATTAAAAACCGCTTAAACAAACTATAATATTGTCGAGCAGGCAAATGGTGATATATTGAAAACCGCAAAATAATCCCATTAGAAAATAAATCGTAAGAATTTTTTTTTGGAAACAACTCTGTTTCAAGGTTGATAATATAGATATTCAGAAATTGTATTGTAAGAAATATGTGTTTCTTAGTTTTAGAAATATTTATGTTACTTAAGATTAGTAATGTATAAAAAAATGATTTTGTAGAACACATATTCCACAAACTGTTTGACCTGTTGCATAGTTTACTTCAAGAATTAGCCTATTACATCATAAACTAGTTAATGCCCGTGGCTCCGCGCGCCTAGTGTAGTAGTAGCATATTTGTTATTCTGATGTATACGCTATATTACTGTAAAGTTTCATCCAAATCCGTTGAGTATTTTTTACGTGAAAGAGTAACAAACATCCATCAATACAAACTTTCGTGTTTATAATATTAGTAGGATAGTTGTAAAGTATTAGATAGTAGAATGTAGTACCGTAGAAAAAACTACATATTTAATTCATCCTGCGTATCTCCTGACGTTGGCTCGCTCCAGATGTTACTGAACTAAGATTATGTAAGTTTCAAGACAGTCGAAAACGGATACTTCAGAATACACTCATTATCTATAACAGAATACAAAATTACTGACTGTATCCATATTATTAAAATAGTACCTCAATAGTAATGTGCAATTTTGATGGTTGGTATAGAAAAACGAAACCGATTCTGAATTAAAAATTGAAACAAAGATGGTAGAGGTATAATGGCGTTTAAAGCATCTCTGCACCGTTGTTCCAGTCGTTACTTATTACGATATGCTAATAACATTGTGTGCTGATTATCTTGTATTGCATAATAATGAGATCACGATCGTAAGACCAAGTGGCTTGTGTTGATTAATACTAAAGCTCTGGCGTAACTAATCAATTAACCAGTTCCACACGAATCTAATTACATTTCAACACGTACTTAGCATTGTACTACATTTCATACCTCCAACGAACGGTCTCCTAGTAATTAATCTCTTTATTAAAAAAATATTGTGTTGGTGTAGTAATAGTACAAGGGCCAAGATGATTATAGTGAAATTTGACCAATATTATTTAGTTTTTCATGAGTTAAACGATTACGCAATCAAACGACTAAATACAAGTAATTAGTTCACAACCCTTTTATTAGGCAAGGGATAAATAATGCATAAAACAAGTTAAGAGGATTCTTATCATTCTCTTTTGTTATATACTAAGTTCCATTATTATCTTGTGAAAGACACAAGACTTAATTATTGCCTTCATTAAATTACTTTTAATTAAGGTAATAATTAAACTGTAATAAAGGGATTATGCTAACTGCGAAAGACAAATCGAAGAGAAACGAAATCCGACAGGCCTGTTGGTCTCCTGGTTAGTGATCCTGATCGCTAAGCCATAGGTCGTGAGCCCAGGACAAATCCCGCATGAAAGAACACGTATATAGAAAAAATATTGTTATCAAAATGTTTTTAAAAAAACATTTCTTTTACAATTCAAGTCAATTTGGTAAAGCGTTTTTTATAATTTGAACCCTTATGAAGTTCATAGTCATTATTTCACCGAACAGGATTACAATAGCTCAAGATACTTAAATAGATTGAGGAAAGCGTGACTATAGCTTTTTACTTAAGTAGTTAAATAACATACATGTGGTCTAACTTTGAATACTTTGAGAGGATGAGCGCTGTTACAAATAACTTTGGTGGCTCGGTCTCAGTCCTTAGCCTCAGTTGTCATACAATATGACTGTCATTCCGGGTAGGCGAAAATCTGATAAATTCTAACAATGAACTATAGTAACTTTATACACACATATATATAAATATATTTATCGAGTTGTTGCTAATGTATCTTTACTGGCCGAGTTCACGTAAATACTCTAGAGTTAGACAAATTAGTTGAATTAGTGTTTAAATTTAAGATAGCAAGTATCTTAAATTCTTCAAAAAAATCACTACGGGGTTTTAGTAAATAAAAATGTAGTGAAATGTTAGTAGAAATAGTGAAGTGGGAAGTAAATGTAAAGCAACGTAAATAAGCCACGTCGTATATATACTTAGGACTCAATTACATCTTAGTTTAACTAAAAAAAACAAAGTAAGTTTTGTAACAAAGTGTAAAATGGTGTAAAATTTTGATGCCTAACAAAAATGAATGGAATTCAGAAATGAAGATTTATGAGATTGATAAAAGTTGACAGTGTCGTTGATGGCATTGCATTTTTATAGACGGATTTGTTTAGTTCGACCGCTTGTCCATCGTAGCTATATTCAAACGTAAGCATAAATTTTGAACAGTATTTAATTCGACACGACGTTTTCGTAGCGAGACCATACCAACAATTATACTTCAAATAAGACTTCATATATTCACGACATAAATTTGACTGCAGTACTAGCAACACCGCAATTGGATTATATTTTTTTTGGAATTTTATATTCCAAACGAAAATATGATGAGAAATCAAATGACGTGAAGAAGTAATTGATTGTGTTAGCAGCGAGTGAGTTGAGATGACATCCATCGGAGACGAAAAATCCACGTGGCGTTGGGCCTGATCAGTATGCATGTAGCGCGCGCAAATACCGCGCCACGTTTCTACACACCACCAGCTGCAATATGCTGAAATTGGTACGTGGTCCGGAGACACAATATTCGTCGAGAATACCATTATACCTAAATATCAAGCTAACGTTATGTCATAATATGATAATGTAATCCGTCTCAAATTTAGGTAGTATACATACTATCATAACACATCTCTGAATATATTTTAGTAGCAGTCATACGCACAGAATTCATGTTAGAAATAGAATACATCTCATAAGAGCTATAAGCGGAAGTTAAGCTCGGGCACCAGTTACTTTAACATATATTACACCCTATGAATTCTGTTACAGATTACTGACATAACTACATAGGAGTACAACCTAAAGTTGGCTATTGTCTTTGTGTGACAGAGATAGGATGAGTCGCTGAAACGGATTAGGGCCCGGGCACCGTCTGATTATTGCACAGCTTGATTTATGATGACGCGATACGACAAGGCGAGCCGACCTGTTTACCTAATGGAGGAAGTTCACCGAAAACGGACAATTTATAGTATCCTATATTATGTGGCCTATACAATCAATTGCCGCTGAATCCTGACAACGAGGAAAAATGTGTAATATTATATATTATATTCATTTCAACATGCATATTGATAAGGGTACGTTCACATCGATGCTTACTGCGACAGTGGCAACTTCGGCAACTTGCGACATTACATATATTTTCAAGAAAAAAAGACATTTAAATGCGGATCGTGACTGTGATTAGCCCAAGAACCCGAGGCACCTTCTACCCTGTTGTTGTTACATCTGCGAAACGAGAATGGAACGATTGCTTCAGCTGGGTACCGACATTTTCTACAGTATATGCCGTTTTCTAAACCATTTAGGATAATAAAATAACTTACGAAGGTCTCAGCACGTTCTAATATAAGCTTTTGGTGTCAATTTCAAATCTACTCTACTGATAAGAGTTAGGTAGATTAAGGATATTTTTGTAGTGCTTTCATGGTTTATACAGAATTAGAAGCTTAGATTTAGAAGCGTAGAATATGTATTAATGTTATACCAGTCGTATACTATTTCTTATTAAACTGTAAATATAATCGCTCAAAACGTTTAGGATTATACCTCTCAAAGCCACTCACTACATAGCTTCGACTGCTCGTATTTGTTACTTTGTTTACAGGTTTTTCAAGCCAATTATAACAAGAATGGTATATAAAAATACTTTGAGTTTATTTTCAAGAGAAATCGTGTCACTATTTAAAACATTAAAGTAGGTATATGAAAAAGACGAAATATTGTACGAAACTTGATCTATATTGTCCATTGCAAAATGAATCTATTTTTTAAACGTTGATTTATTTATTAATATATTAATAATAGTACATAATATTACGTAGTGTGTTCATTGTTATAAGTTCGCCGTACACGCTGCCAGATACTTAAGTTCCTTGCGATTGTGAGTAAAATATTGTAAAAAATGAAATATTTCTGTGTCTGGTACTTCGCCTACGCTACGTCCTCAGAAATCGACAAATTATTCAGAAAAAATATGTATTTTTTCCCCTCCAAATAAACAGATACAACTTTCTCCATCTCATTATCGTTCTTAAACTTTCATTGAGGTTTCTTTTTCTGGACAAAAATAAAAATCACTGCGAGCGACAGTAGATAACTTTGGGCGTTAATTAGAGACGAAAACAATACCTGGTTGTTAAATTAATTTTAAGGTTGTCTTAAAATTTCTAAAAATTCAGAATTATTCAAGTTAAACCACTTCTATATTTTTGCAAAAATAAATGTCAAAAGCAATGAATCTGTTATATATATATATATGTGTGTATGTGTTCATAGAGCTTTAATAATCAACAAAAGTCCTCTTCTCAAACCATTCCTATTCTAATGAGATAAATTATTTGAAAGCTCTCTCTCATGTACCTCTATAGCTACGCATGAATATATATGTAAATTTCTGCGGTTCGCGATGTGTATATAATGTATGTGTACGATTATTAATAAAATGTAGTATCAATTACGTGCCATATATTTTGTATTCATACATAAAATTCTGCACCAATTTCAAAAGATAAGTATGCTCATATTTCTCCAAATTATTTTTGCCGAGTTCATTAGCGTGCTATACAGCATTACCTAGACTTAAATTAATTTAAAGAGCTTTTCCATTCAGAACTTATTCATTCTTAATTAACGTTAATTTCAGATGTATCTAAACAAATAACCCTGTGAACATATTCGTACAACAAGTAAATAATAAAGAAACTTTACTTCATAAACGAATAGAGCCAAAGTAATCAATTTATGTATCTATTCTGACATCTAATGAAAACATATAAATGCAAAGAACATACAATAATGAAACTAGTAAAGCAACACTCGAGTATTAAATAAATGTAGAGTTTTTATCATATTCACATCAACCTGTACACAAAGTTATTAAACGTTACCATTTACAGATCAATTTAAAAAAAGATTTTGACTTGGTGTAAATTTTATTGTATTATACATGATATTATTCTTAAAAGTGTACTACTCAAACATACCTGAATTAGGCTGGTTGTCTGAATTTGGCCGCGCCGATGGAGCACCATCTCGAGCCTCCACTTCGAGCGCATACGCCCCTTGTTTTTCTCTGTCAAACACCACCTTCGTGAAGATCTCGCCCGTCTGCATGCTGATCTCAAAAAAGTCCTTCCCCTCGTTCCGCGGCGAATCGACTATATAGTAGTACACCTAAAAAGAATGATTTATTCATATAGACCGCAACATGCCCTGCATATCTTAAGAGTTCCGGATGTTTTTTTACTTTTAAAAAACAAAGTAGCAAAACCTTTCATGAAACTCATCTCCTACACACCCAAAACACACATTTACTGAATATCCTAGTCTAATAAAAGTAGCAGTTTAAAGGAAAGTTTGATGAAACCTAATAGAGTAAGTTAGCTCGTGCTTATATGTAAGTTAATCTCAGTTCAATGCTACGTAATGTGGCATTTAATATCCGCAAATATGATATAAGTTCCCCCGAGGAATTCTATAAATTTCGCTGTCATGTACACCTACATCAAAGCGGTAAGCCAAAAATTATAGCGGAAAAAATGTGTAAAACAGATTGACGGGGGCTCGTCTTGCTATAAAACCTTGTCAGTCGTTAAAATATGGTATTCGTTGGTAGCGAAACCTGCCACAGTTAAATCTGACACATGTCCAATTAGATTTTTCTGCTATTATTCGAGGAAAAAATCAGGTAAAAATGTAAAGAAAATGTCGCAAATAGAAGCTGATTTTATACAACCTCAAAAAATGATTTAAATAATTTCAAAGACTTGACACTTTATTTCGCAATAACCACATAGTGAAGACTTCTTTTGTTTGAGATTTAATAATAGAGGCTAGGTTCTCGGTTTTCATTTTATTCTGAAAAGTCGGATATCGTTTGCCTTTTAAAGTACTCACATAGTGGTCAAGGGCACAATATCATAGCTATTATACATACGTATATGTATTTATATTTCCCAATAAGGCGAACTTGAATAGCACTTCTAAGAATTAGCAACCCGGTCCGGTTTCGTACGGATCGGGTACGATCTTTAAAATCCTCGGATTTCCTCTACCATAATCTGCAGGTTTAACATATAAACCTTCCCCTTGAATCGCTCTATCTATAAGTGAAAAAGGCGTTAAAATCCGTTGAGTAGTTTGAACGTCTAAACGAACTGTTAGTGGAGGCGACTTAATTTTATACTATGATAAGATACCAGACACGTAACGTAGACTACGTAAATATAAGGTCTACAGACCATAGCTCGTTAATGAGAAATGTTTGATAATTGGAAATAAAATTTCAAATACAGTAATACAATCAAAGATCCTATTAAATTAGATGTCATAGCAATTGTTGAATGAGTATAGAAACGTGTTATAATCATAGAAGTAGTCACTTGAAGAATATCTATAATGGTTATGTTTTGTACAGTTTAATACTCAGCAAACATTTTGTGACGTCGATGCAAACCTTATATTATGTTAAAATGAGGATTGTAAATCGCATTAACTTATAGATCCTTATCTATCAATTTTAAATATTTTATTTCCTAAAATTTACTTTTTAATATGAGTCTCTAATATACTAAACAAAATATACTGATACTGCAAAGGTATGACTTAACATTTGCCAAAAATCTTTTCCGTTTTAGGGACAAACTCAAATAGCCGATGAGAAGTAAATACATTAGTTCTAATGCCTACTTTTAGGATTTTGTACAATCATTAAATTAACTTCCTATTTTATATGCCAGACATATTATAAAATTATTTGGCAGCTTATTTTTATTTAAGTTAGCTTGAGTATCTTTGCATAATGGCAACATAATGTTGGAAATGTGAATACGAGATTATTTATGGGATTTTGTATTAAGAAGAGACATTTATCTTATAACAAAGATTTTGCTATTAATAATAGTTCGGATGCGTCTGTCGGTCATTGATACAATCGCTTAAGTAAATTACAACATCTATTTTATTCAAAAACTATCTATAGCCCACCCAAATCAACAACAGACACCAATAGTTAAAATTACGAACATACATAATCAAAAAATATAAATAAATAACCAAAATACCTACCCGTACAAGACAGTCCTTTTGATCGTTATCACAATACGTTCATGAACAAAGGGGATTGAATTATTTGAATAGTTTTAAAACAGATGTTTTATTTAGGAGAGAGTGGATTTGATTATTTTTATGATTTATTTGTTTATTTCAAAAAACTTTTTCAAGATCTGTTACAACTCCAAAATATTTAGGCAAAACTATCGCTATGTACAGATAGAGGCATAGATATAAAAATCAAACATATGGGGGTTCAAATAAACCTGAAAATTTAATATGTATATTAAAGAATCTAAAAGAAAACATTTTTTTTAGATTCTTTAATATGCATAATTTTTATAACCTTTATTTTATTCACGTTTGTGAATATATACACTCCTTCCTTGTCTGTGATTAAAGTAACTATAATTTAGTCGAAACAAAAATAGTAAGTTAATATTATAGTGATTATTTCTTAAACAATGCATGGAATACAAATTTTAAATATAAAGGGTTTGTCACCTTAGGCTAAACCAAACCCTAATTATTGAAAACGCTGAAATCTTTGTTTGAAGTGTAATAGTCAATTACACTTTACATAATGTAAATTACTCGTAAACATATGTTAAATTAATTTAAAGCGGACCGAACATACCGTATACCATTTCGAGCCCGAATATTTAATATTCAAAGGTACTTTAAGGTTTCTGCACAGGTTCAAGATATCGCTCGCCAGTAGTGTTTTCACGTTTTTGTGAGGAGAAGGCAAAAATTTACATTAGGTGAATGTAAATTTTTGCCTTCTCCTCACAAATCCGAACAGGTGTTCTATGTCGGTAGCTGAGAGATGAAATGTCTAAGCAAACTTTACTAGGAACTTGGAAATAATAGCTCCAAGCCAATTAGAGATTGTAACAAAGGAAATTGTTGGAAAAGTTTTAAGCATCTGCTTTATAACGTGGTTTAAAAATATTTTCCTTCAATATAAGAACGCAGTGCTGTTTGGAAGATGACGACAGTTTAATTTTAATGCTTTGCATTTTGCACCGCTAGTTAAACCGGCGAGTTTCTCTCTGATCCGACGAAATTGTTGCATATTTTATTCGTAAGACTTTATTAAAAGTTTTGTATAAGTACGTAAACTGACACATTTTGACCACAATTTATAACAGACAGTTGAATTGGCAAAAACAATATATTACTATTCGTTATTGAGAATATTAAATATAGATACTCTATTTTTAAACTACTTTTTAATAAAATCCTATGATACATAATTAAAAATAAGGCAAAACGGTGTGAGACTTCCTAAGACACCACAATTCCTTCAGTATAATACTGGAAGAAAATATTAAGGCAAAGAAAAATCAGTAAGGCCTAGATTAACATATATTAATAAATTAGGGGGGAAATGAGAGTTGTGCCTATCAGGAGGTCAAACAGAAAACAGAGCGAAGTTGCAATTGATTCACTGACAAGATGTTGTTTGATGTTTGTGTCTAACAAAATTGAAAGAGGAGTCTAAAATAGCTGTTAGTACGCAAATCCAATTTCAATGGTGATATGTTATATCTTACTATCTTTAAACCAAATAATCTGAAAGAGACATGTAAACAAATATAAAGTTTGTGTTCCTTTTTTTTACATGGTTATCATATAGGCTCTGTAAAGTAAGCTTTACAGGCAACACGGATGTAGCTATATACACATACAATGATGCAAGACACACCAAACTACAAAATTATTAGGTCATTATAGACCAGACTAGATAAACACGTAATCTTCACAAAGATTAATAAACATCCGTAAACCGGATAGTAGTCTATCTCTATCACCACTAAGTTCCTTACAAAACCACGAAAAGTCTTTTCCCCTGGATTACCGGTCAAGCTTATGACCAATACCGCATATAAAACCTAAAGTAACGAACTTAAGCCCCGCATCATAAACTTTCTTAGTATCTACTAAAATACAAGCCTGATGCTTACAAGTTTCCTCAATATACATCACTTAACAATGCTAATAAAATTAAAAGATTTAATTCGTTAATAAAAAGTTTAAGAGCTACATCTGCAACAATAACATTACTATTACCTACTATTTCCGTCGACAGTAGCCCTAAAATTACATAATACAATAATTTGATACAGACACGTAAAGCAAATTAAAATTTCAAAGTACACACAGTATGTAAACTGAACATAGGCAATACATGTACCTATTTAATTATTCAACATAGCACACCAATCCGAAGCGCAATCACAACGGGTGAAAATTGCATTTTTATTCCCCGGCGCTCACGAAAATTATAGGCACAGTAAATAGCAACCGTTGCATATTTGCACAAAATAAAATGCTATGAACGGACACGATCCGTGTCTGCGCATGCTATCGTGGATTAATTAAATTGAAGGTTTAAATGTACAGAAACAATTTGTTAACGGTCTACGCTCGTAAGGCACGTTTTGGAATGATGAATAAAGAACGCAGCTTATTGATTTTATTCATTTAGATTGATTTTTTTATGATACATGATATATTTGACAAAAATAATGGCAGATTATTTCACAATGTACATTTTTTAACAATCGTTACATAATTTTGTCAAGTGATATTTCACCTCAAGCTATGCAGAATTTTTTTATAATTTAAAAACTATTTGTTAATAGGTTTTATCAAAATCCATAAATATACCTTGATGATTGTTACTTGCTACATCAATATTTGCTTAACAATATATATAATAATATATGCATAGAATATCTATTAAACAGACACAAACAATATAATAACAGAATGAAACAGACAATTATCCTTCTAATTTCACTATTACAAGACGACGATTGGGTGTATACTGAGAATGGGCATTTATATCCCAAGTCTCCAGCCAAGTAATAACAAATTTTATCACAACGTAATTCTATAGTAAAAGACCTCGACATCAAACTTGGACGTAACAAATTTATGTATATTAGGCGACCCATAAAAATATGTATTCCTAAAGAGTATGAAGGCAAGTATGGTTAGCTGGCTTGAATGTTGATAATCAAATCCAGTCTAGTTAACATAGTACATTTGACATTAATGTTACAAGTACCAAGGGAGGGTCTCTTATCGGGCCTGTTAGGACGAAAGGTCAACACGGATTTCAGGATACACAACATGTCACGCAACGGTTCATGTGTATAATAAATACCTACTATTTTCGCAACTGCTATGTAGCTTACATTACACGAATATATCTTTTTTACTACATTTATATACAACCTTTGCCTATTATGCAATTTATGACCCCTAAACGTTAGATTAAAATCGCTATACGTATACAGTACAAGTCAAAACGGATAGAACCGTACTTGTTGACTATCTATATCAATAAATCGATTCCGATTGAATTTACAGCAGTATAAAAAACACTCGCAAAATTATTGCTTTAATGCAAAATGATTAACTATAACTATCTGTAATACTTTATTTGAATAAGTAAAACGACGTCCACAATGTTAAAGTAGTACAGTATATTTATTTGTTTCTTTGTATCCGACTTTCGTAAGCGTGTATTTTTAGTTAATTAAACAATACAATAATTAAATATATTATAAGTACGTCTTTAAAAGTCGTCAAAGGTTATTGCGTTCTCGGATATTCAGATTCTTAAAGCATTTTTTATTCTGATTTAGAGAAAGATTTAAAAGTCAAAATATTCATTATAGTTTATAGTAACATTCATTGCTATTGTCTCTTTCGTTCTTCGTTGAAATAGTAAAGCGAGTTAGATACTAATTTGAAACATCGTCTATCGTCAGTTGTCTGGCGTTAGAGAATATAAGCCGAACCATATTATCTTTTGAATGGCCGAATCTAGTTTCTAGTGTCTTTGTAATATCCAATACATAGCAGTTTGTCCCTTTTGACGGCAGTTATATAACTTTGTAATACCCTAATTTTAGAAAAGGCTCTCCTTCTTAAAACCTATTTTAACACAATACAAGGGGCATGATATAAAAGTTTATTAGTGTCACCTTATTGCTCTGAGATTTACGTAGAGTACATAAACTTTGAACACGACGAGTCCGCGTTTTACTATAACATAACTTCATCTTTTTAGTATGTCTCAGTTCGTAATCTTATACTTGGATATGAAAGTAGTTTTTTTTTTGGTGATATAATAAAAACTAGGGATGTCTAGTGATTCAATTTCGATGCGATTTATTGATCAGGTACGGATTCATATACTACTAGCTGCCTTCCCGCGACTTCGTCTGAGTAAATTATAGCCTATATCATTCGCGCTTTATGTAACTTCCCCAAGGTGAAAACATTTTTAAAATGAGTCTAGTCGTTTTTAAGTTTGTCCATTAAATACAAACAAACAATCAAATCTTTCTTCTTTGTATTATTAGTTTAGTTATAAATGACGACAACATGTGTGTTTAATCAGTGTAATTAACTTAACGTGTGCGAAATATTCTTAAAAAGTTGTTAGCGTAAATCCCTAATATTTGATATTAATTTAAAGTTATCGTTAATGAAACGCCTATAACTTTACCTTGTAGCCGTAAATAACTTAGCTTAGCTAAACGAGAAATTTACAGTAAGGATTAATTAGAGGTACGCATAATGGAAGGCCAAACAACACTACTTATGCATAATATATTGAACGCCTATTGGTTCCTAAGTGCAAAGCTGATGTTGAGAAATAAGCTTTTTTAAACCCATAAAATAAATCACATATATTACAATCCAATCATCCTAGGAAATACTGCACAAATCTTTTGTTAAGTTTAAGGAAATTACAGAAATAAAATAAGCCGAGTTAAAAATTTACCATATTCAAGACGAAGTCATAATCCACTAGTTTCGCGATAATAGCTTGTTAATAAAGTTATGAGGGGATAATGATGTCCGTTGCTATTAAGCAGGGCAAAGCTGCTAGTATCATAGGCACTTTTGAGTCGGGAACAATCCAGGATGGGTTATTTATAATGACATAAATTATTTAATTATGAACAATTGTTTTTAAATACTTATACTACTTAATTAATAATTATATACTGTACTTTGTAAGTTAATATACCTGTATTATGTAAGTAGTCAAAGAAAATGAATTCATAAAATAAGAATGGCTGAGATCAAAATTTATATGAATAATTCTTGCCAAATGTGATCAACATTATATAAAATAAATACATAAAATTAAATTATTTAAAAGGATATTTATACAGAACCGGAATCGGGAAGCTTTTAACATGAGCTTAATAACTATATTCTCATCCAACCATCAAAACTGTAATTTAATTAAATTGAACCAATTTTGTTCAGCGAAAGTTCGACATTTCAGTAAGAACTTTTGGTACTGCTTCGTCTGACATATATTCAAATTTGTTTATAAACCATCCGAAAACAAAGTAACTAGAGCAAATTGCAAACGCTAAGTTCTTAAAAAATCAAAGACATGGTTTTTTAAATGAAAGTTTAAGATTTTATTTGATTTATTCAAATATCGTAGTAATTAAGAACATAGCGTCTCATCGTAAATTCAATGATCGTTCGCAAGTTCAATATTTCAAAGAACAATTCCAAAACTAACCGTAGTTGTATAATATAGTATCTATAATATTCCACAATTATACTCATATTGAGATAAAAGCAAAGACACTTACAAATACAATACAAATAAGTTTCATTATTCCAGAAGGGAAAAGTTTTAAGAGGAAAATTACGCAAATCGACTAAGAGCCAAGCTACGAAACCGTCTTGATTTTGATAACAAATAGGATATTTATTTTCTACGCAACATATTGTACATAAGTATATATTCATAGTATTCCAGAATCAATAGTACAAAGTTGAATTTGGTTCGGATCTAGACAGGCTTCTGTAGTAGTATAATACATTTAATCAAGTGTTTTGCAAAACTATATTATTAAATACCTGGTTATTTGGAAAAGTGCCGTCCTTATCGATAGCGTTGACTTGAGTAACCTTGGTCCCAATTGGTTCTCCTTCCAAAACTGTCTCTTGTTCCCTCTCAGTGAATAGCGGAATCTCATCATTTACGTCCTCCAGCATGATGTAGACCGTTGCCTCGGAAGCTAATTGTTGTGCTCCGTTGTTCTGCACCAAACATTAACAAACTTTAAGGTGAAGAAAGGAAAGTAAATAAATATTGAAATTATTTTTTAGGAATTATATATCAATCAACAACCCATAATGTCCCACTGCTGGGCTCGGGTCTCCTCTCAGGATAGGGTTAAGACCATACGTCCCCACGTTGGCCAAGTGCGGGTTGGGGACTGGCAAGAATACGTTGTGGCTACGTAAATCTTGCCGTTGGATGTTTTTAAACCGTCCGAAGGCCTCCAACTAAGCTTCACGACTGTTATGGTATGACAACAACCGGGACCGACTGCTTAACGTGACCTCCGAATCACGGAGACGCTCATGGTAACATGCCACCAGCGGTCACCCATCCAGGTACTGACCGCGCGGTCGTTGCTTGCCCTCGGTGATTGTTTCTAATCACCGAGTGCAACTGGGGAGTTATATGAACTGAGGAATTATATACTACTATTAAAAAAGAAGAAAAAATGAACAAAATTTACTTACTTAATAGCTTTATTAACTTTTTCATTAAAGAAGACATTCGTAAAAAATATTCTGTTAAAATGAACAATAACGCGCCCGTTACGTCAAACCTTTATAAACTCACCTCAACACGGATCGTAAGGTTGTATTCTTTGATGCTCTCATAGTCGAGCGGATGATTAACTTTTATATCGGCCCATGTAAAACCGTTGTCGGCCCTTTGTTGTAAATAGAAAGTGTGGAATTTGTTAGTCTGAGCCGTAGAGCCGGGCATCAGTCGATAAAATACGGTCGGGTTGTTCTCAATTCCCGAGCTGAAAAACAAAAACACATTATAATATCCTCTTTCATTGAATAATTGTGCGAAAATATCACAACTAAATAGGCACAAGACAACATCAATTAATTGCGAATGATTTTAATTTCGTAACGGCAAAATATAAAAAGATTAAGATTTTATTGGACTTTAACTGAATGAAGTAACTACTTTATATCGCAATATTGAGTATTTAATGCGAAAATTTATAAATAAGACAAATAAAAATAAATAAACCGACTACAAAACAAGTAGGAATGAAATGCTATGAAAACAGCTCGGTAACTTAAGTTTGAAGTTTGTAGTCGATTTAGAAAAGGATTTATGGAGCAACTCATTTCCAGTTTGGTAACGATTATTGTACTTTAGACTATGTTAAAGCTTGTACTAATGCTGAATTTATACCAGAAGAAAAGAAGAGACAGGTTTGCTAATACACTTTGACAAGCCACCATTTTTATCTTTTAAATACTAGTTATTTCATCATCATGATCATAATCGACAGCCTTTAATAGTCCACTTCTGGGCTTAGGCCTCTCCGCAGAAAGAAAGTTTTAGCTTACTATAGCATTATGATTTATGCATGATTGTTTATTTAATTTTTTTCAAAAACTTCTACCTCTGAGAAGAAAGCAGTACACAGTGTAGGATAGTTGCCTTATTTTTTTTGCCTTCTTTAATTTTTTATATGGCATAGAAACCAAAAGACCAGAAGGATTACCTGATTGAAAGTGTACCTCCCACAATAATGTAGATTCAAAATATTAAAAATATACATACATTTCTTATATTTTGAAATGAAAACTTCTTTAGCGGCGTTGTGCACTTTTTTGTGACTGGTAAAAATATTTAACTCGCGTCAGAACACATCATCACCTGATCGAAAATCCGTAAGATTTTTGTGATGGGCAAAAATTGTTAAACAAGCCTCAGGACACGTGAACTAATCGAAAATTTGTAAAACGGAGGGAAAGTAGACCATTGAATGTCATGTTTGTGTACGACAACGCAATAAATGAATATTGCATTTTACCACATAAATGATATTTTATAATGATAAAAATTAAAGAAGTCGTGCAAAATTATTGAATATTAAATTAATAACGTTAATATACAAGTTTTCAATTCTGCCGGCACTCCCGGAGTGCAACCCGTTTTTTAACCTTCATAAATCGATGATGATAAGCAATCAAATGGGAGGTTGAAATAACTAATAATACACATGAACAAGTGTAGTAATGACGCTAAAAAAGTTTTTAAACCAAAATTGAGTACTTAATATGGGTGCAAATTTACTAACAATTGTATTAATTGCCAATTTGCGTAAATTACTGTCAATTCATAATGGGTAGGTACTACGAGTATATTACCAAACTGCAAGTGAATTACTTGTTGCAATTAACACTAAGTCTCTGCATCCTTGGAGACAGTCCCGGGTTCAACAACATTCACATTTTGTACAGAAGAATTCCATTTTGTCCTCATATATTTTTACCGTGACACGAGATTATAGGTACATATAATTCTTCTAGCAAAATCAATAAATTCTTAAAAGAGTCGTCTCACCCGAAAGTATCTCGTTCGGACAGATTCCTTTTACAAGTTAGTAAGGTGAATTAGTAATGGTTTCGTCTTCATGTAATACTATCATTGTGAGTTTGAAATGTGTATTTTAGGACGAACAGATAGACCATAGAGATGTGAAACAAACTTGCCATCGGCCAGTATTTTATGTGATTGATGCACTATAAATTAAACTAATAATGCATAACAGTAACATAACTAATTAATTATAGCCCGTGGCACATAAGTGATGCACATTCATTTGATTTCTTTTATCATAAATGGTTTGCTGGTGACATACATAGATATATATGTATATACTTACTTTTGAAATCAACACTTCAATAACCTAGGACAATAATATAAGCGACAACCCTAAACATCAACTTTAATGTTCCCAACGGCAAGCGGAACGAGCCCTACGCGCATAATTACATGTTATTATTTATTTTATTACTTCTTTTCTTTTAGCTAATTTTTGATTTCTATTAAAAGTTGATTTCTAAGACGAGAGTATTATTAAAAACAGTTTATGAAAATATTTAAGATAGAACTTAAACAAAATAAAAAAATGTGCTTTTTATTTTGTTTAAATACGTTCAGGACTCGTAAAGGCTTCTATAACCCTAAATTAGAAAAAAATAGTTTGTAAATTAATACCAAGTAGGTCATAACAATATAGTCTTGTTTTATACGTTCATTTTTCATTTCTAAATGACATAAAGTGCATCTTGCCTTCTAGTTTCTAGAGTAGGTATGTATTGATATAGTCAACCGACAAAAATTATTCAGATAAACAAACTAAAATATTAGGCAATATAAAATAGATTGTAAACTCTATTTTGCACTATTTCTTTTAATTTTAAGTATTACATTTGGTATTATCTAATAAATAATTTTATACTAATAGAATTGGCAAGGATTTAAAAAAAATCATTTCAAAAAATGTATTTACCTTTGAAATGTCAAAACGTAAACAAAAGTCTCGCATAAATCATAGTTATTATGACTTCAACATAGTTTAAATTGTAAGATTGTGTTAAATATGTAAAAAATGCGCAGTACGGTACGACTTTCCACGTAACCTTATAAAACACTCTAGTCTATAATAATACATGGACTTATCTTGATTATTCATGTTTTTTTTCGATTTGTACATGATTACCTGATGGTACCAGTCGATTACCAGTTCAAACGACACAATTTAAGCTTTTTAGTTTATTAAGTTACCCGTCTTTAAAGTAAAAAATATTGATTATATGTCCTAACGGACATATAATCAATATTTTTTCATCATCATCTATAAACGGCAGGTTTCATAATTATGTCATAAATATTTTTCTTTGACAAACGAAAATAAAAGTATTTGTACGAACTAATTAGTAGGTATCCCCATTCAATTCTCAGATTATTTCTAAAAATATTTGAGAAAAAAAGATAAATTAAATTGTTATTTGATTCATCTCTTTTTTTCTCAAATATTTCTTTTCATTAATCTTTTATTTAAAAAATCTTATCATTACATTAATCTTTACTTTGAATATTGATTTCCTGTTCTCATATTAATTTATATGTATGCACAAAAAGACGCCGTAGTTATATATAGAATCTATATGAACAGCATAACATACATCCACCGACATTTCCATGAACTAAATTTCCTATTGATAATTTCTTACTTTACTTAGCCTTTATTATTCCCAAGATTATTTATTACCTAAGAAAATTATACATAGTGCCTCCGCCAAACATTTGAGAGCAACGACTTTTTGTTGCTCAAAGCATTAAAATTGAAACTATGTGCAAGCGCGTTTTATTGAGTCAGTGTTGTTTTTCTTTTCTTAGTCGCATAGAGCTATAAGGAGACGACACTTTTATGGACACATTTCTATAACTCAAGATAAAAAAATGTAATAATCCATCGATATAATCGATTATGATATATCTATGGATACCAGTAGCATGTAAAAACTATGTAGGTAGTTCTGTGGTCTGCTTCCGTCGAAATCTACCGATAGAATCCGGTTACCAGAACGAAGTTGTGAAATATAATTATTCAAAGTAAATTGTACAAACTTACTACAATTTTAAAAACTAATTATATATCACTCAAATAAAAACTAGATGTTACATTAAATTTTCATAGTATAAAATTACAAAGAACATAACACGCAACGATTACTTACGACTGTTTACTTGCAAGCACTATGTTATCTGACTGATAGGAATGATCGTAAATAAATGAATCCACAACTTCCTACACAGCTATAAAAACTAAAACATTTATGATCTCAACATGCTATTTGACCCCGTACATTAAGACCTCTTAAATCTTTAGTCAAACTTGGATGTGATTTACATCATAATGCACTGATGTCTCAGCCTACATGCAAAAATAATGGACTTCATAATAAATAGATATGTACCAGTTTAATACCTCTCACAAACTATTTAAAAGCATCTATTTGCAAGGAAGATTATCTCAAAGATGTATTAGTATTTCAGATAACCAGTAAGCATTTCATTGGACATATTGAAATAGATGTTCTTATATAGTAAGTACAACACAAGTGTTCCCCGTTCCACGTAAGCAGTGAGCCCTTTTTATGCACGCTGGTGCGTCACGAAAGACCGCGTGTGCCATGAAAATGCAATTGTAATTCACGGACAATGACAATAACATCATATATTCATATCACCAAGTGAGAGGCAAACGGTAATTGTAGACGTTCGCGGCGCAGAGACCGTCACACTGCGGACTTTACATTCCCAGTCCGATCAGAACAAACCTATTATTGACACCAGACAACTAGCTGAAATTTCAGTTTGTACGGATAGATGAGGAGGGTAAAATACCGCACTACAGTATCGTTCAACTTCGATTCTACTACATTCAAATATCATCCATAGTTTCGTCTGATATTTATAATATAATAGAAATGTTTAGTTAACGATCCTTCAATTCCACATACGATCGCCATACACATAAACTGTATTAGCACTTTGTAGGATACTGCCGGTACAGAAATTGTAACAGAAAAAGTAATCAGCACAAGAATAGCCACTACTTCTTTAGTCAAATCAATTTCGGCTAGGTAGTAGTACAAAGGTAAGGTTTAGTCAGTGAGTATGACAGAAGGCGAGTGGAGCGAGGCGGGCCCGGCGCCGCGACGTCGCACACTGCGTGCAGGTGACGGGGCTGCGTGCGGTGCCCGTGCCGAACAATTACCTACGCACCTTGCTTTCACGGACACCACTTTGGCGCCCACGGGCAAATTCTCTCGAATGTAGATCGGGCCGTACACCGTGTGGTCCCACACGGGGGGATTGTTCGCGCGATCCACTACGTCTATCTGGACCTCCACGGTTCTGGACAAGGGCGGGAAACCCTTGTCTTGAGCCATAGCCTCCAACTTGTACGTTTCTCGCTATCGGGGAAAGAGTCGATGGAAACAGACAAAACCACGTCGTTAGTAGTGTTAAGGAGTGGAGGTGCGGCGGGCCCGGGGACCCGCTGCGCCTTATACCAACCTGGCTTTCACACTGGTCACTACGGTACCCACTGTGACATTCTCTTTGATGTGAACGGGGCCATACGTGGTCATGTCCCAGATGGGGGGCTTATTGTTCCTGTCTACCACGTCTAATTCAACGTCCACGTCTGCGGAGGAGGGCGGGTCACCTCTGTCGGAGGCGCGCACGCGCAGTCGATACCTGTCCCGCTACAGATACACGGGTCAAAGGTCAGCGGGGAAAAACAAAACATAACACAACTAAAATATAAACACATAAGTACTCATCGCTAATAAACAATCAAAATAATTTAAAAAATAAACTGAAGTAGGTATTATGTTTCACTTCCACATTACTATTGGCTATCTGTAAATATTATTTTTTTATTTCACAGTAGAATGTGCTATTTAAATAAAAGCTTACACTCGTCGTCTCACATTCAATAAGCCAAATCAAACTAAAGAAGAACAAGATACAACGTAGAGTAACTTGTAATAACACGTTCGCTCACGTCGTCTGCTCCCACTCACAGGCGCTGTCGCACTTACATTAGAGATCATTCCTTACTGTTGTAGCCAATATTAGATGGTGCAAGAAAACAATTTAAATAAAAATGTTTATCATATTTTACAAATTTCATCTGTACAATAAAGAGAAAGACAAACTGTACATTAGAATATAAGGTACTTTTTACAATAATCAAACTAAACTAGTTTTAAAAATTAAAAGAATAACTGAACGAAAAGCAGGCAAATGCATGCAGCTCTGCATACAAGACATGGCGGAAAGGTCAGGTTTGTCATATGAATGGTTTGGTGACCTCGTAATACTACAACGAAACGACACTCATTGAAATGAATATATTACAAACGATGGACGTTACGTTAAACTGTACAAATTTTGGATTTGAGAACGTTGCCCCTTTCACAGAAGGAATATGTCACAACTGGCCAGATGGCCAAACTGCCTTGGGAGCAATCTGACCATCTCAATTATTAACTAATTAGGTATATATTACATTAATATAGCACTGCCGCCCTGTAAAAAAGTCATAATTATCATGAACATAGTATGGCATATGATATCATATTACATGAGTAGTCGTCTACGACACGGCGAGAAATGGTGCGAACGGAGTTGAACCGCTCCAATATGAACCGCTCCGCAAAAATTTAATTAGTAACAAAACATGTACATAATACATATAATACTGATAGGTATGTTAAAAGCGTAAGCTTCTTAAATCAATCAATTGATTAATTACATAAAAATAAACCTCGAAACTAGTTAGTGCGAAATATACAGAAGTGCTGTTACAGAAACTGTACATGTTTTAGAACTAAACATAGGTTTCAACGGTGAAATATTTACAGCAGTATTATATCAGGTATAAGGTAAATATTATACACAAGTCGTATTCATCTGTAAGATAGTCAATGCAAGATGGTGCTGCGGAAATAAATGTTAACGAAGATTCAGTGCGGAGCCGACGCCGGCGGCAACTCAAACTAATTGTGCTGCA
The DNA here is from genome assembly GCA_003709505.1 of Hyphantria cunea. Lineage (NCBI taxonomy): Eukaryota > Metazoa > Arthropoda > Insecta > Lepidoptera > Erebidae > Hyphantria > Hyphantria cunea. The sequence goes on from PKRV01000209.1 coordinate 2,034,324, forward strand.
AGAAGAACAAGCCCCCGACGGCCGCAGCCGTTCAATGGACAACTACTCCTCACAGCCAGGATTAACTCCTCTTCACAGCAATTTACAGCAGCGGATAATTTAGAACTATTTACATGTAATAACTTAAAGTACGTGCCAATTGAATCCTAAGGTCTGTAGGTAGCACTCATCCACCAAACTTCGTGGTAAAGTTGATCCCTTTCATTCGTTCAATCTTGTCATTCATTCTCACCGAGTAATCGGTACGTAATTATAAATAAAAGAAATACTTACGTCGAGAGGCTTCTTAAGAACGATCCAGCCCGACTCGGGCTGGATCTCAAAATACTCTATATCAGCGGGATTATACGGAGCACTCAATGTGTATACAATAGCGCCGTTATTATCAGCATCTTCGTCGGATGCCGATACTCTCAATATATTTGTGCCAATACTGGCGTCTTGTTTAACGTTCTCCACATATTTCTGGAAGACACATTATAATGATAGTCAACAATCACTTGAGATCGCTGAAATTCATGCAAACAGAATACTACACGTGATTACATGCAATTATGTGTGCAACACTACTCGCGAATATTTACAGTCACTATCTTGCTTACTTGTCTGTCAAATAGAGGAGGGTTATCGTTTACGTCCGTGATTTCAACAGTGAACGAACAAACGCCTTCTAGCGAGGGCTCTCCCTGGTCTGTAGCTTTCACGGTTACCGATACAAATTTACCGTCGTCACCTTCTCTATCGAATACTTTATTAGTCGACACTTCACCAGTTTCTTCGTCTACAGTAAACTTCGTTCCCTTTTGATTTGGTTGTTGCACTATTGAGTATTTGACTTGACCATTAACACCTTTGTCCTCATCTGTAGCGTGAACTTTTATAACAGGACTACCATTAGGGGCCCCTTCTTCAACTTTCGGGAAATAAGTTGGACAGTCTTTAAATATAGGCTTATTATCGTTTACATCCGTTATGAACACGACTACGACAGCAGTAGAAGTGTGTATAGTAGCGTCTCCATTGACACAGCATGCACCATCGTCCATAGCTGTTACATTCAATTCGTATTTATCTCTGTCAAGGGAAATAGCTTTATTGTGCAGTCGAATGACACCAGTTATTTCTTCGATTACGAATTGGCCAGAACTCGTGCCGCCACCGACGAATCCAAATCGAACGTTGTCACCATCTTTATCTGATGCTACGACTGTAGTGACCAGTGTGTTCGGACCCGCATTTTCATCGACATTTGGTGTGTACACTTGCTGTGAGAATTTCGGTTCTTCGTCATTCTTGTTCTTCGTGTAAACCCTAACTGTAGCAGTGCCTGTTTTCGCCGGCTCTCCTTTGTCTTTAGCGGTGACGACAAATTCATAGTACGCGTTGTTATTGTCTGCGTCTAGTTGCTTGTTGTTTGTGATTATCCCGTTGGAATCCACGGAGAAATGATCATCTGGAAGGAAGCATAAAATATTTTTATTGATAATAATTATTATTAACCGTTGGANTCGTTGGATGCTCTATAATCTAGATTTAATAAAAACTAAGTGTACAGTCAGTAAAGTAATAATACTAAAATGTTAATTAAAAGTAATATAAGTTACGAAAACTTTATTCCGGGCTACGACACATAAAAAAGACAAATGGATTCAAAAAAATTCAACGTTTCTCTAGTTTTAGGTGATACCGAAATCTAAAATAGTCACATCTGCCTCAAAATTAGTAGTTCATATTAAGTTATATAAATGAGTATCATTTACTACGTATTAGTAGTGTGTAGCATTTAGATCATCATATGTATAGAAGCATGTTAATTTTTATTCCAACAGTGTCGACGCGTATCACCTTAAAACTACAGTTGACGTTCAGAAAGCATTACAGTCAATAGCAAAATATTGACCAATCGCAACGCCAAACGCAATCACCCCTCAAACACATACACCCCATCCCCCCCTGGGATTAGCAACAGGACATGTATTGGAGCGACATAGTCATAATTGCTAAGCTCCGTCAATAAAGATTTAACACGACATGTATTGAGAAGTCCGTTTTATTAAGTTCAAAATGCTCATTACAACTTTGACCTCATTATAAAGTTGTATTTGTGATATTAATAATATGTGCAGACGAAATAAGTTTTGATTTGAACAATACCAATTGAAACATTTTTCATTAGCATCCCTGAACGGTCCAGAAAAACCCTGAAGAAGATAAATATCCGGTCAAGATCCGTTAAAAATAATGGGTACAGAATTAGTGAAGAAGAATAACACTAGTGAAGACATTTGGAATGTTTGTTACTATCGCTACCAGACGATATACCTAGAACCTTCTACTCCATATACCGGCAGGCGATACATTTGATGAGCCAGAATGACTTGTGATAGTGGAGGTATAAATGTCCCTATAAAACTTTGAGTCTTTAAAAAAAAAATGTTTTCTTGATATTCAACCATGATCTTATTTAAGAGATTGTAATAATGACTAAGATCATATTAGAATTATTTAACCATGAACTGAAAATGAAAATCAGTATCATTCTAAAGGAGTAGGATACTTTCAATATTTCTTGAGGCTTGGCAACGAATATTGGAAGTGTGATACAATTAAAAAAAAAAACATTTGGGGACTGCCGATGTAAGTGAAAACTAGGTAGCTTATTAATTGTATCGTCGAGCTATTATATTCATAGCTCGTGGAAAGTGTACGGAGACGAGACGCGAGTTTCACGCTTTTTGTTCACCCACAAAGTACACAAATATAGTCTGACCAAAATTACTGTTATAATTAAAAATAAACAAAACATGTACAACATTTGCTAAATGCACAAATCGTGCGAAGCCAAAGGGGAAAAAATTATATGAATACAAAAAAAATAAAGATATTGAATTTAGAATCTGTCCCTTTCAGACAATTGTTCATTGTGTTTTCTTATTTTTGTGCCAATATTTTGTAGAATATTTTGTGATAGTAAAATGAAAATGAAAAAAAAGGAGTGAGTTGATAAAGAGAAACGATCGCTGTGATTGCATTATATGAAGTAAGTATGGAGCCAAATACATTTTTAAATCCTCCATACGCTTGGTATTTGTCAAATGTTTGTGTTCCGGACGAACACGTAGTCTTCGTATGAAAAAGGTGATCAAAGCAGTAACATAAGTTACGTTACTTTGCGTACCGCTTAAGTAGTTGTTTTAATTTATCACCAAATAAGGTTATTTAATTGAAAAAAGAATAGGTTGGTAAAATCACAACAACTACTTAAGCGGTACGCAACGGAAGGTCACAGAAAAATATTATTTACGGATGAGATTTTTTTTACAACAAAGCAATATTTTAACAAGCAAAATGACCGTATTTATGCTGAAAGCTCTAAAGAAGCTTTCCATTTAGTCATCAGAGTACAACGTGGGCATTATCCGACTTCAGTGATGGTTTGGTAGAGTGTTAGCTATGGAGGAGTAACAAGTGTATCAAGATACCATTCTCGAGAAGATTAANCCGTTGGATGCTCTAAAATCTAGATTAAATGAAAACTAAGTGTACAGTCAGTAAAGTAATAATACTAAAATGTTAATTAAAAGTAATATAAGTTACGAAAAGTTTATTCCGGACTACGACACATAAAAAAGACAAATGGATTCAAAAAAATTCAACGTTTCTCTAGCTTTAGGTGATACCGAAATCTAAAATAGTCACATCTGCCTCAAAATTAGTAGTTCATATTAAGTTATATAATTGAGTATCATTTACTACGTATTAGTAGTGTGTAGCATTTAGATCATCATATGACTAGAAGCATGTTAATTTTTATTCCAACAGTGTCGACGCGTATCACCTTCAAACTACAGTTGACGTTCAGAAAGCATTACAGTCAATAGCAAAATATTGACCAATCGCAACGCCAAACGCAATAACCCCTCAAACCCCAAGCCCCTGGGATTAGCAACAGGACATGTATTGGAGCGACATAGTCATAATTGCTAAACACCGTCAATAAAGATTTAACACGACATGTATTAAAGTTCAAAATGCTCATTACAACTTTGACCTCATTATAAAGTTGTATTTGTGATATTAACAATATGTGCAGACGAAATAAGTTTTGATTTGAACAATACCAATTGAAACATTATTCATTAGCATCCCTGAATGGTCCAGAAAAACCCTGACGAAGATAAATATCCGGTCAAGATCCGTTAAAAATAATGGGTACAGAATTAGTGAAGAAGAATAACACTAGTGAAGATATTTGGAATGTTTGTTACTATCGCTACCAGACGATATACCTAGAACCTTCTACTCCATATACCGGCAGGCGATACATTTGATGAGCCTGAATGACTTGTGATAGTGGAGGTATAAATGTTTGAGTCTTAACAAAAAAAATGTCTTGATATTCAACCATGATCTTATTTAAGAGATTGTAATAATGACTAAGATCATATTAGAATTATTTAACCATGAACTGAAAATGAAAATCAGTATCATTCTATAGGAGTAGGATACTTTCAATATTTCTTGAGGCTTGGCAACGAATATTGGAAGTGTGATACTATTTAAAAAAAAAACATTTGGGGACTGCCGATGTAAGTGAAAACTAGGTAGCTTATTAATTGTATCGTCGAGCTATTATATTCATAGCTCGTGGGAAGTGTACGGAGACGAGACGCGAGTTTCACGCTTTTTGTTCACCCACAAAGTACACAAATATAGTCTGACCAAAATTACTGTTATAATTAAAAATAAACAAAACATGTACAACATTTGCTAAATGCACAAATCGTGCGAAGCCAAATGGGGAAAAATTATATGTATACAAAAAAAATAAAAAAAATTGAATTTCCAATCTGTCCCGTTCATACAATTGTGTTCATTGTGTTTTCTTATTTTCGTGCCAATATTTTGTAAAATATTTTGTGATAGTAAAATGAAAATGAAAAAAAAGGAGTGAGTTGATAAAGAGAACCGATCGCTGTGATTGCATTGTATGAAGTAAGTATGGAGCCAAATACATTTTTTAAATCCTCCATACGCTTGGTATTTAGCAAATGTTTGTGTTCCGGACGAACACGTAGTCTTCGTATGAAAAAGGTGATCAAAGCAGTAAAGGAAAGAATTCGAAGAAATTCTGCCCGAAAGGCAAGATTTTATCTCGAGAGATGAAGATAGCGCCTAGAACCATGTCACGTATTTAAAAAGATGACTTAGGACTTGCAGACTATAAGAGACGCACTGGTCATTTCTTAACATAAGTTACGCTACTTTGCGTACCGCTTTAGTAGTTGTTTTAATTTATCACCAAATAAGGTTATTTAATTGAAAAAAGAATAGGTTGGTAAAATCAAAACAACTACTTAAGCGGTACGCAACGGAAGGTCACAGAAAAATAGTAGTATTTTTTTACAACAAAGCAATATTTTAACAAGCAAAATGACCGTATTTATGCTGAAAGCTCTAAAGAAGCTTTCCATTTAGTCATCAGAGTACAACGTGGGCATTATCCGACTTCAGTGATGGTTTGGTAGAGTGTTAGGTATGGAGGAGTAACAAGTGTATCAAGATACCATTCTCGAAAAGATTAACAACTCCATGTTCAATAAACAAGAATGGTCATTTCAGCCAGACTCGGCGCCGAGTCATAGAGCTCGATCCACGTAATCCTTAAATAATTAGAATTAAACGTTCCGGACTTCATAAGAGCTGAAGACCGGAATGTTTATTTCTAATTCTGTCTTGGCTGTCATCTAGTCCTGATCTTAATCCACTGGTTAGGTCCACTTATGGTCAGGTTTAGAGAGTAAGACTTGTTCTAAACACCTTGAAAATAATGAAAACCTATACGACCCCTAAAACAATCTATACTATTGACAGTGAAGAACTTTCCGAAAGAAAGAGTGTGTGCTGCTTATGAAAATTGGCATCAACGTTCAAAGGACTTTATTACAACCAATAGAGACCACTTCGAATAAACTTTTTAATGGTTTTATTATATATTAATGTGTTAAAGTAACACACTGTAATAAATGTTAGGTACAATAAAAAAATGATTCTCTTTGTAACAATATTTATGGGAAAGATGAGTACATATAGCTCATGGTAAAGAAACAGTGACGATGACGCCGAGTTCCTTGATTTTTGTTGACCAAAGAAGTGATCAACGTAAGGATGTTTTCACTTCAAAATCCAATTGTGTATCCCTACCAATTCGATAAGAAGTGATATACAGTGTAGAATATTCCACATATTTCTACCGTTGGTGATATATAATGGAAAAAATCTAAGTGTCTCTACTAGTAGGAATATTTTGTAAGTGATATTATACATTAAACCTGTTGCATGCTGTATGGATGTATTTTCCTCAGATATCCAAAGAAAATACTTTACAATAGCGCCATCTTGTGACGTTAATACCACAATGAAAACAACACTAGATGGTAGTAGTAAACAGGTTTTCAAACGCAACCACCTTGGTTACATATAATGTCATACAATTACCTGAGACTAAATATTCTATTTCAGCATTCTTTCCAGAATCAGCATCCATGGCCTTTACTTTCAGGATGCTGGTACCAAGAGGGATATCTTCATCAACGTTGTGTGCTTGATAATCGGGTAGTTCGAACTTGGGTGCGTTGTCATTCACATCCGTCACACGAATTGTAAGCTAGAATAATGTAAAAATATAATTTAATTTACGATTTCGTCAGAGGTCTAAAGAACAATGGATCACAACTATTTAGGATCGGTTAACCAAGATAAACAGCATTAGATAGAATCCAATCTGAGAGAAGAATTCGTGTATACATATCGTGTATGCAACCAAGATAAACAGCATTAGATAGAATCCAATCTGAGAGAAGAATTCGTGTATACATATCGTGTATGCAGGCATGACAATTAAATGTAAAACTAATTGTATGAAAGGGGCTGACCGATTGCCTTGCGGTTCTTAGCTATGTTTGGTTTATATTAGTCCAGCATTGTAAGAATATAAGCTATTTTCCGAATTGATTTAAGGCATTTTTAGCGTATGATTACTCAGTGAAGTGCTGGCGTAGGGGATTTTTTAAATTTTAAATATTAGCTTGTATATTAGGTACAATAGAGGCAATCAACTCGGCGGTATCAAATGTACCCTGAAACTTAATCTTAACTGATCCAAAGAGCAGCTCAAGATCCTTTGAAATATTACATATATAATATTTTCATTAAATTTATATCATTACCATAAAGGGTACATTATTCGGTAACATGCTTTATGAAATAATAAATAGGTGCAATAATATTAATTTCAATATTGCGTGTAATATTTACCTCGACAGAAGTTGAAAATCCTCCTGAATCTTCAGTGGCAGTCACGACCAAGGAGTACACATGCGGCTGTCTGAGATCCTCAAAGTCCAGTTCTTTTGCCAGTTTAACAATGCCCGACGTAGGGCCAATGTTAAAAGTGCCCGCGCCCTGGCCTTGTGCTTTCAGCGTGTATCGGATTTCGCGGTCGGCAAACGACTTGGCTTTGACTGATATTATGCTGAAATAAAAGAAATGAAAATAGAATATTATTTATAATTTAATACAAAAAATACTTTTACACGAGGCTTCACTGGCGTAAAAGTAGCTTTTCGGATTCTTTCAATGTCTTTTTATGCATGTTACTCTATATCCGTTACGCATAAAGAAAACGATAACATTACACATTACATTTCGATCGTGAAATATCGTGGTTATTACAACGATTGCTTATGAACTCTATGAGATTTGCAATTAAGAACAATCGAAAGTTATGGATGTATGTTGAAAGGGGTTTTGATGTCTGCCTATAAAACTCACTAAGTACGCAAATATGAATTAAAATTAAGTACTATTTAACTTATGAATTGTACAATAAGGTATATTGATTTTAGTTAACACGTTTTAGGAAACACATATACAACAACACTATAGAATTAATGCTCTCTAAAGATGTAGGTATAATTACTGAATAAGATGTGAGAGTTTAAAAACATGGCAACAGACAGTTTAAGTTTCAGCTACAGGGCCCTGATTTTCTCGAGACATTCAATCAATCAATCAACAACCCATAATGTCCCACTGCTGGGCTCGGGTCTCCTCTCAGGAGAGGGATAAGGCCATACGTCCCCACGCTGGCCGAGTGCGGGTTGGGGACTGGCAAGACAACGTTGTGGCTACGTAAATCTTGCCGTTGGATGTTTTTAAGCCGCCCGAAGGCCTCCAACTAAGCTTCACGACTGTTATCGTATGACAACAACCGGGAGCGACTGCTTAACGTGACCTCCGAATCACGGAGACGCTCATGGTAACATGCCACCAGCGGTCACCCATCCAGGTACGGACCGCGCCGTCGTTGCTTGCCCTCGTTGATTGTTTCTAATCATCGAGTGCAACTGAGCTATGAGAGTCGCACTCAAGACATTCAATATCTTTATATGCATAAAACTGTGCGTGTGTATTTGAATAAAGTCCTCCTAAACAGCTGCACCGATCTTAATGATTTTTTTGAGTCTGGGCCTGAGGATTCGAGAACGGTTTAGATAAAAAAAAAGAAATTGATTCGACCCGCGGCGTTACCTGCGGGGCTCGTCTAGTAATTGTATATATCCTTTCATCATCACCCTTCCTTCTAGACTAACTTACCCTTTCAAGTAGAAAGGAATTTATATATGCACAAATGTTCAACTTCAACTTTTGATTAATGGCTCCCTCTATGGTGTAACCATAATTTTGCCAATATCATATTTTTGAAAGACAATCTGCAACAGATTCTTCTCAGAATCTTTGCAATGTTGTATACCTCTCTTTCATTGACATGTGACAATAGGTACGACGTATATATCTTGATTTAAAAAACTTTGCATTATTACTCGGACTAGGACTACAACTATTGAAAAGACCACCTTCCATTTTTTAACAGACTTGCATTTGTCGGGATGACGACTTAAACCACTACACTAATTCTGTGCAGTGCAGTGCGATGCATCATGCATGATGTATACAAAAACTGACCATACGCCCCGTTTTAAACGGGACTGTCTCTTTTTCAGGCACCTGTCCCGTTGTCCCCAAACAAAGCGTCGGGAACTTAAATTGTGCCGTTTCGTAATAAAGCTGGTGAAACCAGTGATTGATTTTTATTTTTCACAACTTCTTAGAATAAAAATAATTATACTGAATATGAATACAATGCAATGTTTATTTTCATCGTTAAGCTGCTAACTGTGGACTAAAAACTATGTCCCGTTTTGAGTTAAAAAATTAATGGTCTGTTTATGTATACATACATACATATCCTTTCCATCATTTTTAACATATTCTAAACTATTGTGAAAAAAGTTTACTAGTTATATTTCTCTTACTCAGAATCTTTTTTCTGATTTTCAGCAATTTCAGCCTCGTAACTAGGTAGATAGAATTGTGGCGCGCGTTTGCCTCCGACAATGCTAAGGCGCTCCTCGGGTGTGGACTGAAATCTTCTCTCATCGACGCGTCCGTTCTGAAATTTTATATATGTACGTTAAAGACTTATTTATATATATATATATATATACCTCACAATTGAATAGATAAAAGTAAGTGCTTTGAGCTTTATGTAGCGCTACCTATGAATCTCTAGCCTCTAGATAAAATTTAAAAAAGCAAAGAACTACAAACGTACTTAATAATCAGAGAACAGACCATTTTCTAATGTTAGCCATCGCCAGCATATAGAAATTCAACCATCTGTGATTTTGCCTAAGTACCTGCCTAGTCATGATTTGAAGTACATCGAAAACACAATATTACTTCTCGTTCGTCATAAAACATTCGTCCATTCGAACATAAACCTGTAGGTATCTCCTTCGCACAGATTAATAAGATTCATTTAACCAGTATCGTCATAGTACAACTTTAATGTACTACTTGTTTCATCAAGTTAAGCTCAGTATCCTTCTAAAAAGAACATTAATATGGAGAATGATAGGTCTTGAATGTTTGTTTTAATTTAATAAAAAAAACGCAAGACTTTATTAATAATATTACTTGATTCGTAACTTAATTACTCCAAGCCCTGGATTAACAATCACAAGAAAATAAAATGTGAAAAAGATATCTGAGGCTATGTAATATTTTAGTTCAAGCCTAATAGTGGAGCAGCAATTACCATAAAAAGAAGAAAAACTGCAGGCAACTTCTAGTAAAACTAACAATAATATAGATAATATGACATTACCTGATCTTCAGCCTTTACGTAGAGTACGTACTCCATGTCCAGTTGAAAAGGATCAGTTCCCCTTGTTCGTACAACACCTGATCTCTCATCAACTTCGAACCTTCCACCAGTTCTATCTCTTACAATGAAGTAATGAATATTGTGGTCAGTGTCAGGGTCTCTGGCTTGTAGCGTAAATACAGGGGTATTTGGCGCTGCGTTTAGCTGAACAACAGTCTGCATCGGTAGCGGTCGGTTGATGAAGTAAGGCGGCTCATCATTCACGTCTTTCACGTGGATTATAACGCGTTGGTTGTCAGTATCTGAAAAATATACATTGTAATGTTACAATGTGTTATTTTTTGTCGCTGCTATAAATAGGACACGCGAATTACAAAAGGGAGAGGCAACTTAAAAATTTCACTATGTCAGTTGTTCTTCGAAAAAAAGAGGGTCCAAAGCCCTTAAGGACTTTTCTATTCTTTTTCGCAAGATCTACGTTGTGAAACAAGCAATTATCTAAGCTTAAGCTATACGACAGACACTTCAAAATACCTTCCATTCGTTTTATCGCAATAATTGAATTTGATTTCATTTGGTTTGTTATTAAATAACTAAAGAGTTCTGAACACCGCGCCTGCAACTGACTACCATAAAAAACAATACAGTATCATTATCATCATCATCATCAGCCTATCGCAGTACGCTGCTGGACATAGGCCAATCAAATTGTACGCCACTCAGTTCGATCCATGGATTGCCATGGATCGAACTAAGTGAGTAATATACTGTATTGACAGTATATTACTTTATTTAATTGTTTTTGCAAAAAAAATAATTTTAAAGACTAATTAGTAAATTGAAAACTAGTTTAGCTTATGTAGAGTATGCAATAATGGTATCAAAACCAGAACACTAAATGGATTACGCAAATGGCTTTATGTGTTAGCATAAATTTGTATTTAATTTCCGTCAATATTATTCTGATTTTGATATTAAGTTTACCAACATAATTAACAATTCAATAGTATTGTGTTTTGTGCTAGAAATAACGACTTTATACGGATAGAAATATTTAATCATAGAGTCGGTATCAGCTGTTGTAAGAACTGATATTTTTGTTAAAAACAAAGAAAAATCAACGTTTAGACTACGCACAGAAAACAATAAAATAATTATAGAAATTCAGTCGTAACTCGCACTATTTTAAGATTACTAAACGATTCTGTGGTAATACTTACATTTCAGTGCAACTGCTCGGTTAGCGTGTAAACAAAATGGAGTACCAATTAATAACACGTAACATTAATTAAATATGGACATAATAACTTAGTCCAACCAATTATATAATACATTGGCACATTAGAAACCACCACTTCATAAATATTTATGTCAAAAATGTATCGGACAAATAGGGACATTAATTCAGAAAACAACACAATAAAAAAGCGTTTACACTGGAATACAAACAAAACATATTATCAAACATAGCCCTTAACGCTGTTGTATCCATACGGCGTCCTTTTTGTACGATAGGATTTTCTAAATCCTCAGTATAAATCCGTAGTTTTCTGTAATCCCATTCCGCGGCTACAGTTTCGGTTGTGGTTTCACACACAACTAAACAGTATAATACATTGACCCCTAAATGGCTGCTTGTTGCTATAACATGATTCCTCAGAACTACATTATAGCATATAAGTTCTAGATATCTAGGTAAAGGTAAATTGGAAACATTTCGGAATCAATATGTTGAATTGAATAGTTTGCGGTTTATATACCTGATGATAAATAACAAAGTTATATGCGTATGTTGATGATAAATAACAAAGTTATATGTAAGTTGTTTATTAGTTATCACAAAGTAAGCGAAATTTAAATACACAGAAAATGCGATTGTTAGTTGGCGCGGTCACAAACTCTTATTTTCACACAATAGTGGATTAATCCAGTACCTGACAGATAACTCTTAAGCGTTTCCAATCAAAAAAATAACAAAGTGTCTTGTTATGATTATTTCGTGGAATCAAATATTATAAAGGAACAACCTCAATTACTATTTCATTACAGATCCTGAGTAGCTATTAAATATTTGTATATATTTCAAAAATACAATAACTGACCAAATATATAATTTGTTAATGGCCAACTCTAGAACTTTGTATTCCATATTTTACTCTATAGGTGTGCGTTTTATTAAGAAATTAAAATATATTATAAATTAATATTACTGCAGAAACAGAAAATGTTCCAAATCTATAAATTTCAAAGGTCTTAAGTTAACCTTCGAAACCAATCAGGATATTGAAATGTCTGCTGCAGCAAACTCTAATTTTGTGAATGATCTGCAAACAAGTACTAGAAGAAATAGGCTGATGCTGTTATTATAATACTATGGACAGTATGATAGCACATGTTATGGTCAAAAGTAAGTAATAGCGAATTAAAATCATTTCAATTCAAGCGCTGTATACAGTATAGTGTTTAATTAGGTAGCATTATTGAAATTACTCTTAACAACAAAGAGGCAATAATTGACTTAGGGAACGTTTGCAGGTACCTGGATAAACGCTACAGCATTGCCAAATAACTAGAGTACATGTTCTACATATTTTTTTTTTAAAAAGACAACTCCCTCATTAGGAATATACATTCCTGTGTCGCGGGGATCTTTACAAACATACATGAAACGGACACAAAGTACACCCCGACTTAGAACAACAATTTATGGATCACACAAAGTGTTATCCCATGTAGGATTTGAACCCACAACGCTTGGCGCAGTAGGAAGTAGTGTGGGGACCACTGAAACCACTAGGCCAATCGTGTAGTCATTGTATAGTATATTGATGCATAGTACCTACCTATGTCGATATTTGTTTTGAATGTGTGCCACCTCAAATCTATTCGCTTTTTATTTACTTTCCCAACGTGCACCGCCCAGCAGAAAAACCAATAGTGTTTTGTCCGATTTATCTGATGTTAGATTTACTGAATAAACACTTAGTTAGTTGTATACCAAAAATAAAATGATCTCAAGTTATAGAAAGTACCTAACATAAGGTCGAAATCAAACAGTTGACCCGAACTCCAATTCTAACGTTTTGGCTTGTTGCCAAACGCTAATACCATAAAATATCAAGATGAAAACCCTTCCTGAACATAATGTTTTGTCAAGTAGGAAGCAATTTGGTAAAATGGTGTAAATGTTCAATGCGCAGCTTCAAACACTTAAAAGACTCAATAAAGCATTTATTTTAAATTCTTGTCAGTCGAGGCTAGAATAATATCATACATTCAATTTTCATCTCTTGATTGTCGAGAGAAAGAGGCACAAATGACACCCGTCGGAAACCGTGAAATATAGCAGGTTTTAACACGAGGTGCAGGTGTAAAGGAGGAGCAGGTGGTAGGATGGGGTGGCGGTGTTATTCTCACACCAGCCCAGCGCCCGGCTCGTACGGCGCACGCGTACACTACGGCGGCGTGTTTTCCTCGTGACCATGCACAACCGTGTCACGACTAACTTTATAGTTCATAGTATTTTTACAACAGCCAATGGCCTAGTAAATATGTCCAATCACGTTAACTGTAAATTTAGTACAGCAAGAAAGCTTTAATCAATATATTCGCGTAACCATAGCAACAATTAAAACTAATATTATTCAGACAGTGAGAAAAATGAGAACAGATCACGCGACGGTTTTCTTTCATATCGTAAGTTCGGGTCGATTTAGTGAGTTAGAATGTTATTTTATAAGGCATGATGTAAGTAGGTATAGCTATATACTTAACAGAGAGTATCTAATGTGTCTGAGCAGTAATGCGCATGCAACGTGTATATTAGTCGTAAACTGTTCAATATGAGCGCAATGCCGCTGCTGAGCCAGACAATGAAATGGTGAAACTTTAATAAGTTGGATAAGGTACGAAGAACGCGAACGTAACAAACAGCACCTTGATCTACGAATATCCTCATTTCATTCACAACATACAATATAATTGTTTATTACTATACGATACAGTTGTTAAAGTTTTAAATCACATCTTTACGAATAAACAATTACTTGATAGAGAATCGTATACCTCTAATCAGATAAATGTGTATGAGAGTAACATTACTAGTATGTTTCTATAATTTACGAGTATCATATCTTTTTTTTAATACGTGTAGCAAAAATTTTGTACCCCTTTTTACAAAAACTATGCGAATGGTTCGACCACTGGGCGACTACAAGAACTTAAAGTGGACTTCGGTAATACTGAAGTCTTCTTTACATTGTAAGTTGATAACTTACAATGACATTACACTATTTGTATTATATAAAAGCTTGTAATGGGATTTAAATACACTATTTATAAAATATAAAACTAATTTAAACACACTAGTATTTATATACTGTGAAAATTAAAAAATTGAAATGACATAAGTCTGATGATTTAATTCCTACATGTTTTCCAACTGATTCCTACTAGTTTTTGTTATTAAAGTAACTGGCAATATTTTTGGGCATAGCTATATGTTTGCGCAATGCTGTACCGGTAAAATCATGTCAAGTATTTGACCTATGTTTAATTTACGAAATCTTCGATGTATAGAAACGAACTTTCAATGTAGGAGAAGTTATGGCAAAACCATTGATCTCGGATGTCGCGGAAATTATTATAGCCGTCAATACTATAGCGGTGATTAACAAATATTCGCAGTTTCAACAAAACTTAAGAGATTGCTTTCGGAATGAAAATGCTTAAAATAACTGTTTTGCTTTACTATTGACAGCCACGCTTCGCGTACGAATGGAGTGATACCACAGCCTCACAGAAAACCAGTGCAAAACAGGCTTGCGCTGTGTTTCACCAAGTGAGTAAGGACCTACTTACGACAACCAAGAACACATACTATAAAAAGGTGGAAAGATAGACTTTGAAAATTGATTAATATCTATAAATAATAAAATGAATCCCTTCTTCCATTGATCACGCCGTCACGCGTGAACTTCAGGATCGATTTTGCTAATTATTATTTTATTGTTTGTTATTGTTAAAAGTTGAGAAAGTTCACGGAAATTTAAAAAAATTTAAAATTGTAACGACCTCGTTAACTTTTGTAACGTAGCCGTTTTATGAGTTTCACATGTCACACACCTACCTGTCAATAATTTATTTATTTATTAAATAAAATTAACTTCTAACTTTGACTTGTGTCTCTAGTTGCAGGACTCTGGGACTTAAGTAATTAGAGATTAGCATTATAGTATAAAGTAAGTTTAAAATTCATTGTTTTTTTAATAAACATACCAAATTAAATATATCTAAATAAGGCAAAAAAAGTCTGTCGGGTCAGCTAGTCGTTTTATAAATCACAATAACTGGATCCCAAAAATTGTGTTGACATTTTTAGTATACAACAATTTCAAGATGGCGGGCGAGACGTGATGTGATTGGCCAATTTGGAACTGATTACTTTCACAATAAATGGTTCTTCTATTAAGTAAGGTACCTCTGAAGATAAGCTCATGTCTCACAAGTTTTAAACTGTTTCGGTACAATTGGACTTTATTGGATTATAGCTTAATTGTTAAACAGACCCTCGGTGTTAGTAATTGGATTAAAATCTATATTTTTACTTATTATCTGTATGCGTACAAGTTGCCGGTGCTTTACCTTTAATAGGGCACTTCACTGGCACCTAGAGTATTAATTACTGGGTTTTCCATTATCATCAATTGTACCTGTAATTTTCTTTTAAGGTATCAAGTAGGTACTACAAGTATTATTGAATGTTTTTATTTGATCTTGTGTGTTTTTGTTAGCAATAAAATCTATAAAGATAATAAAATAGATCACTAAACAATATTATTCAGTGTCACTGGCGCTATTTACATCGACGACTTACCTACCTGCCAGTGTCTTCAGGCAGTAAGTACCAAAATTTTGTACCACTACATTTATTATTGCAACTGCCTCGTTGGTCTNAAAAAAGATCACTAAACAATATTATTCAGTGTCACTGGCGCTATTTACATCGACGACTTACCTACCTGCCAGTGTCTTCAGGCAGTAAGTACCAAAATTTTGTACCACTACATTTATTATTGCAACTGCCTCGTTGGTCTAGTGGTTAGCGTAAGCGACTACAGGTCAAGAGGTCTCGGGTTCGATTCTCGGGTCGGACTGCTGTTGAGTTTAACTTACTAGTAGGCTGGTAGAAATTCTTAATAGTAGCCCGAAGTATGGAATATGACGGTGTTTCCCGTCCGTGCTTCGAAGAGCACGTTAAGCTGTCGGGCCCAGTTGTCATGAACATCTATGGCAAACGTTATTGAGAAGTCAGTGCCCTCAAATACACTGACAACTAGTTCACACCTTGAATACAGTTCACCCTCAGGGTTATGGAGATCCGATGCCAGTCGCTCCGTGTAAAAACTGATGTTCAGGTAAAACCGATTGAACTAATAGTAGTAGCCGACCCTGAATCTTGGGAATAATAAAGGCTAGGAAGGTGATGACATTTAGTATTGCAAAAGTAACTTAAAACTTGTGTCTCTAGTGCCAGAATAGGACTTGAGTAATTAGAGATACTTTTTTCTTTGAATTTTGATAAATCTAAAATTCTCTGTAATATTCCAGTTAAGGAAAACTAAAATTGAGAACATAATGAGATTTTATGTAGTAATTGGAAATAAAACATTATATAAAGGTTAAACTACTGACCCAACCTCTTATCATTAAAACAAAATTCACTTATACTTTCACTATTTAATTTAAACTGACCTGATCAGTTTCTCTTTTTTCAGAGGTTACACATTTTCTTATACTTACATAAAAATAAAGTATTAGTGGGTACCCTCTCCTGAGAGGAGACCCGAGCCCAGCAGTGGGACATTATGGGTTGTTGATGATGATGATGATGATGATGATTAGTGGGTTTTTTTCAATTATCTTACAATTACCTTTACCACAAGTTTAGCCGAGTGCCAAAAATCAAGAATATACATTATAATATCACTTCATAAAACTATTTTTAGTATACTGTTAAAATTGTATGAAATGATTTTCTGCGTTTTTGATAGTTTATAAAATTTGATTATTAATTTTAAATCATGTGTTTTAAGTAATAAAAACGAAGGTAATCAACGGGCTATGAAATGCCGTAAAATCAAAGAAACCTTCACGTTTACCTACCGCACGCATAACACTTTATGAGAAAATATTGATTTAGTGGTACTTGAAAAATCATATACACCCATATATCGCGTAGTAGAACCTCATGCTCGTAACAACAGAGATTCTGTTTAAACAACATGGAGCATTTTGCTTCTGAGAAAGTGGTCTGTGCTTTGCTTGTTATTGCTGTACTTTTTGGATCGTATAAGCTTTCAGCCTTCTTCTCATTTATCTAATATATAAAATTTCCACGTGCGTTGCGCGGTGTTTGTTGACAACTCCTCAAAAACGGCTAGACTGATTTTTATGATATTTTGTGTGCATATCAGGTAGGTTTGAGAATCGGCTAACATCTATTTTTCATACCCCTAAATGTTAATGGTGACCCACCCCTATATATTCATATTTTTTTGACTAATGTGACTAAACAACATTTGTCGGAGTCAGATTTAGTATAATAATATTTTTTTTTACAATTAAACTTACTCCAAACACATTCACATTAGGCGGAAATACGAAGAAAAACTATTATACACAACCAACCTTACAATATAATTCAATGAGTAAAAAAATGCCTGCATAAAAGTGGAATCGTTTACAACTAAAGCAAAAAAAACGTTATAAAACATCCTTGTATTTTCATCTTTTTGTCACTCGAGTATTTTCGCTCATAAATGCATGTTTAATTTTGTCCGTAACACATAGTGGTATTCGCTAGCGCTCTAAGATTTCACTTCAGTTTGTTTCAAGTTAATTTTAGACAAAAAAACATCCCTTTCACGTAAAAGTTTTCTAAGGAAAATACGAATATCAATTACTTAAGAGGACAGTGCATCTTTATCTCTTTAACACACAAAACCCAAAAATATTCATACACAATAAAAGAACACCAAGACCATTAAATCTTGACAATTGTTACCAAGATTTTTATGATGAAAGGTAAAATTTAACAACTTGTAATAAGATATTTTAGGGAATTTAGAGGCTGAAATTGTAGGTTCCTGCAAAATTTTACCATGTAATGTGCAAATCAAGGATGATATTAAAACTTCTTGAATAACCTAAGCAGAAAAAAAGGATTTTAATTCACATACAATTACTTGTATTACCTAAACTCGAAAAAGAGAGATGAAAGAAAGTATACATTTAAGCGAAAGTAGAAATATTCGTTACTAACCAAGTAAGAAAAGCGAAATAAGAAATAAATTCACGCAAATGAAGTCAATTTATGTACATTTTAAATTGTCGATATATATTAGCATCAACGAACCAAATATTGAATCTAAAATATTTTTTATTATATATTTTTTTTGTGGGTATTNAAATAAATATTTATTTTCTTTGACAACATTTTCATACATCATTATTATAATAACTAACAATGTTGTAGAGTTGAATATGGCGCAAAAATTCTGACAAACCTCATAATAACTAAAATCAAGCTTAAGAAGTTTTCAAATCTCCGAAATAATTTCAGTATCGCTTCCTTAATAATCCTGTAAATAATGCTAATAAGGTGATATAACCGTTATTTATCTATTGTTCAATATTTTAACCAGTTAAGTAGACTTGGGCTAAATTAAAAACTTATTACACTATTTTGCATAGTAATCAAGTTAACTATCAGGGGCGTACTACAACAACGATTTAATATATTATGAACATGTAATCATAGTCACAACATTTTGTTGGACCGTAGTTAGAGGTGTGACACTGGTACTAGGAAAGTTGCTAGTTTATCTACAGTAATTTCACGTATCTGTACAGTTTATTTGGTGCAAATATTGGTTGACGTTGAAAAATAATTTTAGTGTCGCATATCCTACTTATCGAGATAATCCGTAGGCTATATAACATAACGCTACAACTAATGGGTACTATATATCAACTATAAATATTGTAAGAACGCGAAAAATTTATTTCTTTCTAGAAACGATGACCAAGGTGCGGTGCGGGTAGATACTATTTTGAAGATTTCCCATTAAATTTTTATATAGTGTAAGTAAAATACTCACTGATACACATGAGTCTATTTATAAATCTCGGATATATTTTTCACGAAAAATAAAGGGTCAAAAGTAAAATAAAGCACGACAGATTGAGTAAACGAACATAACGGCATGCCATGCCGTCCACACCTAGTAGCTAATAATCATAGCACATGATAAAATATAATTTATAAATTAATTAAGTATATAAAGTTATACGTAGACTTGTACAATGAAATATTTGAAATATTTAATGTTTAAGGCTTAACACTAGTTTATACTCCCTCATATATTCTACGTTTACACAAAAAAATACACAATATTTTCATGAATATAGAATAAAGTGGCGGTTTCTAATATTTATTGTATTTCATACCAATCCTTGCTGCAATTAAATAAATAAACTCGACCATTACCTGAAAAGTAAAAAAGCTTCATTAGACAGTTATATTTTAAAAAATGTTTTAAAAGGACCGATCGTTGAATATTGTGTAAATATTCCTATAAATTTATTGAATAACTCAAAATGTTTGATTAATTTAAATCAGCATCGTCTTTTGTGTCGCATCCCTAAGCTTTACAGTTATTACCGTAGCTGCTTACGTAATTTACAGTACAATTCAAGGTAGAAATTTTTAAATTATAGTTTATAAGCACTAGCAATGTCTTTTGCAAAACCCAAAAGAATATTCATATGCTCTTTATTTTTTAAAAATAACTCGTCTCTACGCTTCACAAAATAAATGTTTAATTTCACGTAGGTAATATTATATATAAAAATTTCCGATCCGAGAATTGAACCCATACATAGTTCTGATATTCCATACGAACTCTAAAGATATCACTTAAGATATTTTACTTTACAGCTAAATTAACACAGCGGTAAAATGTGGGTAACAATTTTTAGCCTTTCAACCTATTTTTACATCGTTATTTTTAAGAATAATCTTATGACATTTATAAATAAGTATAACTTCTGTTTAAGACTTTTATGAGAACTTTTTGTTCCAGAAAACCCCGATTTTACTAAGTCTACGATTCGAACGGAGAATAAAGTTTAGTAACTCAAAGAAAAGCTTGATCCTATTATGCTAAAGAGGAGTCCAAACATACACTTCTTAGTCATTTATTATTTAGAGTTTGTTTTTCTCCACATTTATATTGTAATTTATTTATATACTTTCCATCCCAACAAACACCGTACACGATTGAAATCAGAAATTACTTTTAATGCAAATAATGGTGTAAAAATAATTTATGTCAAAAAATTTAAACTTTGTAAGGTACCTTCCCCGGTCGGGTAACCGATTCCATATCTCTCCACAAGAAGCTCTAGAGTTTATACTCGTCGAGAATAATAACAATAAGACGACTTATTGACACTATTATTTTGATTATGACGTCTTTTAATGAATAAAAATGTTCATTACTCACAAAATAAAAATGTTGAGACAGTAAGACAACTAATCAAAAATGAACTCATGTTTTTAAGAGAAAAGAAGACTAAGGTAATCCATTTGATTACTCTATCTAAAAAATTAATCCACATTTCGCCACTTGCAAAACTATAAAAATTATTTATAAGTAAGTACTTACATCCAGCAGCGCGCACGACTGTAGTGTATTTAAAAATAAATATTTATAAATCAATGGCCATACGACAGGCGAATTCTAATCAGTTCCGTACGACTAAAATTATGTGGTTTTGAGATGCGACTGATAAACTCAAATAAGAGAGCAGTTCTTATTTGATGTTCTTTTGTGTGTATTTCATTCTATATTTTAGCTCACGAATGAGTATATTTTTATCAATCAATTACTTTAAGAAGGCTGGTATTAAATATAAACTTTTTAAATAAGATAATCATTTAATACGGGATCAAACTTTGCTTGCATTGGAAAGCTTTTTACTGATACTATGACACTGGAATTTCATTAAAATGATAAAAATTATTGAGTATGTCGTAACCACTGTTAAATTGCACATTGCACGGTCAGTGAACTAAATCATAGTACGTAGTGCCGACAGAGTGTGAAGGAGCGCAGCGAGTTATATCAACAATTATGAATGTGACACATGCCATACCGGCCGATGGAACAGAATTGTTGCTAAAATTGGCACCGTCCACGTTGGCGCTAGTAATTAATGTTAGACATATTCCTACCGCGGCTATAATGCACATAATAGGTTCTATAAATATATTATTCATAGAGAGATGTAGTGGCTGCGACTGAATAATAAATAAACTATGAATTTCCACCTGAAAAGCCCCCGTCTGACACGGTCATAAATACTTATGTAGTCATTGTTCAGCTAGGAATAGTAAAGTTAAACAGTGAAAATGAGATACCTTTTTAATAAAAACCTCTCGACTTTAATGCATCGGGTCATGTTTGTTGTTAGGACATAACATGAAGGTTACATTCAATATCAAAATTTATTTTAACATTTAAACATGTAGTGATATTGAGAACTCATTTGTTAGGTTTTCTTATTAATTGGTTGGTTAATAGGAATCTATAAACTAAGAACAATATTTTTTTTTTAGATCAACCATAGGTTAACTGAAGGTATATTCATACTACGTAACCACTTAATAATTTGTAAAAGTCATTATTGGAAATACATACCTATAATAATAAATAAAGCATCGCGTGAGCCGGTCAATTTGTTGGGTCATTTGAGGGCACCACTATGGAATACGGGCCTAGCCATGGCGGCAATTTAAACTGCTTTGTAAGGCTTCATTGGCACATTACGAGACTTGCCTGAGAACCGATTAATATTTTCACGAGAGGATTTACGCAAATTATTTTAATGTACTTAGGTGAAAACAAATTTATATCTCTGTAACAATTATTTTCCCGTGAATTAACGCGATCATTTATTTAAAGGTATTACCAGTTTGCACTGTCCGTAGTCACAGACTGTCTCAGCCTGTGACCACGGCCAGTGCAAGCTGGTCGATACGTCAGGCAAATCAGAGGTATTTAATACCTTTAATAAGTGATCGCGTTAATTCCCGTGAAAATAATTATTATATCATGGAACGCGAAAGTTTGAAAGTTAGTCATTTTATATCTCAATTTTAAATTTTACTTCTTTCACGAGAAGAAATAAAGTAAAAGAATTATTCCGCGTGTCTAAAAAAATATATTCACTTTAAGAGTAATAATAATGCGCTGGTGCAGATGGCCCATGGTTTAAGTGCCGCATGTCTTTTAAAGTTGCGGCACGAACTTAAACATATAATTGTAACTTGAGCGATGGAGATAACGGCTTATACTTTAAGTATAGTTTTAAAGACTATTTAACCTTAAGTCTTAAGTTACAGTGGATTAGTAAACCAATCGATAAACTTTAAAAGTACGTAACGTAAGCAAGACATATAGTTTCTTTTTGTCAATCAATTTGTAAAATTATTCAATAATTTTGTCATTGTCAGTGAATTTCATGAAGGGCTTTGCAATAAAAAATCCATCGTTTTTGTGAATTCAAAGGCTCTTTTTGAAGATAAAATTAAAGTGGGCGATCATGTTTTATACCGAGTGATATTCCAGGAGGAAAACCTACATCACATCAAAGCAATAACGTCTCTTTATTTGGTTTGTTAACATACTTTATACTTTCATTGATGCCAATAAACTCCCGTATTAACATGTTTGATATTTGTTTGGTACATATCGTTATCTTACGTAACTTTTCCTAGTGATTCGACCACTTCAAACTGGTCTGATTCAATTAATAGACAGTATTTTACAAGAAACGACCTAAGATAGACCACCGTTAGACAACTGGGAATATCGATAACTTAGATTGGCTACTTGTCAGTTTACCCGGCTTCTAACTGATCGTAAACGACTGCCTTTATTACGACTGGGAACGGATAGTTGACTTTTAAAGAGGTGAGAAGTGATCTTAAGACTAAGAACCAAAACTGTAACTCATCATGATTCTGCCCGACATAACTTTTACCAAACTACGTTATGGCGCTTTCAGTTTCTTAAAAGATTTTAAAAGCCAATACTAAAGCTGTATAAAATATAAAATCTTCGTAATCCTGTTCAAACCTCACTTAAATTAGGCCGTTATTGGGAATAAACTGTCCGTAACGGAGGGAAGTGCCCAAGATAGCGGCCTAAGGCTTTTGCTACGTTCGAGGCTACTGGACCGTAGCAACAAATTCTACGAAAAACAGAAAGGATTGTAGTTTGGTCTAAGTGAAATTTTCTATGCCAACTAAGTAGAGCCGACTATCATTAATACTTTTTTTAAACGGGCAATATTTATTCCTATTAGAGACGCAGATGAATTGGCGTGTGTAATTTAGTACTTTTTATACAATATGAACAGTAACATGGCGAAAACAATAAGTATTAGTTATGGGGTGTAACGCGTTATTATGTGAAAGGGCACAAAACAGCGATTGAATCGATCCGAATGCAGACAATGGTCAGCCCCACGCACATCACATCAAACAAAGCGGTTCCTGTAGAAATATTTACAGAAGTGCTACATATTGTGTGCCGATGTAACAAAGAGCACATTAGTTCGAGATGAGCTATCGTAAAAACTGAAGTAGCTGAGTAATGAGCACACTGAGTATAAATACACCAGACACTTGCGTCTGGTTTTCATATAAAGTGATTCATGTTGTAAAACACGTGGTTCTAAATGATTATGATTGACCTATCAAAGACATTTTACAACATTTCTCTTCACAAAAATTCTTCAACATTGAAGGTTTAATTTTGTACTCAGTAAAAGTATTATCTCTCTTTACTAACTACTAAATGCCAATCCACACTTTAAGAGAATTCTAGAAGAGTATTAGTTTAATCATTGTGGCTCTAATATTCGTCTCAATTTACATCAACAATAGGATTTCCTTGCGTTAGTTAAAAGATTAATATAAACGAAGTTAGATATGGGCAGTCTATTTTACCTGTTGACGACAACTGCATCTTATTTTTAACCTTTATTATGCGCAAATGATGACGTGTTAAGTGTTGGCTAACGGGTCTCATAACTACTGGTCTTATAGGGTTGTTGACACCTTAGTCAAATCAACTAAGTAGCCACTTATGACTTTCGTTGGTGGTCTTTTAGACTACTCAATCGAAGAATAATTCAATATATAGTATGTTTGTGTAAACTAAATATTTCAACATTTTATTTCGTAATCTAATAACTTTAAACGAGCAATCCTTGTACATATATAATCTAAATCTCGGAAATAGCTTCAACGATTTTTGTGAAATTAAGCATACAGGGAGTTTGACATATAATTTGTTAGTTTTAATGAAATGGGCATTGGTATTTTGATTCATTGGTGGTTGATTCATGATACAGTATTGTTCTGTAAGTTTATTTCCGATGTTTTTTTCTTCTTCATGTTATGTCTGTATGAAAGATGACATAAATTTATTTAGAAGAGGTCCCTCGATGGTTGAATTAATAATGTTTTGTTTTATTCTATTAAGCTGTCTGAGTAAAACTGTTATTTTGTATACTTGCCGTGCCATGCCATATAACGAAAATTAAACTGATTTTATTATTTCTGAAACAAACACCAGAAGTTATTGGAAATATTTGTATCGAGGCAAATCCATACTTATCATTAGATTGAGTTGTCTAACGCGTTTTTATTTTTATTTGTAACAAGAACTTCAGTATTTTTTTCGCGTTAAACTGAATTACTGTCTACCGGATTTTAATATTACCATGATAAAATATTTGAGAAGTCAAGGAGGCCATAGTTGTTTAAATAATAACATTTTTTAAACATGCAGTACCTATGTTTGTTTTATTTTTTATTTGGAGTAGTGTCGAATTCTTTTTTCTTATGGAATAGGTTGCAATTGAACAGACGTATCGCCTGATGGTATGTGATTACCGCCTCCAGACGCGTCACAAGACCGTTGCCAGCGCGTGCGCGTTTGGGGTATGGGGAGGGGGATGGGGAGAGAGGTTGGTTTCCGGTTTCCTCACTCACTCCATGAAACACAGCGCAAGGGCTGTTTCACACCAGTTTTCTGTGAGGCCGTGGTATCACTCCGGTCAAACCGGTCCATTCGTACCTAAGCGTGCAGAGACATTGGTATATTTACAATAAAACATAAATAGTTGTACGGTTCTAAAGAAAATAAAATTAGTCATTGTAGCTAGTCGATTACACTACACTTATAGCTGCATATGTCTTATACAGAGAACAAGGCTTCGCTTCGCGTCAACAAGCGTCTATAGTTTACCTCATAAGGTGGCACGTGCCCACAGCGCAACTAATGACATAGAACTCCACTCTAATAGAAGCAGTCGTTTATTATCCAAAGAAGTACTATATACCCGTAATAACGGTCTTCTTGGAACTTCAACCGCTACTCTACAGTTAATGTCTTAAAATTATTAGGCTATGAATACTTGAGAACGACAAAGCGACGCAAGGTGCACACTTACACCGTGTGACAGACTGATGAGTTCAATTTATACAGGTACCGCCCTAAAGCTTTTTACTGTTCTTTCTAAACGCTTGAAATAAATAGATAATTACGTCCATACAGCTGACGTAAACGGCAAATCTAAGAATAATAACTAAATACATTGCAGTACATTAATGTGAAACTTACGAAACTAAATAATAATACTGTATTTTAGTTTTTTTCAAACTTTCCCTTGTTAGTCGAAAATCATTTAGAATTTGAGAAATCGTGTATCGTATTTTTAATAGATTCAATAAAAACATACAGATCTTTATAATGAAAACAAACACAGCCAAAATATATTTTCCAATTTGTTGGCAATAATAGCGCTCTTGAATGTAAATCTGGTAAAATTAGTAGCTTTAACGTGTCTGGCTCTACTTTTACACATATCGTTATATAATTTTTAGTTAACCTATATTTTCTCAAATAAAAGCATTTTTCTCTCAAAAATATTGACGCTAAGATAGCTCTGTATGTATTCTCATCCATTCTTACAACACACTATTATGAAACATATGAGTATACAAATACAGTAGACAATAGGATCGTTATTTTATAATAAATTATTTCATTTTCAAATGACAAGTGATCAACAAGACATGTGATATCAAGTGCTTACTTGCTATCTACAATTCCTTACAGCAATTAAATTTTAATCCATATCCTTTATTACCGGTAACATTCACCCCAAAAGTACCATGCAATAATTTGTAACCCTAACGATTTTACTCTATTAAAACATCCACCTCTTGGTTTTTAGTTCTATTTTTATGAAAATAGCGGGAAGGACACGTGGTTGTGTAGACAAAATTCTTGTTAGCTGTTGTATAATACTCAAACCTCCACTAATAAAATTGACGAAATTGAAGTGAAAACATATTGAAAATAATATCGTTTCTTTCCAGAATTTGACCGACTCTTATATAAACACATATTTGTAAATAGGTAGGATTCTGGAATGTGAATTATTTCGAACGGCGGGAAATTGGTACACTCGCGAAAACTCGCACCGAACACGATGGGACACTTTCATTACTGTTATGTCCGGAGCCACCGGTTCAATGTCCGGTCCACTCTATTTTTAACACACCCTACCCTAGCTGGACGTCATTCGGTAATGCACATGTGTATGTGAGAACAATATGGTTAGTTTAAAATGACCTTTCTAGAAAACTGACTGCGCAGAGTTAAATTTTGTATTAAAAGTATTTTCTTACGAACTTTGCGTATCTTTATTCCATTTTTAATTTCGCGTTGTATACTAATATTCTACGAGTTATTAAATTAGGGAACAGTAACCACCCAGCGTCTTAGGCAAGCCGTATCTTCATAACTAAACAAGGCATTAGACAATATTATTAGCAAGGCAAATATTACTGATATATTGCAAAAAAAAAAAAATTGTGGTGTCGTGGGACACCAGGTAGGAATGAAGTTGACGATTTGAAATTATACAAAAATAAACGTGGCTACTCATGCTTTGCTTTTTGGTGGTTTTGCAGTACTGAAAATGATTAAATATAAATAGAATTATTAATAACATGTATATATATATTTAGGACAGAATTAACTTTTAAAAAGAAATATTCATACACACGCACACACACACACACACACACATATATATATATATATATATGAAGTTTCGTAGTTGTTTTCTCAATTTTTCCGTATAACCCTCAAAACAGTAAGAAGAAAGATAACCTAGAAAACCTTACTTAACCAATGTAAAATATTTTATATTTATAAATATATATTTATTAATAAAGAATAAACTAATACTTACGTATTTAATTATTTTGCACTGAATAATTTCCCACTATTATCACTGTCAATTACATTCAAGTCACTTGTTGGTTCACTTGCCATTGTTACTATATTTATTATTGTTTTGACGATTTGAAATTATATGAAAATAAACGTGGCTACTAACCAGTAAAATGTATCTATAATGTGAGTATTCGCCACGTGCTTGTCCACGAATTTATGAGTATATACTATGCATTGGCGGGGTGGAGTGAAAGAGAAAGGTATTATACACTACTAGCTTGTGTATGCGACTGTCGCGCCTGCGCACGTCTCATTTAACGGTTTTATTCCACGCATTTTTTCTTACGGTTTTACTATCACATTTTTTTCAGTTCGGTCGCGCAGCAAAATCCCTATCCCCCTCCAATCCTGCCGTAAGGAGCTTCGTTCCAGTAAATCATGATTTTGTAATAAAGATATCCAGTAGTCGCGAAAAACCTAGCCTGTTGCAATATTTAATTTAGTTTGTTAGCTGCTTAGCTTCTATATCGATATGGAAATATAATTCATACTACACGTTACAAGAACTCGTATGATAACACTTCCCGTTCGTCAGTGTCTGTTCTCCATATACACCTTTTTTTCACAGTTAAACTAATCAGAATAAGCAGTTACGTTAGTAACTCTGTTATTGAAGCCATTCAACTCATTAGCAATGCGCTCGCAATATACGAGTGTCGCCGATTACCGCACCCCACGATAGAGACCGTCCACTCACTTAAACTGAGAGCAATCAAAAATGCCCCTACCATGTCATTTAATTTTTGTTCTTAAAACTTTTATGCATAATAGAACGGCAATTCATTATGTTAAAACTTTGGTTGGCAAAGTTAGTTCGAGTACTAAGAGTGAGGAAGTTTATTTTCTTTTACATCATTTTAAATGCAGTAAGTTGGACCTCTACACTGTTACAGGTGTTCTCTAACTAAAAAATAATAATATAATTAACATTGTGCCAAAGGGGGGAATTCAATCATGGCCTATTATTGTCAACCAAACCCTTCACTTTACAATACTTGAATTTAGTTGGTTATCTATATTCGCTCCATGAATAGCATTCACCTGTGCAAAGCTATGGGCTTTAAAAATGACAAACCAGAATAAGATACCAATACCCTTCCCATGTTTGCCAGAAGTTGACTCTAAGCGATAAAGTCGCCACTTATACTTCTGTATCTCTGTATCTTAGTCTAATCTTGTTTACCTAATTAAAATTATCCTTTTAAATATCTGGTGTACAATAAACCGATACATTCGTTTTATTCTCACATCTTTTGGTTGGATATCTAATCCCAAAATTCGTAATATACGATATGAAGAGATACTAATCATTTTCAATATTGTACCTTTAAGAATTTGCGGGGAATTTTAACCTACGATTTAGGTTGGCTTTTCGTTAATATTTTATTTTCTAGTAACGCATTTAAATCGATTTTTCAAAAAAATTGTGTCTGTCAAAGGTAAACCATTCGACCTGATTCGAGAAGTTGCTATTCACAAATTCGGATGTACTATAAAAAATAGCAAATCCATAATCACTCCAACCGGGTTGTGATCCAGTTTCGTTTGTATTTACAAGATGGCATTAGGTATTGTTATCAAATCTACTGAACGAAACGTTGTTAACATTGCGCATTCAATCAAACAAACTATTCAGTTATATATTTTTTTTTCTTTACACATGAATTTTGACGTTAATATGTATATTTATCATAGGTAGGTTTTCTTTTTAACAATATAATTTTTTTTGTATAGTACCTATTATTATTCTTATAATCAGAGTTGTTAATCAGAGTATATAAGTTGCAGACACAAAACAACAATGAAAACTACAAAATCATTGTTTTGAAATTCATTTTCGATACAATATTATCTTAGATAAAAGAAAGTAGCATAAATAATGGTTTCAAATAAGTCATTTATCTAGTAAAGGAAGCGAATGCAAAAGTTTCCCCAGCTACGTTGAAATCAATAATTTCGTCTCCGTAGCTTCGCGTTAGCGCCCACGATTCCATTTCGGATCTTTTTCAAAATATAATTTGTTCGTAAGGAAGAAAACGCCTTCGAAAGGTCAGAATGAATACTATTTGCAAGGTTAATTAATTGCCTTTTTATTTATGTGCTTTCAAACAACAGCGTTAATGAACATAANATATATAAACATGGGCTTTTATTTTAGGACTAGACGACATATATTCTGTAAAATTATTCTTTGTATAATGTAATTTTAGAAATTGTATTGACGTTAAACATAATATATGTATGAATTCAATAGACAGGCAATACTAATGCTCAATTGTATATCTTACCAGTATGTACGCGTATATCACTATGTGGTCCTTTATCTCGGCTCTCAGCTGCTTAGCGCAGAAAACAAATTTTACGCAAACTTATAATTACTTTGGTCCTAACCGCACGTATAAATATGGAAAGTTTCACTTTACGAGTTGTTCTAGTGTTTTGAACACACATTAATTGTGTAGCTTATCATAAGTATAGCTACTTAAATATAATGCGTTAGTTAACCTCTTTTGAGCTTGTGGGTATGAAAATTCTAATTCAAATCATATATAAAAGTGATACAGAATAAAGGAACTTAGTAAAAAATGTTAAAAGTTAATGTAACATGTGTGTTCCAGATATTTTTGAAACTATTATTTGTACTTACTGATACTATTTTCAAAGGCTCTTTACAGAATCAATCATAAAGAAATAAACGCTAAAAAGCTTCAGAAGATTGTGTAATTGTAACTTTTTTAAATAAGTATCAAAAACATTGCAATAGTCTTCTTCTTAGGTAATGAAATACCCGTAATCTTGAACGTTCCTACTCTTGTCTATTTAATGACATTTTTCATCAATCAGATATCGATGGCACCACACGTATCGGTAAGCCTTCAGGACACGTCCGTAAGTAGATACATAACATACCGTGAAAGAGAAACTTAGTAAACTCATCAAATAGCCGCAGAGCACGCCTGCTAGCTTTACTTGTGAGAAAACTTTCTTATATTGCAGCAACTTGCCTCAGCTACACCTACTATAGTAGCACTTCGTAACAGCTTGCCACGATTTATTTCCCCTGACAAAGTCTTTTGCTCTATAACGTAAAATACGTCTTCATTAAACCGACTGTTCTGGTCTTCAATATTTATAAAAAAATATGCCCAAAAGTCTAATAGCTTACATTGAGAAATATTGCAACGAGAAATAAGAATAGAAAGGTAATATACAGAATGGATATGTATTTTACAGTTTTCATATATCCCTGGTACTTATGTTCAGTTCTCGTCCCTCGCAGACTAGACGTCTCAAAAGGGTGTTTGAAAAGAATGCGTACAACAACGTCGAGGGACACACGTTCCACTACAGAATCACTCCCCATTTTTACCTGCTCCCTTTTCCTTTCCCCACCCATACTACTTCAAAATATTAACATGGGTGTGTGTAATAATTTATGTACTAAGTCATTTAGGTACGTAATCAAACCAAGGAAAATTCTTCATACAAAATTTGCCTCTTTAAGGCTATAGTAAAGATATTATAAAACGTTGCCAACATAATTTGTTTTAATAACAGCGAAAATGAGGACAGTAAAATAACACTGCAACTTGCCCCTTTTTACCTGTAAGAGGAAGGCAATTTACTTGGAAAGTATTTTACATGAAGCAAGGCACAGTCGAGGACAGAACGGAGGTAATAAACCTCGTTTCAACGGAACGAAAATATAAACAAAGGTTTACACATGTAAGCCTGTGGGCTCGCGCAAAACTTGCCGTTTAACGTAATTTAAAAATATATCGTAGAAAAATTCAAACCATTAATTAACATTCAAAGTAGATACCGAACCAGACCTCAGCTGAAGATAATAAACATTAACTACAAACTATACGTATGAAGTTTACAGCTTTAAATTGTTACAAATATTTTTATGAAGGTAAAGTAAAATAATGCAGTAAAACAAAAGAGATTCTAAATACAGAATGGATATTATTTCCTTTTTATGACCACTTAAATATATGCGTACTATATTTGAATGATCATAAAAACTTTGTTGCCGTATGAAATATTAGATTACTTCCAAATTCGCAAAAATATGGTATGACTGTATCGTAAAACATAAATTATAGAAAGATTCAGCTTAAAGACTTCCGCAACAAAGTATTGCATTGAATCTACTTTGGCTCTTATCACGGGTTGCAAACTTTATTACAAATGAAGCGAGTTTTCAAGCTTTATGGATAAACTTTTACTATATGGTCAGTTTCGTGTAATGTAGTTCGTACTTTTTTGTATATTAAACCAACTGTGCAGCATAGAATAACAACCAGAATTTTCATTATTGCCCAAAGCGCTTCAACTTCTGACTGAATTTATTTCAAACATTTAAATAAACAGTTTCTCATAATTCGGAACACAAAATAAATTTTATGTATGTGGTTCGATTTTATTGAACTAAAAACAATCGATTGCAATTTTGGTATGTGATTTAATGCTCTAGTTTAAACTACTCTTTTTATTTAATATGTCACATTTTTATCGCTAAATATTAATATCAATTGAAAGACTTTGGTTTGGTTTTTATTATGTGTACAAGTAAGCTACGTGCATATGATTAAGAGAAAAAGGATAAGAGAAAATAAGCTAACAATCTGGTATTTTCTTATTATTCGTGAAAGGGTTTTTTTAAGGCCGTGAAAATATATATGTATTGATATCTTATGTAATTTTACGGTTACTGATTAATTTCTTATCTAACTTCCAAATTAATAATACTTATTCCCTGACGAAAAATAATAATCGTTTTCGTGTTTAGCTGAAGTAGTATTTCGAAAAATCTTAATTGTACTGCCACGTAAAATAAACATTTGTAAAACGATTATCTGACTATAGAATGAACTTCTAATAACAGACACTGAATTATCGTGACACCAAAATAGTCGCTA
Source organism: Hyphantria cunea (assembly GCA_003709505.1). Classification (NCBI taxonomy): domain Eukaryota; kingdom Metazoa; phylum Arthropoda; class Insecta; order Lepidoptera; family Erebidae; genus Hyphantria; species Hyphantria cunea. Next base: position 2,066,927 of record PKRV01000209.1, read on the forward strand.
ATCAGAGTGCCGCTACTTGTAAACCGCAACCAGTATATTAACTAACCGCCATCAAGGCAACTTATTTTGAAAGGAGTACAGAATTTACCATAACAGAAAATATAATCTTACTACAGTTTAAATAATAGCAGAGAAAAAAGCCTGATCAACTATTCAAATAACAGATTTTGTATATGATACAAATTAATCTGCTTCACTTACTTCTGTAAATAGGTATTCACAAGTTTCACAATTTCTAGCTTAGAATCGGGATCACTAATCACTAGACCAACAGGCCCGTTCGTATATGCCACTAGGCCATATGCATATAAGAATGTACATGTATCATGCCCAAAACAAAATTAATAGATTTTATTTACTGCCAGAAGAGTCCCATTGAAAATCGTAAATTTTTAGAGATATTATTTATAAAGTAACATTTTAATTTAAATAAATCTATCTATTTGACATACATATATAACTTTGAGTTGAAAAGTTCTCTAGTTTTCTGACCACATAGATTTCTTCGTGGGCACACAGGCCTCTCTCACTGCACGCCACTAATCGATCTTGGGATTTGGATTTCTTTATATTGTTTAATTATTTAATTATTTTCTTCTTCTATTACCTCGAAACCCTATACATACAATTTTTTTATGTTTGATATTATATATATGTATACCTATCTGATATTAATTCCGAGTAATGAGGATGTTGACGTAAAAGCGAATACATGAAAAGTTGTGTTTTTGCCACAGCAGGGAATATTAGAAAGCTGAAAATAATATTTTGTAAATGTAAATATGAGTAAAAAATTACTTAAAAATAATTAAATTTTTAAAATAATGGCGAACATCACGTAACTGCAAACGCCAATAGAAGCGTCTAACCTAGGTAAAAGAATGCCTTGCAAAACCACAAAAAAACATGTTTGTTGACAATCTATTTGGGCTGTTTTGGGGTTTATCTGCCAAAAGTTCAAAATTAGTTTAAATTAATTACGATGGAGCCTGGATTTATCTAAGAAATTCAAATTTACCAAACAAAAGTAGATACTCTGATGGTGCCAAGTTTCCAAGTTTTACCAAGAATAAGGATATTTGTGCAGCAGACTTTAGGAACGCGAAAAGATCTTTGTAAGTATTTATTTTAAAGGCGTAATAATCAAATAATAAGCACAATACTTATAAAACTTGCTATGTAATGTATGTAGATAATATCTTAGAGATTAAATAGCACATAAATACTACAGCTTTTGTCCTAACACATTTGATCTGTCAATTAATAAAATTAAAACTGTCTGCCGTTTGACAGCAATTTGTCTGTTTAGTACACTGTTTCATCATCCAGACCACGTGACAGCTTGGAGCGTTTAGGCCCGAAATTTAATCACTGAACTAATTAAAGTTGTTGTTTTATATAAAATAATTGAATAAAAAATTTAAATTTAGTTTTACGTTATATTTACGTTCCTATCTATAAAATACAGTCCCAAAAATTAGTCAGCATCCCTATTCTTAATTCATATTTAGCGTACCGTTTTAATATTATTTTGTAATTCACGTATATCAAAATACAAATTGGTGTTAATTTGGGAAAAAATATTATTTATTTAATGAATATTAGCCGACTGATAAAATCATACCCAAAAAATATTACGTATGTAATTAGAGAAAATTCTTATGAAAAACCAGAATAATTTCTCATAATTAATTGAATAGATTCATTGTTTATGGAAGTGTATAATTTACTTTTGAAAATAAAAGCAGTGAAAATCTAATGTCTTAACAGAAATGGACAAGCTCAAATAAAAAATTTGAAAACGCAACACCTAATCGAGTAATCATACGCCAAAACATTTATATAATTTTGGAAAAGAGCTGATACTCTTACACTGCTGGATCGATATTAACCTAACATAGCTAAGAACCACCGCAAGAAATTTTTTTTCAATTGAAAGAAAACTTTCAAATGAAAAAAAACCGCATCGAAATCGGTCCAACCCTTTAAATGCGATGATGCCACAGACAGACACACACAGAAAAAGACAGACAAACACAGACAGACATCGACGTCTTAATACGTAGCTTATAAAGCTGTATCAAAACTTATAACACACCTCTTCTCAGTCTCTGTTCGCGTCTGTAGTTAAAAGTTAAAAACAATAGGACAACTTTAACATTTAGTTTTGAGAAATGACAACAATTAATTTAAATCAACATTTAAAAAAGCTACAAATCCACAAACTATCAAACAAGATCAATGACTCTAAGTAATTTATTGTGGTCCATTCAATGCCCCAAACCCATGGTGTTTTGATTCGGGCGGATTTTGTTACAGGGACAGTCGCATGCAGTAACCCTATTGAACAGTACAATACTTACTGAGCACTAACTTCGGATAACAAAACGAGGGTCGCGACAGCCAATAATAAAATCGTTATTATTGATTTTACTGTCGAGAACAATCAGTTCGTAAACCGTGCCGCCATCATAGCTAAATAGACGGTATCCGCCCAGCTCCCTTAAATATAATAAGTATACAAATACTTAAGCTTGTTTTCGTTTTGAATATCTTCAAACTTCTAAGCCAAGGCTAAATACTCATACGATTTCAATTAAACTCGGTTTACAGCTGCTAGCTTTTCCACAGTAACATTTTATTGAATATATTTATGTACTTTGTTAATGATATGCATATACGTAATATTAAGTAAAATAAAAGATAACAGCTTTTACAAGGAAAACAATAATTTACTTTTATAACAAAGCAAGATGTCCTTTCCAGTAAAACTATGCTACGTTTCACCTCCCTATCGTGGCAGCGACCAATGCTTTTACCCCATGCAAGAACTGCAATGCGGAACCAGTATATCATTTTTAGAACCGGTTGTATTGCATTCTATTGTTATACTACTAATTTATGACCAGCTTAACGAAGCGTATGGAAAAGTATTTTATAATTGACGAGAGACTTTATTTTCTTGAAAGGTGTAACTCTGATAAGATTTATATATGACTTCTATATTATATTAGTTTTTTTTTTACTTCACCACACGGCATTCATTGTGACTTAGTTATGTCACATTTCTGACTTATGGATTATGTTAACGGGGTCACGACACGTATTTTTCTACACCGCCCGTACTGTTGTATAAAAACTTGGATTAAGATGACATAATTTGAACATTAAATACTGTTACCTTCAATTACTTACTCATGCAAATTCCCAAACTGATATAAAAGTTTTATGCGTGTATGTTCTTATAGCATATTCGGGTGAATTTCTGTAATGCTTTTCGGTACATAAAATCCCTTGCCCTGCCCATTCGCATATAGGTACGATATGCTACTTATAAAGCGTACGTTCGCCAATATTTCTTTAGGGGTACGTCGATTTTTCACCACGAGCCTTCCCAGCCCTGTCTGGCTATTTTCCTCTAACTGCGTATACACTTGCACATGAAATTACATTTTGGCAGAATGCCTGGCAAACTTAGCGCCAATACATTACCCCTAGTTCTAAATCAGTTTCCATTTTTGACAACAATGTCTCAAATCTAATTAATACAGTTCTGTTACACAATGAAGTGTACACAAGGTAAAATTTAACAAAAAAATATATCTAGTTTCTGGAAACAGAAATATTTAATGCTGAAACTTGAGTAATTACAGAAACAGGAGGTACGAAAGCATTTTGAAAATTAATACAGATGTATTAAAACTTATTTCATTATTGTTGCAATCGCAAAAAAAGTACACCTAGGCTAGTAATAATTTCGTCTTATCCCGGTTAAAATTTAATAGTATTAAATATAAACCTTACCCTCGCTTACTAGGATCAAATATTTTCTGAAAGGGACAGGGAACTTGAAACTGTAAGTACATGCGAAATAGTAGTGCCTAGTTAAATTAACAACCACTCTGTAAACCAAGTTTGGGGATAGTTTAGTCGAATCCTGATGATAATTTATTATTCCAACATCACTTAACTATTTTAATTGCTGTTATAACTCTGAACATGGCTTAAATACAACATAACTTTATTCTAATGGAACCGACATTGCCGCGTCGTACAACGCTAGATAATAAAACATTAATTTGCAGTAAATCTAATTCATAAGATTGGAAACTATAGAAACACTGTAGGAAATATATTTTGCATCGAAATATTCATGGTATCGATAATTATTGAGAGAGAGAAAGAAAGATAAATTAATTGATTATGTAACGATTGGGAATATAAAAGTCGTTTATATAATTTTCAATTTTGAAAAACACATTTTATAAATGTCCAAGTTCAGGAGTAATGAAAGTCATGTACTGTTCGCATTTGTATGTCAACCTCTTTATTTGTATAGAACTCGCTTCTCATTATTAGACTATAGGCAATAGTCCTAATAGACCGCTTTAACGAATTTAATTTTTTTACACAAATCGGGTTGATTTAAAATAGAAAATAGAAAGAAAACTAGACTAGAATGTATGGTTTCCAGACCAAATAGATACGCCTACATTATCAGTCTGTATTTTTAAAACCTTGAAAACAAAGGCAATAACTTATCAAAGGTGTCACAAACCGCGATAACCCTCAAAGTGTACACAAAACGACAAACGAAAACAAATCAATAAGCAGTTTTTCTACGTAAAGATAATACGAGTGTATTAAAAGAAGGCTCAATTTATTGGGTATATCTCAATTTGTCTCCGATTTAGTAGAGAAGTACCCTAAGGCGTCCAAACATCTTACTTTGTGTTCTTGTCACGAGCGGCGCACTACACGATTTTAGATAAAACTTATTAGGAGCTACTATTTTCTTCTAGTAGGTTTTGATGGTGCTATTTAAGCCCCATTTACGGTACAGTGAAAGGAAAACTTACTATAGTAAAAAGATAGAATAGATAAAAACATATTTTTGTACACACTTGTCCAAATGCCTAATGCAAAAAGATAATATGCATGAGCATAATGTAACTTCGTGATCATTGTACATTTTAAATATTCTTAACAGATTTTCTGACTCACTGTTAAGAAAACTCTATCGGGAAATAAAAATGTTATCGGACTTAATATTAATGCCAATTTCAAGCTAGAATAAAATATTGTGCGAAAAAGATTTTGATTACTAATAAGTAATAGTTTATGTAATGGTTAAATTTATCCAAAGCGCAATAAAATATTTTTATAATAATAAAATATATTGGAATACAAATAAGGTTTCTCATTTTATCATACATAATTGACTGAATCAAATTAAATTGTCAAGCGAAGACGTAGCTTAATAAAGTCGTATCGTTAGACCTTTAATGAAAACGGAACGTGATATAGCATACTGGCGATGATGTCTCTCAGAGGCCTTTACACTTTATCGATGAGCGCGAGGAAATATTGTAGCCAGCGAAGCCACCCTTGAAATAGCTTCCCCGTAGTACAGACGAATAAGAGCGGGGAGAAGGGGTGTGGGGACGGCGAACAATCCGCGGCCGTTGACACGAATCTTCCGCACTATGTTTATGTATCCTATTGGATTTTTTCCTATTGAAAGTGAACGGCTGCTCACGTATGGGCGTTTTGTTTTTGAATTGGTACAGAAACAAGTCTACTATACAGAATACGTTGTAACACACTCCTACTACTAGCATCATATTTCTATATTATTTTCTAACTTGCGCGTGTGTGTGTAGGTATTAAATGACACTATCAAGTATTTATATGCTTTACACAGCTAGATAATAATTTGCAAAGTAGACACCAAATGGACCTAGTGCTTTATCTTCGTCTATATTGTAGTGAACAGTCATTCTATTTCAGCGAAACTTATTATTATGATAACTTAAAACTGAATGAGAGTCGGCGCTGACGCGACGAGCTGACGACGCAAACAAACGTCAGCGCGCGTCGTTTGTCGTTGCCATTTGTTTATTTTTAATCGCAATGTGGTATCTTGTGACATATGACGAGCTATCTTCAACTGTAGAATAAATATAAACAAAGTGAATTCTGTTGATTGAAGTGTATTATTAATGATAAACAATTACATTATTATTCTCTGTCATTATAAAAGTTGTATCAACTATTATTTCCTAGAAGAAACCGATTAATTAAAATAATCTAGGCTTGTTATATGCATACATTTTACTATAGGCGTCTGGTAAGTAATGGAAAGGAACAAGAGTTGGGCGAAAATTTTGAAGTTTAACCATTATGGGAACTGCCTCTGGTTACGACTTCGACCCACAATACGAATTTATTTTAGAGTAATACTGTTACGATTTCAACAATTTTTCAAATATTTGACAACCAATGTGACGTGATTACTAAAAATGTTCAGACGAATGGTGAGTAACAATTCAATCTCAATGGAGATCTGGAACAACTAAAGATTGCTAGCCTAATTCTCTTCCGTCACATCGTGGGCGTCGAGTATGCCAACCAATAGCAATAAATTGCATACAAGTCTGAAATACCTTGTTTTACTTTTAAATATATTACTAAGTTCTTGGCAGCAGACTAACGGATGATTGTTACACTTTTTATAAATGGCAATTTTACGGTTTCGACAAAGTTGGTGTCATAAAGTATATCACATTAGGATTACAGTTGTAATAAATATGTTTGGTTCAGACTGTTGATCGCTAGTATAATCATTCTAGAAGAATCAGAAGTGAGAAAACATCATCAAATATATCAGCGTCCAGTGCCTAATTCATATTCAAATAACTTGTTGTATACCTACCAAATGCAAACGCGATGAAATTGTCTAACTTGCTGCTTAGTTTCTGTGATTTCCTATGAAGTTGTCTATACCTTTATTAGTTAAACCACCTCGTAATATGGGTAACATTTGGCGATATAAAATATTAAGAAATCGTGTGTGGCAATGTGGTATATAAGATAGAAATAATACGGAATTGAACAAAATATTAATTGCATATCTAACTTGAAAATATAACATTTTCTTAAAGATGTTATTCTCATTGTAACTTTGCAGACAAATTTAATTGAAGAGTCTGTTTGTAATTTTAAATTAACAGATTTTTACTAAATGCGAAAGTTTATTTGTTACTTACAGCAAAAAAAAACAATTTTTTTGTCTTCTATCTGTCTGTCTGTTATTCCAGCTAGATCCTGGAACGACTGGATGATTTCACTAGCAAATAGCTGAGGTTATAAGGAGTAACTTAGGCAACTATTGTTTTAGAAAAAAATGGAGTTTCTTGAACAAAATTAAAATTAACAATATCTGATTCAAAAACAACAAAACCACACAGCTTATATAAAATACATATTTCAATAGAGCAACAAATGATCATCGTGTGAAAGGATTACGTAAAAAATAAACAAAATAGATATTTACGAGCCATAACACTCATATAAAGGGGTCGCATCGCTGGCACCACAATTAGTAGAAATTAAACAATTAAACGTCCAGTCCAGTATCAACTGGGTGGTCGCTAGCGGACTGGCAGCTGACCTTTTAAAAAACGAACATAAATACAGTAGATATACTATTTATAGACGTATTCTACTCCAAAACAGTATAAAGGTTTCTTAGTAACATATAATGACAGCCTGTTAATAGAGTACCCAGTTTCGTAGTATAAACAATCTACGTATATTATGCCTTTGTTACGAACTTTGGCATAGAACGAAGTTTGAAACTGAAGTACCCTTCCTAGAGTGGTAGTCAAGTTTAATTATCAATGTTCAACAGCGTTTCTCAAAATGACTTTCGTATTTAGACTCAATAAGTCTTCACTTACTTTTTATTCTCAAAAACCTTTAGATTCTAATATAAAAATGTCTAAGGTAAAATAAATGTTTCAAATAGGAATTCATAGGAATGGGTCATTCATTGCTTTCTACTTGTAAACAAACAGGATAGGGTTGCATTGTGTACTTATGGGGTTCCTGTGGCATCTTTTTCTACTTCAGAAAGTGTCAAATGTCATACGGTTATCTAAGCCACTAAACTTTAATTTTTAATACAATTTAGATGTATGTGTGTGGGCTCGGATTATAATTATAGTTGCAAATATCAAATAATTAATTTACGTATATACGTAAACTGCTCTCTTCTGACTAGACACTGATTGCTAAACTTTAGTTAACCTATATTTACATGTCTTTATTACGATGACAACAACTAGATGTAAAGTTACCGTTCACATTATCATGTCATTCCATTCAATGACATATTTCATGCAGCACGTACATACATGAAGGTACTATGATATAATCCTCATTAAAAGATAATTCATTCAATTCATAAATCCTAATTCATGTAGACACAGGTGCGATGGAACAGACTTCTTCAAAGTAATTATGTACACAGTGCGCGGAATATTTGAGCTTTAGAGGTGTGAACTATCTAACTCCAGCATACAATGCATACTGATTAAACACATTATCTGTGAGCTTCGAATCTCGGAATTCGTATAATGTTTGAATTATACGGAACGCAGATGTGTAAGACGTTGTGCTTCAAGTAAAAATTTTGAGAAAAATGGATATGGTAAGTTAAATTATAGAATTAACCACATAATATATTTATGACAAGGCAAGTATTATATATCATTACTAATACCTATATCTTATCTATATAAGATATAGGTATTAGTAACTAACAACTATTTTTTAGTTAAAAAAATATTAGTTCCTACCAGAATGGATTTCACCCGTTAATTAAAGATTTTAGTACAACTATTTATTGATATTTGTCTAGAAAAGATTGAGCTATTCGTCTTCATAATGGTTTTTTGAAGATGAATTTATCAAAGCACCGTGAAATGTTGATGCTCTGAATTTAATGTTGACCGTGTTTCACTCCGCCAGCGGTAAGGAAAATAATTAAAAAATAAACGACTTAATATCTGTACTATAGTATATTCTCTTGTAACAAAGCTTAAAAGGTTGGAAATTCAGTCTCCATGAGCTTTTACATAACAGGAACGTTTTATCGCTTGATTTTCGCTCATTAGTGATAAATCCTTAAATTAAGATAGAAGTGACGGAAAAGGATTAGGAATTTAAGACACGAGGTACAGAATATTCGTATCGATGAAGAACTGTAGTAAATAAGGTTAACGAACTAATTCCATTTCCAGAAAAAAGAATACAGAGAAAGCTTTGAGACGATGTACTCAAGACTAATAATGATAATGCTGGCCCAACATAGTAACACTATTAGCTTAGAGGCTGAAACGTGACTTATTAGAATTGCATATACGTATGTAATATGTATGCAAATGATTCGATTTTTTTATGGAATAGGTGTTAAACAAGTAGACTGATCGCCTGATGATCCCGCAACACCAGAGGCGTCACAAGTGCGTCGTCGGTCTTTGGGGGAGGCCCTCCCTCCCCCAAAAACCGGCAACCGGGATGTGGGGAGGGGATGAGGGCCTACCCTGTTGGGGTATAAACCGCCTGTATCCTCACTCACACAGTGAATTACAGGGCAGGCGCTGTTTTACACCGGTTTTCTGTGATGCCGTGGTAACACTCCGGTCAAGCCAACCCATGCATGCCGTAGCGTACTCCTAAGTAGACGGCTGATTTAGGAAATGATTACAAGATGATTTAGGAAATATGGGCAATAATTTTACACAATCAATCAAGTTGCCAGTTACCTAAAATTATATTCAAGTCTTGAAACGATAAAATTTCAAACGCAAATTATTATATACCAAATTATATATTTCAAATTTAGTATCCCGTTAACGATGCTAAGTTAAACCTGTACAACAAATCAACCAACAACGCATAACACTTCACAGAAATATTTTTCTCTTAAGTTAAAAGGCTAAAATATAATTCCCTGTCTACAGATGGACGAATAGCCCTCTTCAATAAATTCATAGAGGTATCTTAAGATGATGTGCATGTGGTTACAAACGAAAAGGAACTTTTTAAGATCCAGAGATAGATGTCACAGTAACAATTAAACGCCCTCACGATGTAAGGTTTCATTCCGTACTAAATGCGGTCTGGTGAGTTATCAACGTTCCTGATCATCGAGGCGGTCACGATTTCACTATTGTGGGAACTAAACAACACAACTCGGTCCTAACAGGTCATAGAAAAACATTCGTTTTCTTCTAAATATGGAAATCGATTATGACCAGGTACTGTAGAGCACGAGTCAACAAACATGAGATATTAAATAAGGTAGATCTTTTTATTTTAGATAAATGAATTATTGCTGGTTATCCTATAGTATTTTTCTAAATTTGTAGTGGCTTAAGAATTCAACAGTAGTAGAATTAAAATTCATTTTTAACCTTAGTAGGTACATTTATACACGTACGTGACTGTAAAAACAATTTTTTTTCTAAAGTCTGCTATTGAATGCAATTGAAAAATAGTTAAACCGAAATAAAAAAAATAGATAGGTACTAAAACCATTCTCTAATTACTTTGAATTTTGCGAAACATATCAGATGTACAAACATTAACAGTGTGTATCGATCGCATTGCGTTTCCATGTGACCACGCCGTTACACACGCGGCCGCGCACGGTAATTGAGCCGCTCACTTCCTTCCGGAGACCAGCCCGCTCATATCCAGCGGTACAACACAGAAATGAGAATGTATAAACAAACATATTAATATTCGTAGTTTACATGTTCAGTATATATACGTACAGCTATGGATAGCATAAATTAGAAATTGTCAGATTTATCAATCAATTTTTTTGTTCTTTTTTTATCCCACACGAAATCAGACTTTTATTTTGATTTCATGAATATTTTTTGAGATAAGCCTAAAAACATATAGGAACCATTTTTCAGAATTTAATAGGTATAAGAAATACTACAAATACTTTTTCAACAATCAGGCAGTCAATCTGATGGCAAAAAGGGTTTTCAATAATTGAAATACTCTAGTAACATCAATATCATCACTTATGCAGTTAGTCCAGTCCTTTGGTGCAACAGAGGGTTACCTAGAAAGTTTTCTCCTTTCCCACTCATTCTATAATAAAAACATCAACTACAAAATCAAACACGAGACAATTGCCTAAAATTTATGATCCTATAACTGTTTCGTGCAATTAAATATGACGGCGTGACGACCGCCACAAAGTTTTCTATATGAGTTTTCGCTGAATTATATTTTCCACACCATCAAGAGACAAAAGCAAAGCACACTTTTTGTGTCAATATATTATCTACACTAAAACATACATGCTTTTAAATTGTTTTATTAAACTTACCCTGTTTGTGTTTACGTCAAATCGAGTAATTTAATTTTGAGGCCATTTCTGTTGGCAAATTGATCTGGTATTTGTTACACAAGTTCAGTTGCGATGACAACAAGTAAAATTTAATATATTTCGTACCATTGCAAAATCCAAGATGGCTGCCACTACATAATGGCGGATTATATATACTAATAGTTGCCCAGTTGTCAAAATCCGACCAAAAATCTTTTAAATTAGTTAGAAATTTTCAGGGTTTCTTTTGTCTAAGGCGTCAACTACACCTCCTCAATCGTAGATTTCATCATTGCTACTTTCATTCAATATCGCAATACAACTCATATTTTTTTCTTAAATGGCTTTGTTAGAATAAAGATAGTAATGATATAGTTAATGTAAGCTAAGAAATATCGAAGCCGGGACTGGACGCCATTTATGTAGGTACAATAATAAAATGTTGTGATATTAGCTGTACATTATGTACAATATAGGAATATCACACATTTCCGGTAGTAAAACCTATTTGATAAAGAGGTCATTTTACCTCCATCGAAGTTGATATTATAGTCAGGCATCGACTTCCATATTAATAAATAATAATTATTCCGTAGCTCTCGCCAGGCCATAAAGACGTAACCCGTAACAAAACGAAAAGTCCAGAAGTAATGATCTAAATTTACATTTCACATCGATATAGAAATCTAAGAGGGGTCGCAACGTAGGTTGAGGCGACGGCAGTGTCTTTATTCTATCATTTTGTGACAAGCCTACGCGGTTTTTCTTGAAACCGAAAATCAACAATCGTCGAAATCGATGAAAACAATTGGCGAAATATTATAATAGCACAGCTACTACTAGCAGTTAAACTTCGTTTCAGTTGCGATGACTCAAAGAGTTCTTTTTCTTGAAATATAAATAAATAAAAAATATCTAGATGAAATCCTGTTTTGAACATCACTTTTATAAGGTATGTCTTTCTTTAAATATTTAAAACAGTTATATTGTAGAAATATAGACCGATAAAGGTACATCGATACCAGCCAAGTGAATCCGAAGGAATTGGCGTACCAACTAAATGGGAGATCAAAATAGTAACAAGCCCGTTGTGTGCCGACGCTATTACAGTTTTGTTTTACAAAATGCGGGGAGCTCGTTTAGAGTTCATGTACGGTACAGTACACTAATTCAGAGGACGAATTTCATCGGAAACGTTTCATTTTCGCATCTAGTCCAAATTATTTAGCTACATTTCTATAAACAATTATATTACATTGTACTAAAAGGTTCGTCAACCTCGCTCGATCGTAAAAGCGTAACCAGCACATCCAATTACGCTATTGGAGCCGCTTTACGCCGTTTTGCATACCATCGATGATATTCATTTACAATGGTAAGCTCATAGAACACGGCTTTCTACGATAAAGGAGATACATGGAATCGAATTCTAACAATTACTCACTGGTTGGCTCATATGTAGGCGACATAATATAACATGTCCCGCCGCGCCACCCGCCCCGATCGATGTCTGACCCCGTGCAATGTCGCACTCGCCTTTTAGCACCGCCTCTTTTGACGGGTCACAGGATACATCGCTTCTTAGTACAATTGCAATGAGCTCTTATATTCCTATCTTCAATGTGGTGTGACTCCTTAAGGCGTGTGCATTACCATATTGAAGTAATCATAGTCACACCGTACAATTCAATTTATTCAAGATCCATTTCCGTTTTACGCCCACTAATGCAGCCGCTCATCCATTCACACTACGAATCTACTCGAAAAAATAAACTAAAGCTCATTGCTCGATGAATACGTAACAAGGCTTATGCTCTCACGCTATTGTTCCTAAGGATATAATGTAATAGGGATAGATTCCATATGGGAATTTCATTGTCAATCGTCAAATGATAAAACCCCGTAATTTTGTGTATAGCTTAGAAATAAATTTTATAAGTCAGACCCTTTGTACACGATTACAGAAAATGAGAATTAAAAAGAAAATAGTATAAATATATTTTAAAAAAGTATATAAATCAAAATTATAGAAATCTTTTCACTCAATATTAAAGAAAATAATCTAAAACACGCAATGTTTAAGTTATAATGCAGTAAATAATAAGCCCTTGTAAGGCAATAAATGTCTTATAAAATATTTACCTACCTAAAGCGATAGAAATATATTGGTACAAGTCAGGTCTGTTTATTGAGCGCCATCGCTTAATCTATGGGCGCAAGCGCGCACGTGTGGCGCGGGAGATCATGCGACGGCGATGGTGCACGCCGAGCGTGCGGCGATCTCATTGTTTGGTTTTTACGTACAATATGGTGCGTAAATATTTCGACAAAGCTCTAAAAGGGAGCGTCTATAAAAGAACTACTTATAACTATCGATACCTATCGAAAGTATGAACAAAAGGGACAAAGTAGGTACCTAAATTAATGTAAAAATTAAAAGCTATATATATTACATTTTTTTTCGATAATTATGAAGAATAAGTATTACATGAAAGAGAAAAATTAGATAAAAGGAACTCTTATGGAATTTTAAATTTTAATTCACACCCAACTATCAGTGAGATGTATTGTAATGGAAGAGATAGGAGTATAATATTAACTCTTATATTATTTATCTATTAGGCACACAGTTTTATCCATTTTTGATCTAGGTTAAATTATGGGTCATAAAATGTTGGTATAATGTTCATAACGTTCTTCGACAAACGAGCTATTTAACATGAAAGCGATTTAGTAAATGGCCTGAACACTTCAAACTTTTTCTCTAATATGTGCATTCATTTACACATTATTTCAAAATACAAGCTGACCTCACACGGGAAGATCATGTAGTGTTATAAAATTATAATGAGAGGCTCTTTGTTCAAGGACTATTCCTACTTAAAGTAGTTAAAACATTACAATTTTAAACCATACTTTTGTTGAAATTGATATTTTCCATTCCATATAGAATGGTTTCAAAAATTTAAATAAAGTTCCAATATCGAACTAACTATTCCAGCTGTAGACACGAACCAAGAACGTCGTTGATACTAATTCAAAACACCAAAGTACAAATTGTTTAACTTCGACGAGATTGACTTACTTTTCATAGATATGGAATAATCCAAATAATATTAAGCATTTATGTTATTGGACATTCTAAATGTTAATGTGATCTTATTATGCGTTTCAAGTTTTGCATATATGACCTGGATAAAACCTACCTTAAAAACGTTGTTTCTAATATATGTTATAATAAATAATATATCTATATAATATATACGAACTCACCTTTTACATTAAAAATAAACTATAATAAAATTTATGCTTATTAGTCTGAATTGCATAAAACAAACTAACCCTATCAATATTCCGGTTTCAAATCATAGCTAGTGGTAAAGCTTATCTCCTTGTTATTTTTCTCATAACAAAATAATGTAAATTGTAAAAAGAAGCAAATCAATGGAAACTGAGCTCATTACCTAATGAAATCGGCGGGTGCTCGGGAGAGTGCGGGGTAGAAGAAGAGGACAAAGGGTCGTCAGAAACCAACGCAATAAAAAACTCCCGAGTGCAATGTCGCACACGTGCATCCGTTTGCCACTGTGCGAAGTTATTTATAATGAACGCACCATAAACACTGCCTCTGAACATTCCTTGCTCTTAAGGATTAAGCAAGCTTAGACAAAAATAGATGCGCTATTTTTGTGTGTATATTTCATCATAATGTCCTCAAATCCTAACCATTGTCATCTTTGATACTTTTGATACACAAAAAAACTTTCCTATTAATTTTTAAACTATACTTTGTATAGGGTATTACAAAATATTATTGCCCTGAAATAACAAGCTACTAAAGCAGTTACTAGGGCGAACATTGTTATTATTACAGTCATAATCGTCATTTTTACGCTAACTTTGGAAAAGGAAAACTGAAATATGATTTTTTTCTTAAAATTAAGTACCTACCCACTCAAATCACAGTTTTACAATATTGATCAATAACCAGATTAAAAAAATGCTTTGAACATAACGTGGATGATGTCTGATGCCATCACACCATACAAAATCCTCAGAAGCGTAGAGTTAAAGCCCCCAAGACTACTTAATTACAAGTCCTTAATGACTAAAGGTGTTAAGTTATTAGACATCATCTTAATTTCAGCTCACATGATAAATATTTTTATTTACGCGCCGCCGCCTGTTCTCGCTCTGATTATGATATCAAAAGTTGCATCGTCAGTCTTTTTTATCACGAGCACACGTGTGTATTTCGGGCTCGCTCTAATGTATAGGATGAACCCGGTCCACTCTGCATCGCCAGCATCGACTATTAAACACGTTTCTATGCACAGTCTCGTATTTTTATAGTACTACCAAATCCTTAAAAAACAACGGCGCTCTTAACGTACCTTCATATATTTCATTTGTACAATATCAAAGCCGCGTGAGAGTTCACTAAGATGATGCGGCGAAACATGTTTCAATGAAAATCTCAGGTATATAATTACAGATATATCACGGATTTCTAAATAATGTTGTCAGCGCTCTATTAGTAAGGCCGGTAACGTTCGGAATGCAAGTGATGATACGTCCACAATATCTTCAAGGGTTCAATTCAGTGGTAGGGCGTGGGAACGGGCTGGGATTGTAAGCAGAGTACATTCAAATGAAGTGCAATTTCGCCTGAGGTATTGCGGCTGAGATCTCGCGGAGGTTGAGTGGGCTCTAGTTGCCGATAAGCCGGGTTCTAGTCACGAATTGCATTGTTGAAGAGTATTTCATTACTTAAGTACCTTATTGCGCTCCCAGAATAACTCTAGACCATCAGTCAATTACTTGGTAAAGATATATTTTATATTATGATGGATGTTGCTTATTTTTCACTTTCCACTAAAGAGACTTAACAGATAGTTACGCTTTTGAACAATTCCCAGTTGTTTTCTCTAATTAAACTTGCTATTTGAATTTGACCCAATAAATCAACACTCGCACCATTGCAGACGCGAAATAAATAAATATAGACAAGCTAACTTTTTGTTCGGAAGGCGAACTAGAAAGCGTTAAAATTCACTATTTCGTGCGATACCTTTAAAAGAAAGCACCATCCATCGAGAATAACTTAGGAACGTGTCGGGTTTAAAGGTCATCTATGGTACATTTATTATTTGTTACACGCGGTCATGATGTATGAGAATGTAATAATATGTTTTCGTACATAGTAATTCGGGTCTATAATAATAAAACACATTTGAATTTATTGTACGACAAGATTGATGGAGTACTTATTCACTGCTTCTATATCGTCAAGAATGTAACATCTGTGTACGCTCCTTTATCATAGCTACTATCTCGTACACATTATCTCCTTAAGTGTTAACTATATATAGTACTGTCTGACATTTTTCTTCGGCATTATTTCTTCACTTCTTTCCTTGTTCGATTTATTATCAATCTTTCTATTTATACGCTTTAAAAAAGCTATATATTTGCGTTCGTGTCATAAACATTCGTTAAATCTGAGTTCATGTAACGAAATGCGAAGCAAGTGTGCAACTCGATGCAAATGTTGTATCTGTACTAACTTCAATGATTATTGTACAATGAGTTCTTTGTGGTGGAAATAAACGTATTTTTTTTTATCTCGGTGACAATTAACTGGTGCAAATCTATACAAGTAAAAATGAATCATCGGTATGTATGTAAGCGCATAACTTCCGATCGACTGCATCAAAATGGTTAAATATTTTTTTAAATGTTTTTATAGACAGAGCAAGGTTTGTATAGCAAAAAATAAAAGTGTTATATTTTCTGAGTTCTCGACTAGTATTTACTAAACCTCTCGACTAGTATTTACTAAACCAACATTTTCGGATATTTTGAAAATATATATTGGCCGGGTTAGCTAGTTAACTATAAAAAGATGTACTCGTACTTAACCACAACTGAATAAGACAGTGAACACTCGTTGCGAAAGAACTAACGAGGCGAGATTATAAATATTTCATAAAAATGAAGATTCAAACATTGGTAATACAAATACAAGAAAAATATTTAATACCTTCGCGCCAGTGAGCCATTACCGTAACAGTAGGTGTCCGGATCCCTGTGGATTCTCCTTCGATTTGATTTGTTTCTAAATGTTTTTAAACACGTAACTTAGTTATGCTTAGCGTGATATTAATAAATATTTATTTATAAAATTACTGAATGTATGTTTACCGGATGAGTACAGCTGCTACAAATACCTGTCACATGCTGGTTTGATCCACACGTACCTAATAGTATTTAAACAATTCCTGTATCTGCCTTTTATTTTTCCCTTTGAACATATTTTTGAAATTATCATAAAGCATCAGATCTATTTTGTCGATAAATGGGTGCATCTCTAACTTTACCTACACTCTCAGGAATTAATGCGTGAATTATGTATGTATCGGGTATGCAGGTCTACCAAAACCAAATTTTGGAATGTTCGTAATGTTTCATGACAACCACAACCGTGACGAACAACGTGCCGGCTTAGCAATTGAGGTTTATTGCAATCGGGTATGAATCAACTAAATAGTGTATGCACGACAGCAGCGGAAACCCGTCAATTTAAACATCACCAAATCAGACCAAGTGATAAACGTAATAACAAAGTTTTACCGTAGTTACCGAGTTTTAAAAACTAACTCGCAAGTTTTGCACGGTTTACAAACGAAATTAAATAGTCATTGTAAAATAATCTACGAAAATATGGTAAAAAAATGTCTTTGAAGGAAGGTCATATCTTTAAAGCTGGCATTCGCAAAATTAATATACTTACGTATAATATATTTATTTTGCTCCAATGTAAGTCAGTAAAGCGTAAAGTGATATCACATCTGCTGGTTGAATTCTTCGTATTTTATGATTCATTTAAAAGATTTAATAACATACCAAATACTTATATAGGCTAATATCGGACACTTAAGTTAGAATTAATAGCGTGATATCTTCAGTAACAAATAAAAAAAACCGATTACTAGGTGAGTACTAAGAACAAGGCAACGATGCTATTAACCTCTAAAAGATTAAATTGATCGTAATTAGACGTGGACATTTGTTGGAACGGATAGCTGTTATTAGTTTTTTACACACATTAATATAAGTAACTATGTAGTTAGTAAGCACTATTCACACGCTCACATTTCTCTATGTCATTTCTACTTACAGAAATCGCACAACGAATGTATTATTTAACATATTGTTGGATCTTACTTAGAAAGAGAGTATTATACCCCACAATATTTCCCATGGGTGTGAAGGAGTCTGCTGATAATTGCACCCAGATCCCAGAGGTGTTGTAAATCTTAATAACCACCGACCAGACCCCAATATATCCATAATAAATTAAACGTACAAGTGAACGGAGCGTCTTCCTCCATGCACTATCAAACACAGCATCGCTATTCTCTGCAATCTATGAATTACTTTAACCTACTTACTACTCCAATATGCCTGTTAACATAAATAAGTCTATAATAGTTTACAAGATCTTGTGGAAAATATCAAGTATTTAGGTATTGTTACAATATTTACATAAATATAAGTAGTTTAAAAGATTTTTTTAAGACGAAGAGTGAAAATCCTCTGTGTAAAATGTGTATACTAAAAAAATAACAATAAACACATAAGTGCAACGTGCATCATAAATTTTATTAAATTAGAATATTTTAGAAAATATTTGTCATTTTGTCGTGTCACTAAGCCAACATCGAAATTGGAAAATACTATGACAGTTCATTTGCGGAGGGCGAGACCTCACCCAAGTCACACAAACTCAGATATATATTGTAAATCAAGTCTTACTTTAGAAACGTTTACTTCGCAAGAGCTACGTAGACAAGCGAATAAAATCGATAGACTTAGACTCGATAGAGAAACAGAATTCAATTCTGCACGTAGATATGTCCTTATTTCTAACCGCATACAATTCACACAAGTTAGCACGTCTTGTACGGCCACCCCTTTAACAGGGGGTTGAACTTTAAGCCGTCTGGTATAAACTGTGAATGTCAATGGTGGATGTGGCTAAAGTGCTCTCAAGTACGACCATTGCAAAACCGAACAATAGAGAATGAAGTGTATACCTAGAACTACTGCATTGCACACCGTTAGGTGGTGTACGATATTCCCTGCAAATGCTGTGACGAATAAGAAAGCAAAAGTTAAATAAATCAAATACTTATATTACTTTAATAAAGATAAAGGATACGGACTTAGGTTAGAAATAAAAATATAGTGAGACAACCTTACAGTACTGTCTGCAAAACTACTCACACTTAAAATCATAGCTACGCCGAAACTTCATGAAAAATCAATACATTTAGCCTTCTTCGAATATCTACTATTATATTTGTAAGTAGATAAAATAGTATCATTGAAATGTATAAAAGAAGTCTAGAAAAAAGTAAAATACACTGTATTAAAGCATCTGTAAGCATCCATCTATACCTATTATAACATTGTAAGAGGCCAACGTCTGTTCATTAAAGATATTGAAGAAAATTAATGAATATTTTTAAAAGTATCAGAACTCAAAACAAACTGTTCTTACAAATTTTGTTCGTATTTCTGTGTCTTTGTGCACATCTTAAAAGCAGCTTAACCCATTTCAGCATGCAGTTTTCTCAGTTTCTCTATTGTGTTTAGTGGTAAACTTCACTTAACATTTAATGTTTGTAATATTTCAAACGGCTAACAATTAAAAAAACTTATCAGTTTAAAAATCACCACGATAACCGACCCCAGGCAAAAGCTAGTATACATATGTGAATATGTACATATATATAAGTATATTAAAGGTGTTGAGCTCGTGAGAACATCGATTTCAATAAGCACAGGTTTCGTACAGCATTGTTGAAATTACACGCCTATTAATAACTTTGTGCTTGCGTGTTAGATAAGGTACCACGTTATATTCTAACTATTGATTGCCGAACATCATTTTACTGCAATAGGGATGACGCAATCTATTAGCACATTAATCGATATGATTATAATTTTACGTAAAATCGATATTCAAGTCAGATTTGACATTGATTTAGCAAAGGACAAATTGGGGGTCGTTAAGTATATAAATGTTTGAAAGGGCTGCGTAAGGTCAGACTGCTTTATTTTCCCAGACGGAGATCTTAAAAGATACTTGCTAACAATAAAGAAAATAACAGCAAATGTGAAAATAACTGTTTTTTTATACATTTTTGTGTATAGTCTTCTGGATTGGTCGTAACAAACCGTGATTGATATATTTCCATGGAGGCTGTGAGAAATTTAATGGTAAACAAATGTTAGGTATCAAAGCTTCAGTTATCTACATTACAATTCTCAAATACCTCAATAAATAACTCAAGAATTCTTTGGAACATTTACCCGACTACGGTTAGGTCATGATTTTAACAGGCTATGCATGTATTTAACTATATTTAAATAATGTCTAATAGATAACTCCCAAACTTTTCTTCTTCTTTACAAATAAATATAATTGAACTGTCTGTTAATAATTTCAAATTATCTGTTTTTCATTAATTGTCTGTATGTTTGTTCGGTTTTGATTTTGACGGGATTTTAACTCGCAGATAGCTGATGATATAAGGAGATACTTAGGTTTCTTTTTTAGACAAGCTTCGCACCGCGGCCTTACCCGCGTTGGTTACTGTAAGGGTACGACAACAAGCGCCAGTAACGCCACGGGGGTCAGCTAGTATTATACATGTATGGCATGGGGGACTTTATATTAAATGTTTAAATCAATCAACGCAAATCAAAACCAGTCAAATCAATGCACATAAAGTACAGTCAAACTTAGGACAAGTTTGTGATCGTATAGACTTAGTCGTGGGGAGGCATCACCCAACAAATAAACATAATCTAACATTGGTTAAGTGCGTGAACGTACTGCGGTCACTCAGTGTTTAGGAACACGAGTAAATGACCGCAATCAAATCACAATCAGAGTGAAAGCCTTTATAAATGAGCAGCTTGAGATCGCAGCACTCGCAACAGACGCCTCTGCTGTTTACCAATGCGTTAGATGTAATTATAGATGTGTGTTCTTTGCTCACGACCACAAGACCGAGCCATCTAACGCGTTAGTTCTACAGCTACCTACTACAAGCTATAACTAATGATGATGTGTTAAAAATGAACCAAACTGTATAGACTGTTTATATAATCACACGCTCATGGAATAAAACACGGTTAGGAAATAATAAACGAATTGTTTAAGTCTATAGTAAAAAACAAACAAACACAATGTAATATGGAAAGATTCGGATCAAAATATTTATAAATACGTATACATGCGGTTCTTACCCCTAACTTGGTGATTCAGACCCGGTACCAACAATAACAATTATACTGCCCCAGAAATAATCAGGGACAGGAACACACAACAAAGATGTATTTTGATTAAAATAAATGAAGGGGAGAGCAAATTTTAGTAACGGTCCTCTGGCTAGCCTTGGACCATTGTGAAAGGAATAACAAAACACGTGCACCAAAATATTCAATGCAAATATGGCAAAGTTTTAGTTAAAAAACCAAACAAAAAACCGTTCAAGTACATAACAGTTTAAACATTTTCACAAAAAAAAAAGCACTTTTGTTCCATACAGATGACCTGAACCTGAACAAACATTTGCACCGTTCTAATTAAAGCCATTAACGTTTATTAACAGCTAAGACGCATCCTCATAAACGAGGCATAAAAGCAAAAAGATTGAAAGCAGATGTGATGATCATGGGTTTGGGGTCGCCTGGTCGAGTGTAGGAAGTGCGCATACGTAATTGCGGTGAGTGGACACAATGAGGGGAATTAGCCAGCGCCTCGATTGTTGTGCGAGCGACGCCCGCACCCATCACCATTGATTGAATGAGCGACTGAATTTAACAAACACAAACGGCCCGTAACTAGTCCGCGATGCGCAACTATGTTGCTATTCATTCATAGCGAACCAACAAAAGCCCTAGTAATCATAACAGTTTTAATGCGTACTGAAAACGAATGATGTTTGTCAAAAGCAGTGCACAAAACCTTCAAAAACACACACTTTCCATATTTTACTCAAAGTATATCTAGTATAGGTATCTAAGTACAAGTAAGTCTAAAATGATCTCACGAGGGCCAGACCCCTGTACGGATGTGCCAATTTCTAAACGATGACATCTTGACATATATACGTCACACCACTTATCGTATTCAATTATCGATTCGACTAGACAGTTTTGTACTATAAACCTTTGGGTTGCTACTCAATATCCGATCTATCGATTGCTTTTTTCACCTAAATATCATTTATATTATACTAGCCGCTGCAAGGAAGCTACTCCAAAAAAGTAGCCTAAATTACTCCTTATATCATCCACCATCCAGATAACCAGGAACAACAGACAGACGGACAGACACAAAATAATAAAAGTTGCTTTTGTATGTGAGTACAGCATATACCTTCATTTGCATTTAGTAAAAAGCTTTAAATTTGAAATTACAGACACTTAAATTTTATTAAAATACATCTTTTGATTTTGAGATATCCTTAATATATATTCGATTCCAGTGACTATACATGTACAAATACTGTACATGCTTAAAACTTCAAGTAATTTCAGTAAAAGATAACTCAAAATGTTTGGAAACATCCGTGACTAATACAAAACGAGTCCCAGATGTACCGGTGATGTTGATAATAATTGATAACTCTTGGGATTGAACGTTTCTTCTTCGTTGCAATGCGCTATCCCTCTTACTGGATTAAAATGCCAACCTGCCTCGCATCGCACCTGAACCATTTTATTACTGGAAAAATATAGGTGCGGTATAAAAGTATTTTCAATTCTTGTATTTACATAAAGGAACCTGAAGCTAAGTAAACCATACCGAGAAAGTAATATGTTTAAAAAAAAGTATTGTTATTAAAGAGAAAAAGTTCTGAAAACATTTCGAGGCATTTATCGATTTCCGGCTCAAAGAGAAGCATTCCCGTTTTAAGATAATAGAGAATTAATTTGCCAAATGAGCACGCTTTTAGGGAGACAAAGGTATTTATTTCCAGGAGCCTATTTCGAGTATATACTTCAACACAAACATTTTGTGACTTGTTGAATTAAATAATTTTGTAATAATACATATACTAAAGAGAATATACCAAAATAAACAACAAAAGTGAAATCAAAAGTAGGTGACATAATTAATTAATATTAGGATTAATTCAAGGCTCTACATTTTTTTTTTGAGATCATTGTGTGTCTTATCATCATCAGCTTATCGCAGTCCACTCCTGGACATAGGCATCTCCAATTGCACGCCACTTAGTTCAATCCTCAGTTAGTTATGTGTGTGACATATTAATAATTTAAATTTAAAAAACTTAAAAATTAATGTAATAATTCTTCAACCTTTAAAATATTGTTTTCGACGCAAATTTCATTAACTAGACTTTAACATCTTGAGATATAATACAAACATATAATACAAAATATATAATATAACATATAGAGATATTTTATTTTTTTAACTGCACGAGTTGGTACTTGGCTAAGAAAGGCCGTACCCTTCACGTGGTGTACATACGTACTGCCAAAACTGCTAATTTTAATTTTACTTTAGCTTAGGAAACAAAAGATAATTTAAGGAGAGAGATACAACAAGAGATCAGTCACAACCCAATATATATTACACCTTTAAAATGTTCTTTTTTATTTGTTAATTCCAATTACATCTTTTTCAAAAATAGGAATTTTAAAGCCTTCTTTTTTATCGTTGCGTATGTAACATAATTATGTCATCTTGTCAATTAAGTTCATACGCGGTAATAAAGTAATGTATTTAAACAATAAAAAGAGGATCACACAATAGATGAAGACTTGCACGCTCACGATTAATATAATTGGGATGGAGATCCACAAAATAATTATAATGATTAGATTCCTGGCAGGCTCGGGGTGATTCAGCGCCCGCGGCTGGTCCGGCCACCCACCTTGGCAGCGCCTGCCCCGAATCTTGTAATTAACCATCGATTAACCAGTTCGATTTATTTTGTTATCATTTGATAGCGACTAACTGGACCATTTTTTAGAGTTAGTCATCAATGCCCTACATTAGTTTGCAACGTTAATTTTACATAATTTGTGTTGTTCTACAACCGCAGATCAGCAGAATCTATTCAAAACAAAAGTATTTGTAATGTTCTCCTATCAAGTTTACTAGTATCACGTTTCTTATTATTTTCTGGATTTTGGGGGTGGTATGATGATGGACAAGAATAAATATTTTTTACGTCATTTTTAGTTTAATTTACTACTAATTAATAAACAATTTTTGTGATTTTCTAAACTGTAATATATTTAATTAAACATTTAATGACAAGTAGTAATAATAGTGTCATTTAATACATAGATCGAATAAAAATAATAAAACCAAGTCAAAATGTAATAATAAGTATTGTTTCGTTTTTGAATAACTAAAATTATCTAAACAATTTTTATTCACGTTAGTTAATTTTAGACAGCTTAATCAGCGCATGAGCGCATTTTCAATTTCAGTTCTGGATAACCTTTAATAATTGTTTAGATTTTTTGTGTAGTCCGTCATCGTGATGTTCTGCGTGATTATAACAAAAATGAAAAATAATGGTTCAGAGCATGTTAGGGAAACACCCTCACCCTCTTTTCTACATGTCTATTAGATGAATACAACAAATGCCCACACATAGGAATCTCGTCGATGCTATTAAATGTAAGACTGAGTGCTTTAGCGCTACAAAGTTATAGGAGCCTTAAATTAAACAAAATCAATTATTCAAATATTCAAACACCATATTCAGTTCAGTACTGTAACTAAGTAACTGTAAAGATGGAGTTTCGTATGTTTCTATGGCTATGTCCAAGTATTTATACGAAAAGAAAATCCTTTTCATTTACTCTTTAAAGAAATATGTCTCAAGGAAGTCCATAAATAAAAGAAGCGCAAAAAGATAACAATCAATAGACAAATTAATAAAATTGAATTGAAATTTCTGTTTGTAATTTCATATTAACTGAATTTCTCTAACCGTATATGAAAGTTCATATGTACTGTATTTTAAACATTTTTTTATTTGTTGTTAATCTGTCTATTTCTTCCTGCTAATCATTGTTCTAGTGATTAGCAGGAAGAAACAGACAGATTAAGGAAGAGACAGACAGGCTGAATGACGAGACTTTCACGTGTAGATAGCTAATGATGTAAGAAGTAAATTGGCCTAATTTTTTTAGAGCCCCGCGGTGTTACCCTTTAACACCGCGGGGCTCAGCTAGTTTTCAAGAAACTGAATCAGTATGTTTGTTGACTTATTGTGATGTAAAAGTTTATATAATGACAGTTCCATTTATACTAAATCATCGGAAAAAACAAAACATTTTATAAATATTGTGTTTCCTGCCATGTTCAAATATGCATCATATTTTTCATCGCATAGCGGGCCGATCCTGACCATGATCTCCAAGCGATCCCTATTTGTTAATATACCAATAATATGCCTACGAATTATTAAATTCTTTCTTTTTCTTCTTGTTCATAAAGAAAACATACATGATGCGAATTGTTAAAACGGTTTAGCAGTTGAAACTAGAAAGAAAGGCTAGTACTATATTATGTAATAGTATAAATAATCCAAATTGATATTAAAAATTTAAGCGTATCTCTTTCTGTCTGTTACGCTATCACGGTTAAGTTGCGGCATCGATATCAATGGAATCTGGTATGGACAGATGGAAGGACAAAGATTTCACCCCGATAGCAGACATACAGGCGGGCGGAGCCACACGCAAAAGCTAGTAATTAATATTAGTAAAACAGACTTTAATATAAATACCTATTACTAAAATGAAACTTTAAGTTCATTTAGTATTACTAAAACAGACTTCAATATAAATACCTATTACTAAAATGAAACTTTAAGTTACCTTAGTATTACTGAAACAGAATTCAATATAAATACCTATAACTAAAACTAAACTTTAGATTCCCTCAAATAGATTATAAAACAATTAGTTTTTCTTTTTTATCGCATTCTTAAATAAGCCATTAGTGTAATTACTAATGAAAGGATTAATTTTGATCGTAAAAAGGTATCTTTTAATATATCGTTAAAAATTAACTATTGGTAGCATTTATAGGCTTAAGGTTTTTTACACTTTATTACACGTACGTTAAAGATTGCTGTTAGATAGTGGTGTTTAAACTTTATTTATATTAATAGTCTAGCCGAATCCCGCGGTAATAAACGCGGGTTTTGTTTCTTGAGAATCGGGTTTACGTAGCCTAAGTTAGTCCTCATAACATCAGCAATCTCAAAATAAAAATCCGTTCTAGAGATAAGCTGGAACATACAGACACATGGACAAAAAAGCTATTAATGTGAAGTTACAAGCAGACACTTACATTTTATTTATTTGTCTCATACAAATATTATTTAATTTTTTTCTCTACACCCGGATTGTAGGTAGGTATGTAGTGTGTAAATAAATATACAAAACACCTGCGTTGTTTTACCTTCAAATGTAATATTAACTCATAACGTGCAGCTAACTAACCATTGATTTTAAGTAGCGGTAATTATAATATCCCATACACAAAAAAAGCTTATAAATCACAAAAAGGGGAAAGATTGTACATCATCAGTAAATTGTCACGATTTGTGATGCGTGGAATCGGAAGCCGAGACCCAGAGCAGGGCCGTGCGACAGGTCCCCGATTATTAACGCATTCTGCACGGTGTGGTCCTAACCTGCCGGCAGCTACAATTCCACTTGACAACTACGAATCTACTTAATGGGAATTCCACACGTGCCTTGATGCACTTGTGCCATTGATAATTTTTGAAAGATTCGATAGGTAACGTATATCATAAAATGAAAGTTGTGAAGTAGACGCGTAGAGAAGCTTTTAAATAAATTTCTTGGAAACTATTTGCATAGTGTATCAATCAAGGTGTAAATCAAAATATTGCTGGTTTAATTATTGGACCTATTAGAATAATTTTATACGAGTATATACCAATCAGGTAAGTTGTTGTAGTTCACATGATAACATCATTTTTTGTCAAATTTCAGCCTTACTTATTTAATACATAGAATTCTCTGCCTATTGTTCCTTATATTCAAAATACAAGATATATTCACATATCGTAATATAGGTACTACAAATGTTAAAAACTTCAAGATTATCCACAATTTTACACAATTTTCGAATAGAGTAGGAAGGTATTTTATATATATACAAATTAGGAAGCAAAATAATTAGGCAAAAGGTCTGTGTTGTGGCTAGACACGTTCCAGCAGAGTAAACAATTAGCGAGTCGTGATGGGAGCGACGGAGGCTGTCCGTGGCTCGTGACCAGTTGGACAGTAGCACAGTGCGGGACCTGTTCACGACGTTATGCTCCATTGGACCATTCGATTTGACAAGTGGATGCCATCGGTAAACCATTGTAGAGGCTCACTACATACAAAAAGCTACGGGCTCCGAACCACTATTTCCCTGAGCAATGTGTTATGAATGTATCTTGAATTATGTTACTTTGCATACACACTTTTTATGCATATATTTAAATAGGTAAATGAGGATCATTCTTTAAGATATTTATGGGGTTGCATTTAAATATCGTTTTTCTACCTAGTTCCTAACTGAGAAGTTATTAATATAATTTATAATATAAAAGGATGTTAAATGAAGTGATTACTTAAACAATTAAATTAACCAATCAAATTACTTTGTGATTTGACCCTGAAGCTATAAATTATAACACTTACAAAAGTTATTTCCCATACATGCGCATCGAAATTTTAATATCCAATTTATTGGCGAAGTAAACACTTAACCATTACGCATAAAAACGATAAAAGATACTATGAGAGAAGCGCATTTTATGCACTGTTAAAATTGATAAGGTAAACAACATTAAGTAATTAAAACCCGGTGAATAAAACGGCGGCCATTAAAACAATTTTAAGATCACTTTTTTATGAAGACGTTATAATAAAAGAAACGAATGCACCCCGCCCGGTTCTTTCCTATCATTATCTCAATTTACCCTTGATAGAGACATTGAAAATAATACACGTATAAAAGCGGAATGGCTTACAAAAAATACAAAACCATGCATCCTACACCATGTTTGGAATGAATGTTAGGATTAACCTATGAATTCAGTATTAATGTTGTTTTAATAGTACATCGACTTTTGAGATAAATGAAAAAATGTTCCTATTTATCAGCAAATTTTACACCTAACTACTTTCGGATTGTTGTAATTCTTACTTCTAATTTTTTTTCTCCGTGTTGAATTGAAATAAACTACCGTAATTATTTTCGTACCTATTTGAAGAAATGGCACACTCACATACGAGAGCAACGCTTCTTCTTAGATGAGGCAGTTTTTAAGCAATTGAGTCTGTATTAAAAAATAGTAAGCCCTAACATCATCTCTAATATGTGAAATTTTAGTCTAAAATAAATCAATCTAAAATTGATGAATTTATAAAATATATATCACATTCCACATACAGATGTATGTGCACTTTTGTCATAGTTTTCGTGATTAATAATCGGGTTTATTTATTTATTAAAAGTGTGGATTATGTTATTTATTTATTAATTTATTATTGGATTATGTTTATTTATTTATTAATTTATTTATTGCTAAATGAAACCATTAAAGATTTTTCGATCGAAGAAAAATCTAAAGATTTTTACTGCCTTAAAATATTTCGACTTACCTCCATTTCCAGCGTTGGTAATGGTTACCCAAAAATCGATGGTCTTCTCCGGTCCAAGTTCCTCATAGTCCCACTTCTTTTTAACTTTCACTACACCACTTGGTTCAACAGTAACCCACGGATTTTCGTCCCGAATTTTAAATGTTTCACGATCAGTTTCTTTTTCTAAGGTAAAAACAGCACGTCCTTCCACCTCTCCGTCAGCTTCTGTAAATTCAATTCTTTTTGTCGGTCTAACAGCGCGAGTTACACGACGCTTTTCGCGATGGAGGACTGGTAATGTTCTATTTTCTCGAATTACAAATTCCAGAAAGACCCGTACAGGTTGACTTTTAAGGGGCGGGGAACCCGTATCATGTGCAATAACTTTTAATTCAGTCTCATGGCCATCCGGTTCACCTACTAATATTAATTCTCCAGTTTGAGGCACTATTACAGCCAAATTTGTTGGTGTTAGTAGCGAATAATAAACTCGATCTCCATCAGCATCATAGGCCTGAACTTGTCCAATGTTAGAGAATCGATCCCAATGGGCAGTTCCATTCGGACCGTTTTCTTCAGTTGTACCATTTACAGCAAAATAGTAATATTCTTGATCAAATATCGGCTCGTGATCATTTTCGTTAAGAACATCAATGCGAATATTTAAACTCGCTTTATTCGCTCCATGAATGTCTGTCGCTTGAATTACTAGCTCATAGTAACTCTTTTTTTCGGTGTCTAGACTCTTTAATGCAATCATTTCCACATCACCTTCCGAGACAACTGACTTAACTTCAGGGTTATTTACACTCTTTCCCTTTTCTCGCAATGAAAACGCTGATTCTTCGTTCCCTCTAATGATCTTATATGCTAGTGGTCCTACGTCAAGGAGAGCCATGGCTCTAATAGGTTGTAGATCGACGACTGTTCCAGGTGGTGAATTTTCAGAAATTTCTCCTATTAAACCATTTGGTGCGGAGAAATGAAGCATCTGTCGACGATCCATGACCAAAAGGTGGATGGAATGGGCAGAGCTACTGTAAGGAGTCTGCTCTAACACCGCCAGGTTTATAGGCAGATTGAGTAATGGCGTTAAATCTGCTGTGGTCATAAGGAGTCCATCATCAAGAAGAGTGAAATAAGACGTGAACTCTGGGTCGAGTAGAGTGTACCGCGAGTGATTGCCGATGAAATGTTGAACAGCATGTCCAGGGCGGACGTCATGGGGTAGCAAGGTGAAGGCTCGCGTCTGTAGCACCACGCTGAGGGCGCAGAGCAGCGCTCCGCCTGCCACCACAGTGAGCGCCATAGCTTTCGCTTCGTTCACTCACTTGGCCCACATTTCACACCTATAACAAATCAAAAAATAAAGGTGATGTACATANGGTACATATTATTATACTGATCAGTGTTGAAGTGTTGAGTTTTAAGTTTCTTATTTACTTTGTATATAAACAACTTCGCTGAAGCGAATTATCCGTTTCATCGTAATATCAGTAGTAATTTAATTATATTTCAAAGATTTTTTATTTAAAATGTATGTTTTTCCTTATCTACGCTATAGATTTGGAAGCAGAAGTGAAAATATAACTATTGCTTTGAATTGAGTATCTATTCTGTTATTGCTATTATAATTGTGTTAATTGATTCACTTATTAAGATTATTTACAAAAATTTTGTGCATAATGTGTGTGTGATAATCTGATGGTAGCCAATGTCGGTGAGTACGAGACAGTAGAAGTGCTCGGTGGTGTTGGCGGGCGCTATCGGCGTAGGGCGGCGAGGCGGGGCGCACACATGCGGAGCTTTATTTAGGCGGCAGGCGAACGCCGGCGTCTCGCGACCCGCCGCCGCCGCCGATCAATACCCTCGTTGCGCCGCCGCGCGACGTTCACCGAGCGAATCTCAACTCTACACACGCTCCCGTTCACGACACGCCATCAAAAATTCACACACTCATTTTACTGAATAAAAGCACGAGTCGTTTCATCGAAACTTCACAGACATCAAAACGAAATATTAAAAGAAACTAAAGCGCACGACACCGATTACACTATTCTAGTAAGAAACAATATCGGTCATAGAATTGAGAATGAAGCCTGTTATAAATAAAACACCATCATGTTTCAATGGAAATGCCACTATTGTTAATTAATTAATAAAAAGAAACTAATACCCGTTGCTTATCAGAAACAAACGTATTCGTAAACATGTGATGTGAATGTAAACACTTTAATAAAACGCAACAAAACCGAATATTTTTACTCCTGAATTGAATTAAAATAGGTCTCTATTAATCATTTAAGAGTACTTTATTTAATGATATACCTACTTGGTGAAAACGTAACACTTTTATATCAGTATCGTAGCGTTTGACAGTTGCACGCCGATAAACGTGAAACACACCGAACACAACGAGGTCGAAATGCGACTGGCTGAATAGAGAAGCTCGGCGCGCGCGCGTATCGAGCGCACTCCGCCCGACCCCGCCACCCCCGCCTCTACAACCCCTGTTCGTCCCGCCCGGCTGCTAAAGCTTTTTGGTTTGGTTCTTAGCTTCTACCCCAACGAGTGCTGCTACACGGCTGCATACCATAACGAAATTATTGGTTCCAATTTGTAAACGGTCTAATAAGCTAAAATACATTTTTCTTATTATTATAACGACTACTATATACTTAAGATCATCGAGTTAACTGAAAATGAACTCTGAACAAAAACTAAATTAGTGTCAGTGTAAAAGTTGTAATTAATATATCTGGCTGCTAAAATAATTGTATTAATTCTACCATCATATTTCTTAAACATGACTATTTGAGACATTTTCTTTAGGTCCGCAATGATGTCATTTTTTGAATGGTTGTTAGAGTATTTGATATTTTCTTGACTCAAAACTTACACAACAACAACTATGAAAAACTGTATTCTGCACGAATTGGAGTGTGCTATCGTTTTCAATCCACTGAATTTATTCAGCTCAATCTATGCAAATAAATAAAATTGATGTGTCAGTTTGTAATTTCAAATTAACAGTTTTCCACTTTTGCCGACGAACTTCCACTTTCAAAAAATCTATTTTGAGACTAACATACAACACATTAGTTTTTGGTATATTAATTGTATTAAAAGTAGTATCAATTTATCCAATCAAATTGATTTTAATTTTTGTTACTTCCTATTTCTTGTTTGATTTCATTTTTGTTCATTCTTTTTATGTATATTTTTTTTGTTATTCACACTTATTATTATTATTGGTGCATGTTGTGTTGCCTTAAAATGTTGGCTCATTCAACAAGTTAATAGTGAATTTACTGTTTCCTATTGTAAGATTGAATTTAACTGCGACTGGTTGTCCAAATAAGTAAATGAAAATGAAAGTATATACGATACTTAATAAAAAATATTTTTTTTGTCTGTCTATTTGTTTCGGCAAATCTCAGGAACGGCTGAAACGATTTTGATGGGTCTTTCACTGAAAGGTAGCTGATGCTATAGGTAGGAATAACTTAGACTACTTTTTTAGAATAGCTTTGCCCTGCAGTGATTCTTGGGTAACACCGCGGGATACACCTAGTAAATAAGACGTTATGACGGTTAAAACCCTTTTAACCTTCATTGTTAAAGTTTTAGGAATATCATATTAAACGTCATGCAAATTTACGTTGACCAAAGACAGGTGAATTTTGGAGTGGATTCGTACTGTTCATCATCATCAACATCATCAGTAGCCTCTACAAGGCCTCTCCTTGAAAAGAAAGTTTTACTAGTAGTAGTAAGACATATACCGCACTGGTCAAACGAGCACTTACAACACACTTGGGATGATTTATATTTGTGATACTGTATACTTAGTGAAAAAGCAACACTTTTTATTGAATTGCGACAGGCCAATAACTTTTGACAGAATGAAGTCTGTTACGGAACTCAATTATAGAATAACGTAAAATTTTTGCTATTTCGAAAAGTTTCGTAATAAGACAAGGAATCTTTATGTTAGCCGTGTCTCTCTGTCCACTGCTTGTCTTAGATATGTTAGTATTGAAAAGCTGTAATTTTTCATGGAGCAATCGGTATATACGCACATTAATCATATCAACAAAGTAAAATATGAAGTAAAAAAGGCGACTTTCATACACAGAAAGTAAGAATGTTTTTTTTATTTTTCGTCTATCCCTTAATCTGGATTGGGATCACATAGCTCTTTTTTAAATATTTAGGGGTTCCAAAGAATACTTTTTCGATGCAGTATAACGTTTGAAAAGTCTTGTAAGCGTGTGCACGACCGTATACTGTAAAAATATCTAAGCGGTGACTCGACATTGCGCAAAGCCCGCGACACGGACCTGGCTGGTTTTTAAACTCGTCAAGTAAAGCATTTATGCAAACAAATTTAAAACGATGTGCTATGGAGATATGCATGTGCTATTTATTTTTAATAATTTGTACCAATTATTAAATTACAAAAAATAAATATAACTCCTCCTTAAAATATATTTTTCAAAAATCATAACAATATCTACCGGACAATATTAATTTCAATTTGAATCCTGGGATAAATAAAATTAGGGAATAAAAAAGTTCACAACGACACTTGATATATGGCGTTTATTATCTATTCATAATTTCTGAATTGCGGTACGTTACGGGCAGTTAAGGTTAAACCGTTTTATTCAATTAATTTATTCATAACTATATATATATATATATATATACCAACCCAACCTTCTAAATGCACGTGCCATTATAGCGACTACGGAACCCTATTCTATACGTGGTCCGTCACACACTTGGCCAGGTTTATTTTATAAAATTAGATTACAAAATTAAAAAGAATGAATTAAATTATGATAAGTTTCAAAACTAAGAAATTTTTAGGTATTTTTTTAACAATAAAGATAACAAAAAAAACATTTGTTCATTTTGGAGTGCCGTGCATAACACCTATTTCGAAAAGTATTTCTTTCTAACCTTTCCGAACTATTTAGGAATTAAATTGATTAAGTGAAATTTACTATAAAATGATTTATAAGTATGTATTATTATGCTTAACATGTTTTACTAAATGTATTAAAGCCTATTAAAATATGCATATAAATATTTGCGACTTACATTTTGGAAGACAAAGGTTGCTAATTAGTCACCGACTTTTATTAAGTTAGCCATGTCAAATTTGTTGAAGTACTTACATTGCTTCTATTATGTACCCGACTTGAGAAAAAAACGTTTTACAAAATGTATACTTTAACATTAATTAACTATACTTGTAGTGTATATAATTAATTTTTTCCTTCAACCTGGCTCGCCCACACACGTACCTTTCCCGCCATTTCATAGACTCCTCTATATAGTCTCTGCGCGTCATGAGAAATGCTATAGACAGTTAAGGAACATTATGGATTCTAGAGACATTTGTACCTATTATCTATTGGTTACTGACCTACATACACTATATACACCATAATAAGGTACCTACCTACTGTTTTTCTTTATTGAAATGTTTAAGTAAGATGCATCATTTCTGCCCAGTGTATTATACCTAGTAGACCAAAACCTTTCTATCTATTTATCTAATGAGGCCTTATGTCAAGCAGTTGCTGATTAAAGGTTGAGAGAGTCCTATGTCCAGTTGTGGATTAATGGACGGTTTAAGGCTGTTGAATAAAAAAAATAGACGACTATTATTCTCCGAGCACATCCGAAACTCGATTGGTATCTAAAAGCCAGTGTGTTACCTACACAGGTGTCAGTACATGCTTCTCTATTCCATAAATTAAAAAGAAAACATTTACAACACCTAGCAACGCACGCTCCGTTGTACGTCAAGTGACTTATACTTGTGGATCAATCTAACGCGACGGTGAGTTTCCTCGTCTAGACTCCATAATCATGTCAATGCGGATAAGAGAGACGCACTGGTTAACCACTTGGTATAGCTCAATGCTTGAGGATAGTGGCCGGCTGCAGATGAATGAGTACTGCCCAAAACCGGGATATTTAGCGCCCTTCAGAGGAAGTCCCCTTAGTAACGGCTGATCAATATATGTCAAATAAAATTGTGATTTGTGAAAGATTTTTCTAACAAAGAAACAGTTTTGGATGGGGCATATGTAGGTCCACATATGCCCCATCGTGATGGTTGGCAGCTAGTAGGGAGGGCTAAGGCGAAGAAGTCCCGAAAGCGGGTAAAAAAGGCTGCCCCGGTTCCAGAGCGTGGCGCGGCATCCTTTCCGCTTTCCGCGGTGGGCTGTTGCCAGTCTCGACAGGGACCTACTAGAGGAGGCGGCTATTGTTCAATCTTGGCGGTCTCCGCAGGACCGAGGAGACCGACATGGGGGCTGGCCGCTTTCGTGATAACATTAAGATTATCTGCGATGCGGCCGTGCCCCCCATCCGATTCCTCCTCCACGAAAGGTCTGCTGGTGCTTTGACCGCCCAGGATGAGACCTGCCTCTGACGCCCTCAGAGGGTATTGGCAGTCAGAGCCATACTCGGTTATCGCACCGTGTCAACCGAGGCGGTGTGCGCCTTAGCCGGAACACCACCGTGGGATTTGGAGGCGAAAGTGCTCGTCGAAGTTTATCGACGGTTGGCTGAATTTCGAGCGGAGAGCGGTTTTCGCTCTCCGCCCGAAGAGGTACGCAAAGGGCGTGAAGCCGCTCTGCGAGGCACGATGACTCGTTGGTCGTCCAGGCTGGAGGCTCCACGTGCTGGCTTTACCGCCCTAAGTATGGCCGCGGATGATCGGGACGGGTTTTGTCCTCCATTACATATTGCAGCTTTAATTAAAGAGTATACCAACAGACGGTGTCCGCTTCAGTGCGGGCAGGTGCTGGGAAGGGTCCGGATGTGTTAATAACAGCAATCCCTCCAGTCTTCCCCACGAAAAGATACGTATTTATTAACAATTATCAGCTCTTATTTGCAGAAACATAATTGGGATTTGTTGCTCACGACTAATATGGAGAGATGGTTGATATTTTTTATGGCATTCTTAACAGCTATTAAAAATAATATACCTAGTCACATAGCAAATAAGAGTAAATATCCACCGTGGTTTGATCGAAATCAGATTAAACTTTTAAATACTAAAAATAAAATACGAAAACGCTTCATAAAATACAAAAATCGCTTAGATGCTATTGAGTTGAGGATTATAGGTAGGCAATGCGATAGGGTTGCAACACTCAGTTATAATAACTATATAGCTAAAATTGAAAAAGGTATCGTAGAAAACCCAAAGACTTTTTGGACATACGTTAAAGCCAAGCGAAGAGGTTCCAGCTCCTACCCTGCTACTATGACCGATGGATCTACGCCGACTTCAAACGCAACTGAAATCTGCGACTTATTTGCTGCTTACTTCTCATCTGTTTATAGTCCTAGTCAGATTGACACCGAACCTGGGGAACCTCTTTATTCTGATTTTTTTAAGGATTATACAACAACAGCCTAAGAAAATTAAAGAACTTAGACTGCAGAAAAGGTACAGGTCCAGAGGAAATACCGCCAAATTTAAAGTCGGGTGCGCTCACGAACTGACAACACCACTTCTATTGATTTTTAATAAGTCACTATCTTCGGGGACATTTCCGTCTAAATGGAAAAGTACGAAAGTGGTTCCAATTTAGAAGTCATTTGACATAATTGTTGTAACGATTTACAGACCCATCTCAATTTTATCAATTTTCGCAAAAGTTTTTGAGTCATTGGTTTGCCCCTGTACACAGAACCATCTACATCTATACTTAAGTGACCATCAGCATGGTTGCGTTCAATCAAGATCCACGTCCTCTAACTTTTTACCTTTTATACAGAGTTGTTATCGAGGGCCACTGACTCGGCGACAGGCTGATGTTATATATACTGATTTTAGTAAGGCCTTCAATAATATCTCTCACATAATAGGTATTAGTAAGTAAATTGCGTGCATATGGTATTACTGGTTCTCTGTTGGGATGGCTGCGATCGTGCCTAATAGAAATAAACTTTTTTGTAGTGGTAAATGGTTTCCGGTCAACGTTATATAGCATTTCATCGGGTGTACCCCAGGGATCCCATCTGGGTCTAATTTTGCTCACCTATTTTATCAATGACATACCCCAGTCTTTTTTTGTATTCGGATATTTTCCGGTGTGCGGATGACTTGAAATTTGTTAGAATAATAGATACTGATGAAGATGCGTGTTATTTGCAGAGTGACTTGAATAGGCTAATAAACTGGTGCAAATTGAATGAGATACATTTGAATTCTAATAACTATTATCATATAAAGTTTTCGAGAAAGCGCATTATATTACAATATGATTATCATATAAATAATATAAACTTGCAGAAGTCGATACTATTCGTGATCTTGGAATATTGTATGATTCAAAATTAACATTCTCCCCACATATTAAAAATGTAATCAAGTTTCTTAAAATTTATTGGGTTTTGTCATAATTCTGTATAACAGTCCGTGTGTGTATATGTGTGTGTGTATATATATATATATGTGTACGTGTGTGTATAAGTGTGTGAGTGTTAATGTGTGCGCGAGCGCGTATGCAGCTACTATGGGCATTCTGTGAATCTGTTGCCAAATGTTTATCGCATTTTAGAGGTAAGTATTATCCACCACTTGAGTTTTTACTTGTTCCTTTATATACATGTATTACATACATGTATTTAACTATAATTGTTTGTTACACTTTGTTGTGATCTTTATGAATGAATTTTGTATTAGTTTTGGTGTAAACAAATTTGGTGACCCTAACAAAATAAATAAAAATAAAAGAAATTGTCAGTATATTTGAGAGCATTGAGCATTCTCAATAACGATTACCATAGATGTTCATGGCAACCGGGACCGCCGGCTTAACGTGCTCTCCGAGGCGCGGGTCTGATACACGGCCTAACTCCCATACTCCGGGCTCTTAATAAGAATTTCTTAAAGAAAAACCCAATATCACTTTGGCCCGAACCAGTAAACGAACCCGAGACTCTTGATTGGCAGTCGCATACGCTAACCGCCATACCAACGAGGCAGTCCCTATATGCATAATATAATATTGTATAATGTTCAAAGGTAACTTGTGAAATGGTCCACGAATGGGGCATGTCTTATGAAGTTGTACTAAAATTCCGCAAAGTATTAAGTAGACTGAATTGTCTGAAATTGTAATGAAAGAAAGAACACTAATAACACTAAGCTTGATGTTGTAATTTTCTGTTAGATACATTTACAGTATTTATAGTTAATGAGAGATACCAATTTTACATACGGATTAACATTATTTTTAAACTGCCATTTGACGAGTGAGCTTATAAGACAGAGAATGTGCTTTAAGAAAATCCGATGTTATGACGCAAGAAGTAGAAGGTACTGGAAAGGATAAAAAATGGGCTATCTAGAAAACATTACCACTAGAAACCATATCTATTCTGTCCCACAAAAGGCAGATGAACACTTGGCAAGAACACAATGGACCAAAAAAAAAATTCAATTAATCAAGTAAATCAAATAGATCAAATAAATCAATTAAATCAAATAAGATACAATAAAAACTAATTCACAATCAATCAAATTAAATTAACAATTATGTAAATCAAATAAACAATCAAGTGAATTAAAAGAATCGAGTTAAAATTAGACAAAATGAGATGAAACAAAATAAAATACGTAATTAAATGCTTATTCGTATTTCACAACAATAATCGCATTAATGAAATTATAATTGCATGCGGGTGCACCTACACTATCCAAACGAATGAACCATACTGTCTTACTTCTAGAAATAGCCTAAAATTGTACCGGTTGTATCCCTTAAACTTACTGTTATTACTAAAAAATAATTCGTATCTTACACTCCCCAGTTCAACTAAATGATTAAAAGAAAATATTTCTATTGTCATTTTTCTTATTTACCTTTATTTTCTAGTTTAATTCCTAAAAGCCTGGTAGACATGGACTCGATGGCATCAGAACTGTTGATAATGCGGTATGCTCGCCAATCCAGAGCATCAAGCAAATACTGCGCGGATCCATCACAAAGATGAGAACTGTACTCCACGCACGAGCGAACCCGTGTCTTATAAAAAATACAAGGATGCCCGGGCGTGAAGAACCCTTCCACTCTGTTCAACAAGCCAAGTTTCCGTGAGG
Source organism: Hyphantria cunea (assembly GCA_003709505.1). Taxonomy (NCBI): domain Eukaryota; kingdom Metazoa; phylum Arthropoda; class Insecta; order Lepidoptera; family Erebidae; genus Hyphantria; species Hyphantria cunea. The sequence continues at coordinate 2,106,016 of PKRV01000209.1, forward strand.
CCACCTTAATGACGCTCTCGATGTACTCCCGGAGGTTGAGGTCCCGGCAAATGTCCATACCCAGGGCACTGAGCTTATCCTCTAATAGCATTGAGTGCTCTGAGAAGTGGTGAGGAGAAGAGACGGAGACTTTTTGGTACAAAACGCGCACACCTGTGTTTGCTGCAGGGTGTCCAAAATATTCCCCATGGACATGAAAAGACTTGCTACTCTGCAAAAGCGAGATGTGAATAGGCTCGCCCAATTATTACTCCCCAAAGCCTAGATGAGATTTTCAGACTTTTGCAGCTGCACTATATGCCTTATGTTTGTCGGCAAAAGATGGTTTATTGTTACATTTTATGTTTTTCTTAGCACACACATACATGTAACACAGATTGGCTACGGTAACGCAACCGGAAGAGGCACTCGTTATGAGTCTACATGCAGTGACTAGTTATATTATCAGTACCACCATTTACTTATTTAATACTCAAGCAGACCAGTGCTTAATAATTTCAAACAACAAATAATAGAAACAATTATTATATTATAACAGTATTATTTTTACAGACTAGTATAAAAATAGCCTAAGCTACAGCACTGAGCAATATTATTTGTGACATTTAAAAATAGTAAAGAAGAATATATATTTAAAATATTCATTAAATGGATATACATATATGTATAAGAACAGGCATTTTGCACTAAGTGCTAAAATAAATGGTAAAACTAATTACCACAACAATTTTCTAAATATTGTGTGTTTGTGTAAACTGTTTTGGTCCCAGATTGTCACTAGTATTCTTATATCTGATTTCCTTTATTGTCAATTGTTTTCCTTGATGTATTCTTTGTAAGTGACTTCTCATGTCATAAGACCGTGAAAATGATCGATGACACACAGGACACTGTGTTTTACCAGCATGTGAATCCTTATGCAATGTTAATGATGTAGGATGTTTAAAACCTTTTGGGCAAAGTTGACAGCGAAACTTTGCCAATTCTGAATCTGAAACAATAAATTCATGATAAAGTCATTGTTCGAGGATATAAACAAATCTATTTTCTAGCAAAAAACAAAGTCACAATATAAATTGCCTCGGTAGCACAGTGGTAGCATAGTTGACTGCTGTACTCGTCACGGGTCTCATTAGAAGGTCGGATCAAATATTATATATATATATATATCTCGGAATTGGTTCCGACAATTTCTATAAAATTTAGTATGCAATGGATTTCAGGGGCGACCAATCAATTATCCCCCTAACACAAGCTCTGCTTAGCTTGAGACTAGATGGAGATGTGTTAGATTTTCGAAATATTTATTTCATTCACTAACATTTGCTTAGTAATGACATCAATTTCAGTATGTCATTAGTGAAACTGATGCCATATCAGTTAGATTTATGTAGTATAAAATGAATTCCCTTCTGCTGTTTTTTTACTTGAATAGCTTTTGAGTAATAGATGCATATTATAGTAGTGAAAATCCAGGAATTGCAAAGAATTCTGTGCAAAGTTGGACCAGGTCATTGATCTAATATACATTACTGAAGTTACAATTAGAGCACTTTTAGGTCAGCAAAAACCAATTTTCCTGTCACTGCGTTATTACAGTGCCCGATATGCCGACGTCACAAAACTTCTTTGGCAGAGTTGAGTACTTTTTGTCTGGGAAAAACTTATGGGTTAACCAACATGCTGATGTTTGATGTTAATAATTTTAATTTCAATATTTTGAAATTTCTAATTCCACACGTTAAATTCATAAATAACATTCTGAGTTTTCACTTCCGAGGACAGTCCTACCAATTTTATTTATTTTTGTGAGTTTGATTTAGATTGCAATAAACTGTTCTGAAATGTGCCAACTGTAATAAAAAGTTATTTAAGTAAACAATGCAAAAAATAGACAAAAGGACAGTTGTTTTAAAATAGTGTAGGGACATGAACCTGAACACTTTATAGCAACATTTTATCTTTGAAATCTTATCATGAAAACTAATGCAAATTAATTAATTTATAAAAGTGCCGTAAGTCAATGCAATAGAGTCCACACTATATAAAGGAATCATATTTTTAAAAGTATTTATTTACTTTCAATTCATACTGCCTCGGTGGTGCAGTGGTAGCGTACGCGACTGCTGTCCATGAGGTCTCGGGTTCGAATTCTGGGTCTGACCAAATGTTTTTATGATCTGCAAATATTTTTTTCAGAGTTTGGGTGTTTTCTTTGTATATATATTTATGTATTAATATCAGTTATCTAGTACCCATAATACAAGCTCTCCTTAGTTTGGGACTAGATGGCGTTGTGTGTTAGATGTCCGAAATATTTATTTATTTATTTATACTTTTTGCTTTCTAACTTTATCTTGGTTGAAATGTAGAGTCATAGCTTTTATAATCATAACTAAGTTGCTCCTAACTTCTAGGGTGCATTTTCTAGTTTAAACAAGTAAATATCAAGGTTTTTGTTGTGTTTTCTTCTTTTTGAAACTTTGTAGTTTTTAAAATATAAAAGTTAAGTTAGTTTTTAACTTTTTATATTATATAAGTCATGACATCACCTGAACTACTTTTTTCTGACAAGTCTTCAACAGATGTAGGTTGTAAATCAACCTGCATTTCCTCAGCAGACGAAGGTATTTTTTTTATGTTTTCTTCAGATGTAGTAGCTTCTGGCTGCACTTCTGTGGTTCCGTTCTCTTGCTTTGAAATACTCTTGTTTGTTTGTGGAATGTACTCTTCTCTAGTGTTCTGTATAGTGGCTAAATTGATTGGCTCATTTGACAGTAAAGGCACAATATCTTCTACAGTTCTGCTAGCTTTAGAGCTTAAGTCTAGAGATGTATTATCAGTTATCCTTAACTGGTTCTTTGACGATTCATCTTCTATATTATCTGTTAATCCTTTGACTTCTAATATCTCAGCAGTTATTAAAAATGATTCTAATTGTTCCTGGAAAATATTTACCTCACCATGATACATGAAGTTGACAATCGCATTAAGGTCTTCGAATTTAAAATTTCTGAATATAATCACTGGATGTTGACAAGGATTTTCTTTAAATATTTGTTTGAAATATGTGCTACATGCTGACAGTAACATTTTATGTGCTTTGATTTTACCTCCATCGCAACACAGAGTTACATCCACTAAGTCGTTATCGAAGCGGAGTACATTGAACGCTTCTGTTACGTGAGATACGTAATTATTCCACCGTAAAGAAAACTGTGGTGCATTATTCATTCTAACTTATATCTTTACAAGTCTAATTTGGAAATTTCAAGTTTAATTCGTACACCGTTTATCACTTTTTTTAGAGCTTTGATAAGGCGAAAGGTAGGGTTATTCTTGATAATTCAAGCAAAAATTTGAGTTTGGAATTTCTCTTTCGTTTACAACAAAGTTACTTGTCAAAATTGACAATTTCGTTCAACTAACTTGACATGGACACTTTATATCATCTGTGGAAAATGATAATAAACGTAAAAGGAATTTAAACAATAGAGGAGAAAACAAGTTACTACCGTTCTTTGAAATTTTTGGCTATTCATTTATTTCAAATATCATAAAAAACAATATAATTAGCCTTTGACTATTGTTATGTTAATTCGTTACTGTTTGGGACATAAATAAATCAGTTTGTTTACAAAACTTTTTTTCTCTGTTGTAATGACGCACGGGTAGATGAGATACATTTTTTAATAGATTTTTTTACATTTGGCAACCCACTTTATATCAAAATGACTAAATCTTCAGTGATGTACCAAATAGCTATTCTGTTGAATTGATTCCCGTTGTGATTCCGAGATTCCATCAAGTCCAATAAACGAGTTTCATGTTTCGTGAACTTTGGTGTTCGAGTGTTGACTATGGTCAGAAGTGAAAAGTGTTGCTATTCAAACTTGTCTTTAAAATTTTAACTGTTTTGATCGTAACAGAGAATCCAAGCTGCCATAAATATCTAACTTATTTCCACTAGACCGTTAAGTGTCTAGTGAAATGAAGCACGACTAATTGGAGTATATTACTCCAATCAGTCGTGCTCACACACAGTAAAATGAATAGTTGGACAGCACAGACAAGTCGTATTTCATAATCCTTTGCGCCAATATACTTATAGACTAGACTCAGATTTGAACGATGTAATCGAACCAATGAGAACAGAATCAGTTCTTACTTAATATACCACATGATCGTAGCCGAGATTTAGTTTCCTGAAGGGTTTCAAAAAAGTGAGGTGAAAAAAATATCAATAGTGTAAAATCATTTCGGAAGGAGTTAGAACCCCAAGATCCTCCCTTCCTCTAACATGGGCGTAGTTATGGAACTATGCCCATGTCAGACCACTTCTATATCAGAACGAATCCGGGAAACTCGAATCAAAAAAATAGGGAATATGCTAAAAATTGTATCAGTCTTAAATATTTTTTTTTAGATTCTTTATTATTTTACAGTATACTTAAAGGGTATTTCTTATTTAGTGGTTATTTAAGGTCAGAAAACATTAAATAAAAAGTGAACATTAAGGGAGGGAAATTCAAACTACAAAACGCTTACTTCCGCTTCCGCAAAACGCTTACATTCGAAATAAAATGTGACGTCGATGGTGTGTTAGATGAGTTTGTGAAAAAAAATATCTTCTTCCATGATTTTCATAGCAATTAAAACTGTTAATAACCATTAAAAATTATGTAACTGAAACTCTGAATAGTAAACCAACACAAATTGACGATGACGTCATTAGCTGTGTCAAAAAAGTGTGCAAATGGCGGCGTTTGAATAGCTCAAATTTATTTAGTGTTTTAAATTTCACTTTGAAATTATTTCGACAATTTTCAAGCCTATTTATATATATTTCTATAATGTAGAGACGTAAATGATCAGATTGAGTAATAAAAATAAAACCATGCATATTCCATTATGGTAATCGAGTAAGCTAGTTTATGGCAGGAATTGAGTTGAGTCTTGCACTTAGCACATCGCTAGTTGTTCCTGTCACACTGACACCTAGTTTCACTGTATTGTCATTGTCAAAGAAGTAGGAATGGACAGTTTTATCAAACATTCTTATTAATTGCTTGCTAGAAGTATCACAAAGGTTTCTTTTCTTCTTTAATCAGGTGATTGTTGGGTGTGTATAGTTAATATTAATTTTGTACTGATTCGAACATGGTAAGATATAGGTCTTTATATTTTGTAGAGTAAATGATTTGTATTTTGTAATTATCATTATCATTTATTAATCTATCTTACAGCACGGCAGAGTAAAAGTTCGGACAACTGAAGAAGAAAAAGCGAGAAAAGAAAAAGAGCGTCAAGAAAAACTCAAAGTTTTTAAACATGCAATGCAAAAGATCCAACAGAAAGTATGCATGTAACATTACTGACAAAGTTTAAATAATGACTCATTAATTGGATCGAGTTATGCAGAAAACAGCAACAACAGCTAAGCAATACAGAAAAATCTGCATAACTCGAAATAGTGACATGGCTGTTTTCTATGTAACTCGATCCAATCACAATGGAATTGTATATTTTTTTAGCGAAGAGATGCTGAATATGATACAGATCTTTTAGATGTCACAGGGAGAGTTTTATCTTCTAATCCTGATATTTATACATTGTGGAATATAAGGAGGGAGATCCTCAATATATTTAAGTATGTTTCTTTCTCTATATATTCAAATGCATACAAAATACTGCTGATTCTATTTCAGGGTAAACAATAGTTATTTTTTTATATATGGCCCTGCTTTTATGGCTACTATAATAATAATAATGCACTTATTTCTCTCATCACTAATATACAACTACATAGATTGACATGCTTCTGCATCAGTGGGCCTATCATCTAGCAGTCAATAATGTTGTAATTTTGCATTGACAAGCTTTAATAGCTTTAGTACCTAGAAATTTAATCTAGTATATATAATCAAAGAGCAAAATTTAAAAATGTAATTCTTAATTCTTAACTACATATTTAAGAAAATGCCATCATATCCACTCATGAACATCACTTATAATTTAAATGTGCACTTACAGAAAGAATAATGAAATGGAAGAAGAGCTACCCCAGCTATATGATGCTGAACTTAATCTGACTGAGTACTGTTTAAAAACCAATCCCAAATCATATGGTGCCTGGCATCAGAGAGAATGGGTACTGACCACTAGAAATGATCCTGACTGGCCAAAAGAACTTTCATTGTGCCACATGTATCTAAAGCTTGATGAAAGGAACTGTAAGTTTAAAAAATGTGTACTTGCTAATTTTGCTCTCTAATATAGAATAAAACATAATCTTACATTAAATACTTTGTCCCTTGTACATCTTTATATGTACACGGGCATAAGTATAAGGGATAGAACATTTTAGATGCTCTCTATTTCATGGTGGTCACCTGTATAAAGGCAGGTACATTTTTTTACAATTTACGTTACAAATCATTTCTTGTAATTATGCTTGAAATTATTATTCTTTTTGTCATTTCTTTGACAGAATCTCAAATGCTAAAATGCTGGTTTTTTACACTATACTTTTACTGGCCTCTTACACTTCTTCTACTGGCCTCCCTACACTATTTCTACTATGTCTACTGGACTTGTATATTATTTGGCATTATTGTGACTGGCTTATTATTGTATTACATATTTTGTTACAGTTCACACATGGGACTATCGGAGATTTGTGGTCAGTAAATGCAATCCATCACTAAAAGATGAATTTGATTTTACTACAGATAAGTTATATGACAACTTTTCAAACTATTCAGCATGGCATTACAGAAGCAAGATATTAGTGGAACTATATCCCGATTTGGAAGGTAATGTAATATTTTATTCCATCTTATGTAGACATAGTTAGATTAGAGTAAATATATGTGACATTTATTTACTAAATTCTAGGTGGGAGGCCAATAGAAGACATTCATCACAAGCAGGAACTAAAGATAGTACAAAGTGCAGCATTTACAGATCCTGATGATACTAGTGCTTGGTTCTATCAAAGATGGCTGCTAGGTTAGTAAATTATCAAATTTATTAAACTTTTCAAAAATCCTTGTAGTTTTAGGAACATTTAAAATGACATAGGCCTCATTCAAGACTCTCAATGTCCTGTGCTGCCCACATCATTTTCGTCCCACAACTTTAATCAGGTCATCCACACTGTCTTCTCAAAAGTTATGGCCGCTTAAATCTATAAATTTTTAGGCAATGTGAGTGAGCTTGGTTTATCTGCAGCTGAATTAATTACTTACTTACTTATTTGCCATAAAATTGCAGGAGCTGTAAAAACTACTACAAAAGTTGTGGTTTATGTTGTAACTCCAGTGAAGATAACTTTAGCATTTAATAAACATGTGGAACACAAATATGTTGCCTCGAAAATCAGAATATTTTGCAACAATGATTTAGTCAAGGGAGAATGGTTCTCATGTACCAAAAATCAATTTGATGTTTTGTGGATACTGAACCATGACACTATGATTACTGAGAATGATGTTATTAAGGTAAAAAAAAAAATGATACATTCTAATAAATTTTATTTAAAGTTATGCTTTATTAATAAAACATAAATGTACACTAAACATTCATAACATAGTATAATGCAATAATTTTATTTAATTTGTAGATGGAGTATGACATGGAAGGTGGGAATATAGAAACTATTCCGAGTTTTAAACTAAATACTAATACTTATGTAGGTAAAAATAATATCAGTTTTGTAAGAAAGTACTCCAAACCAGTAATTGACGAGTTAACTACACAGCTTTTGGCTTGTAGGCAACTACTCGCCCTGGAACCAGACAATAAATGTAAGAAATACCTTTCATATTTTTTATATGGAGAATATTTTGAAAATTAGTAAAATTCTATCTAGATTATTCTGGTACATTTACTTATGTCTAAATTCTTACAGGGACGCTCTTAACTACCACAGTTTTTCTTCACTGCATTGATGCTAAACAAAGTCATAAAGAAGTTATAGAGAATTTACATACATTAAAAACGATTGATAAATTACGGGCTGGATATTATGATGATTTAATTACAAAGTGGAGTATAGAAGATCAAATTTCTACAGATTATGTAAACAACAGTAATTGCTATAAAATTATGTTCAATGACAAGATTACAAGCTTACCACACCTACAATATTATAGCTATTGTGAAATTGTTGATTTATCTAATCAAAATTTAACATCAAATGTATTACCTTCTTTAATTATGCTCCAACATTGCAAGGTAAGATCTTTAACGCTAATTCTATTATAACTTTATGCCTATATAAAGCAACTTATTTCAAAATAGATTCCTTTTTAAAACAGGAACACTTCTTATCTTAAGTAATTTAACAAATCTTACAGTAACAATCATCTTATATTTAACTGTTTTCTCTATTTTTACATATTTTTGAATATACCTTAAGAATTATAATTGTTAAATAGTGCTAACGTTTTGTTTCAGAATCTATCATTAGAAAATAATAATCTGAAAACTTTATCCAACTTACCCAACTTGAATTTAGACATTATAAATTTGAAAGGAAATACTGAACTAGCAAAAGAAGTGGAATTATTTAGAAAAAAGTGCAATTATACTGTAATTTATTAAGAAATTGTAACTAATGTGACAACATTCGGATGCTTATAATCATTGTTTTATAATAAATTGATCAATTTATTTTAAGAAATTATCATTTTTTATGCTAATGGTTTTTTATTTACACAATTTATATGCTTAATGCAGCTGGCTTAGCTTCTTCCTAACAATGTTGTATAGAAATATGTGAATATGAACTATGTCACTTGTACTTTTAGTAGGTATGAAACTAAAACACAAATATAATACCAATGTCAGAACATCCTTGTATTAAAGCAAAATAAATTTCTTGTCATTATTGTCTCGGCAAACGTAGTGTAGGACGTCCACAAGCCAGGTGGAGCGATGATTTGCGCAAGACGGCTGGCAGGAGCTGGATGCGAGAAGCCATAGATCGAACTAAGTGGCGTGAAATTGGAGTGGCCTATGTCCAGCAGTGGACTGCGATAGGCTGATGATGATGATTGTAAGCGAAAATGATTTTATTATTTTTAATACAATATTGTATTTTATTTTATACATAATAGATGCCACCTGACAATAGTGCATTTAATTTACTATCATATTCAAATAGCTTATGCTGATGGCTAAACTATGTCCTTTTTGTACGCCTGATTATAGTATTGAACTGTTTATATGTGAAACAGTAATACAAAAAAAGTCATTGTGGCATAATTTTATAAATTTAGTTAAAGTTAGTATTTATCAATCCAAAAAGTATGATAAATTTACATATTTTTATATTTAAATCCCTTATTATACATATTAGTATAAAACAAAGAATAATTATTTTTTAATAATAATACTGTGTTCTTAAGCACTACTTTTTCTGTTGTATCTAATAGTTAGAAATAAAGTTTCGTCATTCCTATTGTAATTTTCCTAAAAAATCTAGTAATTTTCCAGAACTATTTATATTCAAATGAACTATTTTAGAAATAGTCTTTACATTTTTACTCAAATGAGTATTCTTGCAACTAATAAAAACACAAGTTACCAGAGTGTAACTTTTTTAATATTGTAGACAGCTTCACTGACAGCTTTGAACAAACTATCTTCACTCCAAAACAATTTACCACATGCATCACACAAGATAGCTGGATTATTGGCAGTTAATAATTTATGTGGATTGTCTATCACAATTGGCACCCCTGTTATAGTTTTTATTGTTTGTTTGATGTATGTATTTGTCTGATACAAGTTGTCATCACCATCTGAATCACTCAGAAAATTGTCAGTATAACCAACATCATCTTCATTATAATCATGGTATTCTACAGAGTACACAGAGCTAGCAGATAAATCTATATATTCTTTACAGATTTCAACAACTTTATCAATACTAAGTTTTGTTAAACTAGAACTATTACAGTTAATACAAATACTGAACAAGCTCTCTTGATCAACTGTCACATTAAAGTAATGAATTACCTTTCGTAACTGCTTATAAAAAGTATTCCTACTTAATACTAATATGGAACTTTGTGGATAACTCACATAAGGTGTGTGTTTTAATTTACTTAATAATACAAATCTATTTTCTGCTATAGCTAAGTTTATGACATCATGCCATAACATTTGTGCTCGAAATACAATTGCATCCATTCCACAGTACCTTAAATATGGTAATATGCCAGACAATCGATGGTCAACCATAAACTTAACATCTTTTGAAGACATTGGTTCCTTAATAGGTAAACTTGCTTGTAGTCTATCTATAACTTTAGATTTCTTTACACATTTCTTCTTACTTTCCAACATAACATCATTACAAATTTCTTCAAAATTTATATGTTGCTTCAAAGACAGATTTAAAAGAAAGTTATATATTAGCAGTAAAACATGAGCATCCAAAGCAGCATAAACAATCTGTGTACTTCTGAGTGGCCTCAATTCCCAATTCGAACATTGTTCTGATTTTTCCAAGGGCAACCCAAAACATGATTGCACTACTGCACTGAGGCTATTGCCGCCATTATCACTATTACCAGGAATGACTAAACCATTACTTAAAAGACTTCTCCATAAAAGGCTAAGGTCCAACAATCCTTCTCCTTGTACCTTAATGCTTCCTAAACCAACAACAGTGGCTTTCATTTCCTTAAAATCTTGTTCAAGACCAAATCCTATTTTAATAATTTCAGCGTTGTCCAAAAACGATTTATAGAAAAGAGTCCAACAACTGGAGTATTCTGGTTTATTTAATATTAGAGCATCAATTAAATATACTTTATTGGGTATCGCTAACTGTATTAAAGCGACATGAGATTGTGTTGCTCCAAAAGAAGGTTTCCATTCACAGTCAATACTAGCGACACTAGCTTTAACCATATCTGGCATCATTATATCACAGAATTTTTCTTTTGTATCAATAATGTAAATATGATCTTCAGGTAAACAAAACTTATAATATTCTTGATCAGGTGATTCATTTGTATCCCAATTTTTCTCTTTTGGTACATTATTAAGTGAAATTTCTCTTAATGCTAATGGTAAGACATTCTCCGGCATGTTTAAATAGGATGCCCACTTGAGAGCTTCGTTTTTATCATAATCAATCAACATATCTATGAACTCTTGGCCAGAACCTGCACTTTGCTTCAGTGAGTCTTTAACTAAATCTTCCCAAACTGAATTGCTAACATTATGTTCATGATACTTCTGATATATTAAGTACCTTAACCCACCAGTTGTGCGATTCTTACTAAGGTTCTTGCATGTCTCTATGGGAATGTTAAATTTATTGCATAAACGTGCTACTAACTTTCCCAAAGGTTTATGGTGTACCTTATCATATTTGATATGGGAAACTTTGTTTTGTTCAACATAATTTTGAACATATTCACGAATGTTCATTGTTTTATCCAATAATTTATCTATGAATAGCACCATGGGTTTTGCTAGGCTAGGACACTGTAACAAATATTCATCAATTACATTATTCTTATCCTGTAATACTAATGGAAACAGTAAAGTCTCCACTGGTACTTCTTCAAATAAACGCATGGCTATAATAATCTGTGATGCTTGTTTGCAGTTGTCATTACTTATCATATCCTTCACAACTGGTAAAATTTTGTCCTTAATACTTATAATTTGGTATGCATTTACAATGAGAGTCATAAAGGATGAATTCCTTTGATGTAGGGCAATGTGGAACGCAGGTAATTTGAGATAGTCTTCAGGTAAAACACCATGAGATTTTGACCACTTCTGTAATATTTCTACAATAAGATAAGGTAATGTTTTAGGTTTGCTGTCTTTATATTCCTCGCATTTAATAATAAAAGCGAGAGCTAATCTGTAAGGGTCTAACTGAATATGAAAGAAGGATTCAATGTAATTTTCAACTGCTGGAGTTCTTTTCCACGTCCTCCAAGTCATTTTTAGCTGTGTTAACCATGCTTCAGATTTTTCATCTAAATTCACGTTTAATCCCATAGATGTTAATGAATCTTCAATTGAGGGTACAATCTTAATAGTCTGATCATTACAGACTAATTTATTGACGTCCATTTTTTCTAATTTCTTAGTTTTATTCTTTGTTTTAGTCGCGAGAAATTACCTCAAAACACTATTTTATATTGACATATTTTAAGAATTAAACTTAGAGACAACACACAATGAGAATAATTATAAATTCATAACGTGACGTTAATATCAATCGTCATTGTAAAAAGTAAATTCTAACTTTATTTGGATAAATGACACAACGTTGACTGACAGTGTCTATTGCTGACAATTCTGACAGTTTTGTGATATATATTGCTAATTTTATGAAGATATTCAACCAGAAATTCCTATTAAGCCTTGGTTTGCTAAACTTAAAAATTTGAATAAGAACATTACTTCCACAATTTGTCGGTTAAGACTGAACCTCATGTACTCCTGTATTTTTGGCTAAACTCAGAATTAGGGATGAGTCTCTCTGTGAATGTGGACCCGCAAATCACATATTTTTTAAATGCCCCAAGATTAGATTTCCTATTTATGAATTTATTCCTACTCATATTCCTCTCCCCACGTCCCTTAAATTACTCTTAACGCGGGTTTTCACTCCCTTTGTATATATAGTAGGCAAGTGTATAACTGTAAACAAAATTAAACGATAATTTCAATTTCTTTTTTTACATTTAGTACCATGATTTTTAATGTCATTTATATGTATAAATAGTAATATTTTTATTATGTGTACTGTTAATTGTATTTATTGTGTATTTATTAATGCCTGTAAAAGTCAACAAATCAGTTTTTTTTTACTGTCACTAATCAAAATTAAATTATTATTCCGGCTCTACCGAAGCTCTACAACTCATGGGTTCACTTCCAGCTGTCCGTTGTACTCCTACAAGATCGCAGAGTTTTTATAGGACTTGTTTACCGTTCATATAAGGGCTACATTTGTTTCTTTCTTTATATGGACCCTCGCGCTTCGTATCTTGAAGTAGTCAGTGATATGAGCCCTCAAGCCTTCTTGGCAGCCTTTAGACAGTTTGTACCTAGGCTAGGTCGCCAGGTGCCTGTAGAGAGGTCATGCAATTAGTGACAGTTCAGCCATCGGTAGCGGACTGAGCATCTGACATCTAATGGAACAGACAGGCACTTCATACCTCCCCATGGTCCTAACTTTGGGGGTCTGTGAGGAACAGGCGGCCACGCTCACGTTTGAGGAGAATCTAAATTCTAGACCGTTACAGACCTTAGCGAACCTCTGATATCTAGAATTTTTTTTTATCGGAGAGCCGCTAGTAATTGTATTAGACAACTAATATGATAGTTCAAATATAAGTAATTCGTCCTGTTAGCAATTAATCCAAAATATGGTATGTTTAGGATTCAAAACAATTATAATACACGTTAGAAATCATTTATTAAACTTACAAAGTTTAGGAATTAATAATCTCATTTAATTTAACATTTTCATATCATGAATTATACAAACAAAATGTTATCTAAACAAAAAACAAACAAACAACAACCCATAATGTCCCACTGCTGGGCTCGGGTCTCCTCTCAGGAGAGGGTTAAGGCCATACGTCCCCACGCTGGCCAAGTGCGGGTTGGGGACTGGCAAGAATACGTTGTGGCTACGTAAATCTTGCCGTTGGATGTTTTTAAGCCGCCCGAAGGCCTCCAACTAAGCTTCACGACTGTTATCGTATGATAACAACCGGGACCGACTGCTTAACGTGACCTCCGAATCACGGAGACGCTCATGGTAACATGCCACCAGCGGTCACCCATCCAGGTACTGACCGCGCCATCGTTGCTTACCCTCGATGATTGTTTCTAATCACCGAGTGCAACTGGGCTATGAGCGCCACAAATGTTATCTACTTTATAGAAATTGTCTTATAGTAGAAATGAGTTCGTAAATGTACAGTCATTTTGGAAACGGTGGTCCTAAGAATACCTTCGTAGTCTAATGAAACGGTACAAATCGCGCGAAGTTTGCGCACTTAATATTGGCGATATTGTGTTATTAAAGAAAGGTTATTTGCCTCTGATACCTTGGTTGATAAATCGCATATTACAAAAACAACCTGCTGATGATGGTATCGCCCGTGTGTGAGTGGTACTGTGCGCACGTAGTCCTCAACTTTTAAAAGATCAACATCCGAAATTTGCATTTTGCCAGTTGTTGCATAGACTTGTTTTAGTTCACTATTAGACCGTAGACCAATTAATTTTAGAAAAAAAAGAAATTCTTTAATAATTTTTTTATATAATTTATTTTCATGTCTTTCATTTGATCTCTATCCATGACAGGATTATCCGCTAGGAGTAGGTACATGTGTTCTGTGTTAGTTGATATGTTGTTGTTTACAACATATATTTTATTCGATAAGGTTTTAGATCAAAGTGTTGTGTTTATGTTGTTCAACTTATTTTTTGTATAGTGTTTTTTTTATGTTAAGCATTTAAGTTTGTTGTTAAGCATATTGTGATACTTAGATCAATTGTAAGAAGGACTGAAGGACACTCCGTCAGATAAGTCTTTAGTGGGCGGTATGATCGAGAGTCAAGACCAACATCAACTTAGTGCGATTAAAGTCACAAGTTGAAAAATAAGTTTCCTTTTGCTCTCTAAATGGGGCTTTTACAAAACTTAGATCGGGCCATTTTTGTATTACAAGTGTAAGTATATGAGGTCTACAAACTTTTTATATGTGAGAATAAGGTTGGTGTTTAGTTCAAGGTAATTGCCAATCAAACCGTGAAGAAACAGAACTGTGCACAGTGGTTTTATTTAAATCCCTACTAGTGTAGAGCTCTTATAATAATATTGTATGTATTTAGCGATATTAAAATCAAGCTTTCACTGATCTTGTCGGTGCTGCCACCTTATTTGGTTTGTTATTATTTTCATATATTGTATTGTTATCATATATCACTAGTTGACCCGCACAACTTCGTATGCGTTACTTTTCAATAAAATTGCAAATGCAATACTTACTAATATTTAAGTTTGTGCAAATTAACACTAATTTTATACATAAATCCTGAGTCCTGAGAGTAAGACATTTATTTTTAATATGTCTACGAAACCAACTCAAGTGAGTTGAGTGAACTCGTGGCAACTTTATATAAGTACAACTCGAATTGACTCGAGTTAGAAAACCCTGTGGGAGCATCCATAAATTGGTGACTATGGTAACACTTTCACAGTGACTTTTGTTTTTCATTGGAACAAAAAAAAAAAGAGCCCTGACCTGTAGAAATATAAATTGAATTGGGGTTGTACAGTGTTGTCTACAATTCGAGCTTATTTTCGTGTTATTGGAAATTTAATCAAAACTAAGTAGTTCATGATGGAGCTGTCTGCTGAGGGTAAAACCCCGGACTATATGGCGTTGGCCGGAATTAAGTTCAAACTAAGTTTACCTCATCTCAAAAATGACCAGCAGTTAAAAGAACAACTTCTGCAAGGAATAAAGAATGGAAATATGGCTCCTTATTACAAAGAAGTGTGCACTGATTTTGGTTGGCCGATGGATCAGAAGTTATACGATCAGATGGCAAAAGAGAACGAAGATAGGTTATTTAAGTTTCAAGAGGACGATTCGGAGACTCCTGTTTGGCAAGATAGGTAATGCACTCCGATCTTGATTTTAATGTTTATCCATAGATTTCATCATATAGTTAATTTTTAATACCTACAGATTGGACTATTTGTGTTCAATTGGTGACAAAGAAGGTGCAACTGCTCTTGCAACATCAAAGTATGAAGATGCTACTTTGACCACAAACAGAAGATTAGATGGGATCTTCGCTATGTTTCGTATTGCATATTTCCATGGCTGCAATGTCAAGGAAATGGGAAAAGCCATCAACAAGGTTTGTTTTTATACAATACTTTCCGGTTCAAAGATCTTTATTTCTCATTAAGACAATCGTCACTTACATGAGAAGAATATTGAACAAAATAACATATTTTACATCAACTCGATGCAGGGTCAGTAAAAATAATAAAGTAATACTAATACAGTAAGGAGCGAGCTCTGCATTCCTGTGATAAGGCTGTGGCCAAAGTGAAATTATTGTATTAAAAAAATATTTTAGAGAGTTTCATTTTTATGAATGTAAGTTAATAATTTAATTTTAAATATTTTCAAAGAACTTGCTTCTTTTACATCTGGTTGAAGTTAATTGTAAATCTATTTACTTTATTAAAAAAATAATGAACAAAGTTTTTGAATGATTTAAATTAGTGTGATATTACTTAAAGATGTTTAAATAAGCATTTTGGATTTGAGTAATTATAATTTGCTGCTATTTCTATTGAATTGAACTTCTATTTAGAAATAATTGTTATTTTACAGGCACATGAGCTGGTTGATAAAGGTGGAGACTGGCGTTCCAGAAATAAGCTGAAAGCTTATGAAGCTATCTACTGTCTTGCTGTCAGAGATTACAGTAAAGCAGCTGATCTTTTTATTGATTGTGTTTCAACATTTGAATCTTATGAACTGGTTGACTTTGGTTAGTATCCAATAAATTTAAATTAGAAGTATCATAGAAGCATTTAGAAATTCAAAGTTCTTATCTTCAGGCTATCCTTCAAAAATCAGTGTTATTTTGAGACATAATACACTTCAGTCTGTGGAATGTCTGTGTGTATAAATGGCATGCATAAAAATCAAATAAACAACGGCATTTCCTCCAATTTTTTGTACTGTTAACATGAATTAGAACAAACTTATTGCTACCAATTATGTATTTACTTTAGAGTGTAATTATGGAGATAGGAAAATGAGAAGTAGAATGAAAGGGAATGGGGGTTAGAAGGAAGTATTTATTCTGCAAGTCTGGGGAATTTAATGGAATGTTGACATTATTAGTTAGAGATGTTATACGGCCAATACTAACATATTTGAAGCCTCCAGGCGGGTGACAATCACTACCTAGTATAAAATTAAGTCACATTCATTTCAATACACACTTAACACTTTCAAAGTCTAAGGATTTGCATGCCGTTTATATATATAACACACTCATGTCATATTAATAGAACATATGCTTTTATTGCTGACTAGCTGTTGCCCGCTGCTCAGCCTGTGCATTTGTTGACTATTGCGGCAAATAGTAGCAGTCAGGACCTTTTTCTCAGGAACGTTTGCAGTTATTAAGCTAAAATTCATATCAAATACGCTGGTCTACTGCCCCTTAGTGCTGTGAAAAAATCAAACTTCGAAGTCCACATAATCAGCAGATACAGCTGTTTATAATGATCGACACTTATAAAGGAATCAAAACTTACAAGGTACTTCCCCATGAACTCAGAATCTTGAAATTTGGTAGGAAGCAACATCTTAAATCACAGATAAAGGAAAATTGAGAAAAGCATAAATTTTAGTTACATCATATAATATTTTTAATAATTCTAAACATACTACCCCATCCCTCATGAAACATGAACGTCATTTAGCAATAAAAATACCACAACTTTTACTTATATACCTACAAGTTTGTATGAAACCCTCGGTTCGCGAGTCCAATTCGCACTTGACCGTTTTTTTATTGTTTTGGGATTTCATTTATGTGTGGGTTATACTTTCAAAGTAATTTCACCAATATAATAAAACTCATGGTCCTTAATATAAATTATGTGCGACGTGTGTGATTCAACATTATTATTAAATTTCGTTGTTAAAATAATTCTCGCTACTTCTATATTTATTTTAATTAAATTATATACCTATTTGGGCACACAAAAAAACTTAGTAGTGTGCTATTTACAGTAGAAATTATGGTTAAAGAATCTATTTCTCAAAAGAATTTTATTTACTGAGAAAGCAATGCTAACAAATATATCAAATGAGCGTTTTATATAAAACAAAAGGGGGTAGTAAAATATATTTTGCACAAGACCATGAACTAGACACTTGAAATCAGTAAACACGATTGACTCAAGGAACTGAACTAAAGATGTACGATATTTTTTAAACTAGACGGGACATTCGTATTTTAAGTACAATCTCCCACCTTTATTACTATGTTCGCTAATAATTATTATATTTTGTTGAAATTTAATTATTGGAAACTAACACTTAAACCGCTAAATTAAATATAAGACTCAATAAACATGATCTAGTTTACTGAGAGATTGAAGAGCACACTTTCTCAGGCTCAGATTTCTGGGGTGCGGACTATACCTTATGCATACCTCAGCAGGTCAAATAGTAAACTTTTTACCTGTTACTTGTATTAACTATTACTTGATTTTCCTAACCTTCCAATTTCATAAAGTCTGTCTGAAGAAAGTTAAAACCAAAGTGTTTGTGTGTCGCCACCCCTATTCATCCGATGGGTGCTGTAAGAGGCAGCATTGTAAATTGTAAAGTAGGTTGAAACATACTTTCTGAGGACAGAGTGTGTCCCCTCAGTGGAAAGGCTGTTGATGTGTTGTGTAAGAAACACACTTAACTATAAATTAACATGTTACCTCAGATATGATCACATATACTGATGGCAGAATCCTGTTCATCCTGTAACCACTAGTGGTACAGTTTGGTTAAAATGTCAAGTTGCTAATAAGTAATTTAAACATATTTTTACAAATGCAGTAATAAATCAAATGTTTAGTAAATACAAGAATTATAAATTATAAAATAAAGGCCCTTTGTTGATGTAAAGAAACCCCCTCAGATGTTGGGTTGCTTTTTTGAACTCGAATTGACTATACCCCATGACCTCTTGGATAATACTAACCGGTGAACTAGGTGTACTGTTTGTAGGTGATCTTCTCCTGTGTGGCTTAGGAAATACTCCTTCTGATGTTTTGAAAGTAGTGACTGTTTTGGCTTATCCGACTGGCAACGCATACCACAAAAGTATGTAAAATATAGCTAAAATTCTCCTGGTATGTTACAGGTACAATTATCCAGTATTGTGTGTTAGCATGCGCGCTAGCTCTGGAACGCCATGCCTTGCAGTCAGCTCTGCGGCGACAAGGAGCGGCCGTTCAGGCGCTTCGTTCACGTTTCCCAGAATTACGGGAATTAGTTGAATCCCTACATGAATGCCGCTATGCTGATTTTCTCAAAAGTCTTGCTTGGGTAATAATGCATTGAATATATAAACATTGTATAAATCAAAGTTTCTTCATTATGTAATGATAGATATTATGTTAATATAACGTCGTTTAAATATATATCTACAATAAAGCTATTATGGCAAATAAGTTGACTATAAAACTCCTAATATATATTTATCAGTTTATCATTTAATTTTAAAACGATTAATGCCATGCTTTTATTTGCATTCTTTCAAAGAATGTTTTTTTTTGTAAAAAGCATTTGACGTCTTCATTTTTAAACTATGACTTACACAAATCTGTAACAGTTACAGGAAGTTTTTTACTGAAGTAACATAATAGTTAAGCTTTTGAATAAGTAACCAGTCTTTTGAATATGAGATAGTTCTGATATTATGCTAATAATAAATAACTATATATGACCAGTGATACAGTGCTTAATTGATAATTCTCTACACACAGGTCGAGACCCAGATCTGCGTAGATCCCGTGTTCCGCCCTCACTACCAACATTACGTTCGCGAGGCGCGCATCAAGGCGTATGTACAGTTATTACGCGCGTATCGCTCCCTCAGCCTCGACAACATCGCAGACACGTTTGGTGTCACCCGGGAATTTGTCGAGGAGGAAATCTCTACGTAAGTATTAATGCAAATATATAAAAAGAACCGTACTAAATACAGTCACATTGTCAATTTACTATGGCTTCGAAAATAATATTTTTGTTGAAATACTGTCAGACTGGCATGTGCTTAACAAGAAAACGTTTAGGTGTTAATAACCCTTCTTCAGATCTTACATGGTCATGATGACGTGACTCATAATTTAAAAACTACATTCAATCGGAGATCCTGTCTAACACCTGTTGTTTTCTATCGACTGTTGATAAACATACCATTTGACTGCACGGTTGGGCTAGTTAGTGGTTTAAGCGGTTTGACCGAAGAGGCGGTGAGCTGTGGGGGCGTGGTGTTGGCGGTGTCTCTAGACATCGCCAACGCCTTTAATAGTCTGCCATTTAGCTGCATCAGGGAAGCACTCAAGTACCACGGGGTGCCAGAGTACCTGAGGCGGCTGGTGGCAGACTATTTGGTGGAGCGTACCGTCGTGTACGAGGATCGAGATGGCGCCTTGAGACGGCGACCCATGTTGGCCACAGCCCGGTGGGCGAGCTTCCAGGAGGCGGCGTGCCTGGCCACCAGGGGAGTCTCTCTGGTGGTCGGGCGCATCGAGGCGCTGGGCTTGCGGGTGGCCCTGGACAAGACGGAGGCCCTGCTCTTCCATGGGCCTCGCCGCGGTCCGCCCCCCGGCGCCTCCATAGTGGTCAACTCGGTCCTCGTACCGGTTCGGGCCCAGATGAAGTATCTGGGCCTGATCCTCGACGGTAGGAGGCTCTTCGACGAGCACTTCCGACAGCTTGCTCCGCAGCTGGTCGACGCTGCCTCTGCCCTTGGGCGACTCTTGCCCAATCTGGGTGGAGCCAGCGGCGCAACGAGAAATCTCTACACGGGGGTCGTCCGGTCAATGGCGCTGTACGGCGCACCGGTGTGGGTGTCGGCTCTGACCGCCCAGAATAAGGCGCGTCTCTGGCGCCCTCAGAGGGTATTGGCGGTCAGAGCCATACGCTGATACCGCACGGTGTCGACCGAGGCGGCGTGCGCCTTGGCTAGAACACCCCCGTGGGATTTGGAGGCGGAAGTGCTCGCCGAAGTTTTTCGACGGGTGGCTGAATTCCGGGCGGAGAGTGGCATGCGCCCTCCGCCCGAAGAGGTACGCGAGTGGCGTGAAGCCGCCCGTCGAGCCACTGTGGTTCAGTGGTCGTCGCGGCTGGAGGCTCCACGTGCTGGCTTCGCCACCGTGGAGGCAATCCAGCCCGTCATCCTCGAGTGGGCAGGGCGGCAGCACGGGATCCTTTCCTTCCGACTGACGCAGGTGCTTTCCGGGCACGGTTGCTTCGGGAAGTACCTGCACTCGGTCGCGCGGAGGGAATTGAGTCTCGCCTGCCACCACTGCGACTGCAGTGAGGACTCTGCTCAGCACACGCTGGCGGTGTGCCCCGCTTGGGCGCCGCAGCGTCGGGCCCTCACTGCAGTCATCGGAGGAGATCTCTCGCTGCCGGCCGTCGTACGCTCCATGGCCGCGACCTACCGCGAGGAAGTCATCTCGCAGAAGGTAAACGATTACCGCCGCCCATGGACACCTGTAACACCAGAGGTGTCACAAGTGCGTTGCCGGCATTCGGGGGATGGGGAGGGGGATAGGGGGAGGGATTGGGATATGGGCCTCCGGTAACCTCACTCACTCGATGAAACACAGCGCAAGCGCTTTTTCACACAGGTTTTCTGTGAGGCCGTGATATCACTCCGGTCGAGCCGGCCCATTCATGCCGAAGCGTGGCTCTCCCACGGGTGTTTTTTGTCGGTCTCACGTATGTTTGTAAAGTCCCCCGCGACACAGGGTGTATATTCGTAATGCGAGAGTTGTATTTTTTTAATAAAATAGAAACAAAACTGATACGTTACACCAGACACACCAAAAGTCAAACAATTATTTGTTTTGAAAATCGAACCCACAACCTCCAGCCTAACAGTTAGGGTCACTATCCATCAGACCAACAGGTTTGCCATAAGCTTAATGTACGTAATAGGGTAGGTAGGGTAGTTCCATCGTAAATAAATACGTTTTTTTATCTGCAGAAGTCCTCTCGAATACCACTGACTTGTGACTATGTCGAGCTCGAACCGACTAAAAACCGCACACCGTCTCGAGTACTTGAAGCCGGGGAACCAGGTGCACCCTCGAAAGGAAATCCCTAGAACCCCGACGTACCTCGGGCCACCTTCATCGGCTTGTAGATGACCCCCTCCTGTGTAGGAAACCTCGTAAATAAATAGCTATGTCTCTTTCCTTAACACGAATCTCGGGAAATATAATTATTTCAGCTTTTAATTTCTATCAGAAATTTTAATCAAACATTAAAATACGTCGCTCAATTAAGTAGTCTAAAACAGTGTCGTTACAAGTTTGTATTTAGTACATTTTTCATACTAGGTTATCGTTTTAACAGATGATAAAAAGTAATAAATGTGACTAAGGTGTCAACTACCTTATTATGTTGCAGGTTTACGGCAGCCGGTCGCCTCCAGTGCCGTATCGACGCAGTGGCCGGGTGCGTAGTGACGGGCGCGGGCCGTGGAGCCGACGCCGACCGCTCTCAGCTCTATCAGGCGACTATCCGCGAAGGAGATCTACTCCTCAACCGCGTAAAAAAACTAGCCAGCGTTATCAACTTTTAACTCTACATATTTAATGTTTTGATTGGTAACAAGATAATATATATTTTTTAAGTAGTTCTGTAGTTTTATGTTACCTTGTAATTATAGCATAGTAAAAAAGTAACCTCTTAACTTATACTGAACCGAGTTAATAGCTATTTATAAACTTAAAATAAATATATAAAATAAAATAAATAAATAATTAAAAAAATATATGAATTACTAGTTTTTGACTTTGGCTCACAAGTAATTAGGCTTTCTATTGGTAAAAGAATTGTCATAATCGGTTCAGTAGATCCAGAGATTACCCTCTACTAACTTACAAACTGAATAATATTGGGTCACTAATTTCAAAAACCGCCTCTACATAGAGATCAATTATACCTTTATAATATTAGTGTAGATCTGTTCCAACTAAGCAGTTACTCATAGTTGACTTTTTAGTTAAAGGCACCGTCACGTTACTTGGCTAGATTTCGCCGTAGTGGGGGTAAGTTCGGGCAAAGTACACATAGAGAAACAAATCAAAACAACGAAGTCCCAAGTGAAGTCGAATGACGTTCTAATCGCTAGCTCGTAACGGTGCTACTACAATCCCCGCGCCCCTCTATCAACCAAAGGGACTTAAAAAACGACTTTCTGCGCATCTAACAAATGTGATCAAATTATGTTGTGGTCTCTATAGTAGTTGGTTTTATATCCAAACACCATGACATAAAACGCTATGCTGAAAATACGAAATGACGGTAAGGAACTGTTAAACAAAAGATTTGAAATCCTTGTCAGGTCGCAGGGCTCTAACCGGCTATACAAACTTGTTGTCACCATGATGATGATTAAACAAATTATCTGTAATATTGATATTTTGTTAAAGTTAAGTTTATAAATTGCATTGTTTATTTTAAGTAGATTCGTAATAATAGTCCGGGTGACATACTATGTACTCATGCCCTATATACATTTTATCAAGGTAAGTTGGGTTATCGTCTCTTGAATTTTTTTTGTGAATTCAATTATTTGAGCATGTTCAGATAGAGGATTGCGCTTTAACAAAACAAAAACAAAATGAGATGACTTTTCTGTATTAGCGTGCGTGACAGCTACGCCATTTAATCTCTTGACATCGTTCTGCTTTTCTAAAAGACGTCTCACTCGTGAATCTAGTTTTAAAACTGTATTTAAACTTTTTTTCTTGCAAGAAATTTTTAATAGCAGCCCGCAGTATGGAGGACGTGGTGTTTTCCGACCGTGCCTCGGAGAGCACGTTATGCCGTCGGTCCCGATTGTCGTGAACAACTATGGCAATCGTTATTGGGAAATCAGTGCCCTCAAATATACGTTAATTTTTTTTTACGTTTTAACTCTCAATTTAGGCGACGTACGGCACACGTGTAACCTTGCCTCCTCTCAGCTGGCCTCTAAAGCGTATGGAGGGGAAAACCAGTCCCGACCATCCGGGGCCACACTCAGGGCGGCATGAAGCGCAATAACCAATTATATTTAAATTATGTTTGTTAACAACAATACGGAGCAATAATTTCGATAATGTAGAAACGTAATTAACAACAGACTGTGAGTTGAGATTGGTAACTGAAATTAATTTCAGCTGAGTAGAACTTAAAACGCATTCTGTATAAGAGCGATTCTTGATATTTGATATGAACTTAAAACTCGTTTTAGCCGATCAGAAATCAATGGATGCTTGAAAATCTTTTTAAAATACGGGCCTAAGAAAAGTAAATTCATTAATATTATTTGAAAATATAAAATTACCCTAAACTTCTCGCTTAACAAGTGACATAGTTTTTTCTTGTTGCACACATTACCATTTGACCTCAAACTAAATAAAACTTTATTATGAAAGATAGATTGACCAAATGTTTTTTCTTGGTAAACCCTCGTTACAAATTGTATTAGAAATATAGAAAATACACATTTTCTGAAATAAATATTTTTCTTTTTTTATGTATAAGCTGCCAATATGACTGCCCTGCGGATGGAAAGCATGAGCAGAATCCAAGAGTGGTGGTCACCATCCTCAATGCGAAAAAGAACAATGCAGCATTGTGACGCACACTATGGCGGCCTGGTGAGATGCTTTTAAACGCCCCGCTCAAAGGACCCGGGATCATAGTAGGAAGGAAACACGTGCGCTGGTAGAGTTTCAGGTTTTGACCGCTCGGCACAAGAAGGAAGCACCGAAGCAATGAGTACGAGAACGTATGTCTTCCACTTTAAAGCGGTGACTTCCAAGGCCGGCACGTGATATTCCGTAGAGGAAGGGAGAGGGGGGATCAATTGGAAGAGCTCTTCAGAACGCTCTCCATGGTAAAGGCGATAGAGGACTGGCAAGAAGGCGATATCTCTTCGCAACTGCAGAGGCTCAAGGGCCTCGGTGGCTTCGGGACTATCCACAATACGGATTGCTCGCCGCTGCAACCGGTCAAGNTGACGCACACTATGGCGGCCTGGTGAGATGCTTTTAAACGCCCCGCTCAAAGGACCCGGGAACATAGTAGGAAGGCAACACGTGCGCTGGTAGAGTTTCAGGTTTTGACCGCTCGGCACAAGAAGGAAGCACCGAAGCAATGAGTACGAGAACGTATGTCTTCCACTTTAAAGCGGTGACTTCCAAGGCCGGCACGTGATATTCCGTAGAGGAAGGGAGAGGGGGGATCAATTGGAAGAGCTCTTCAGAACGCTCTCCATGGTAAAGGCGATAGAGGACTGGCAAGAAGGCGATATCTCTTCGCAACTGCAGAGGCTCAAGGGCCTCGGTGGCTTCGGGACTATCCACAATACGGATTGCTCGCCGCTGCAACCGGTCAAGAGCGTCAAACAGGTACTGTACGGCACCATCGCGAAGGTGAGAACAGTACTCCACGCACTCTTGTAAAGAAGACACAGATGCTCGGGCGAGAAGAACCGTCTCACTTTGTTTAACACACCTAGCTTCCGCGAGGCCGTTTTAGTGACACTCTCAACGTATTCGCGTGGGTTGAGGTCTCGGCAGATATCAATTCCCAGGATAGCGAGCCTACCTTGTAATGGCATTTGAGTGCACTGAAAAGTGAGAAGGGGACGGAATGGAGACTTTTTGGCTGAAAACGCGCAAAACTGGGTTTTTCTTGGCGTTGAACTCGACCAGATTCTTACAGCCCCGTTGAAATGCGGTCCAGAACATGGTCAAGTTGAGCGACAAGTTCTTGTCCTCTTCCTTCAACATCTGGTGGTTTGTCAGAAGGCTGTCTAAAAATTTTTATTGTTCATGAACTGTGCTGTCGCCTGCATAACAATGAACGCTGCCAAGTGCTAACATGTCATTGACATGCAGTAGGAACAGCGTAGGCGACTTGTCGAGGCTGATGGACAAGGATTCCCCATGCCTGTCAATAGCCTCACCCCAAAGGTGTGTGACGTACGCTAAAAGATCACCCGTGGACCGGTTTGGTCTAAAACCATATTGACGATAATTTAATAGGGAGTGATCTTCCAGATAATGGACGAGTTGTTTGTTAATTATCCGCTCAATCCGTAAACACCTTACAGATGCCGGCATCTGTATGTATATATGTATATGTCCGATACGGCCGTCACCTCCGGAGGTGACGGCCGTATCGGACGGTAGTTGGCAGGATAGAAGCGATCGCCTTTTTTAGAGATGGGTTGAAAATTCGCCGCTCTCCAAGCCACCGGAACAGCTCCCGAGGAATAAGACTGGCGATATAGGAGCGTCAATACCGGGGAAAACTCTGGTGCACAGTTCTTAAGAACAACTGCTGGGATACCGTCGGGTCCACTGGCTTTCCGGACGTCGAGTGACCGAAGCCCCGCACTGATATCACTCATCCGGAGGGAATATCCTGCATAGAGTCACGCAGGACGGGATGGTAGGTGGGGGTATGCCGCGGTCATCGATTCGGGAGTTAGCCGCAAAGAGATCAACAAGCAGTTTCGCTTTCTCCTGCGGCTGGTGGGCAAGAGATCCGTTAGGATATTTCAGCGGTGGTAGCGAGGGATGACAGAAGTTGGACTGCACGGCTTTAGCCAATCACCAGAATTTTCGGCTACCTGTAGGGTATGCAACGAGTTCTTGACCAAGCGTCGCAATGCGCTGGCCATCCGCTCTGATGTAAGCCTTCTTGCATTCCCTGGTAGCTTTGTTAAACACTGCTTTAAGTCGATCAACATCGGGGTAGACACGATCGCAGCCCCTGGTCCAAGCGCGGTAGGCCGATTGATTGCTTTCGCGCAACAGCATGCGCACATTCGGGACCGAACCAAGGCCGAGTCGTTGCACTAGCGACCTCACTGTAAGGAATATAGTATTCCATTCCGACAGTGATCTCGTCAGACACGGCGGCCGCACTTTGCGAATGGATGCAAAGTATATTATATTTATATATAATAAAAAAAAAAGTATAAAGCTCATGAATTCTATTTTTTTTACCTCTGTGTGTGTATGTCTGTGCTTTGATCTATGTACTCTAGTAAGTGTAATTCGTAAAATAAAACTGAAACGGTAGGTAAGGGCAAGGAATAACAAAAAAAGAAAATAATTATTAGTATGATAATTGTTTTTTTTAAATAACTTGAATACTTTTTGGACATTTACATAAACATTTAATAATTTACAGCGATTATTTATACTGACATGACATGACACATCGTACTAATGCTACTGTCTAAGATCTATTTGCAACGTGATATAATTATTAGTATTCGTAGGTGCTATGAGAATTTAAACTAATTAACTAAAATGTCGCGCGAGCCCTATCGCCTCGCAAGCATTTATTATAATACTAATAGTATATGCATGATTTATAATTCATAAATAATTTAATAGGACATTTATACACAGATAACTAGTCTCCAAAATATTAAAATACATGTGATTCTTTAAACAAGTAATTTAAATAGCAACTGGACTACGGCGAATAATATCAAGGATCGACAAAATGCATACTTGGAAAAATATTTAATACAATACTTTACAATGTCGTGGTCAGTCTGCGTACAGTGTCGGCGTACTACAAAGTACCTAAGTGTCAAGTATCTAGATCGTGCCAACACACCAGTCGCTCACATGTTTACAAAGATATGTTGAAGTATTCTAAAGCATAATAATAGCTATGTCTCTAAATACTTATAACTATAGACCTCAAATGCAAATACTTTTAATTTACATGATATGAATATGTCATTAACCTCTGTTACAATTAAATGTATTGTAATTCAATATTGAATACCTAAAGACAATAGATGCACTAACTAATAGAATTTCAAGAATTACTTTTGGTATGCATATCAGTAGTATTTATTAGGGGCTACTTAATATATAATTTGCAGACAGTCGTTTTATTTTTTTAAACGAAAATATTTATAAAAAATGTGTTTTCTCAGCAACATCAATCGTTTGGAATGTGGCAAAAGACAAAATCATGCATATTGCACTCCATATGTAATCGTACAGTATAACAATAAAGTACTATATAAATTCAAGTATTTATATCTACTAACTCATTACAATACTATTATACAATTTATTTACATTTAATTTAAAAAGATATAATTTTATGAAATTACTTAATTTTTGGGATAATTTATATACATTTTTGATGTCATAGCACAAAGACTGCATCAATAAGACGATATCGTCACTGAACTACCTCACGGTATGTAAGACACAGCCTCCGTATGTGCACTATCACAGAGTAATGACATAAACGTGGAGCCCACGAAGAGCTTCCGATTGCCCCCGGCCCGTACTCATGCATAATAAGTTACTTATAGTAATACTAGGCGTAATAACACGTGGAATAACAACGGCACATAGCACTACACCTCACAATAATTACGCTACAACAGGCGTTCGTTGCGATTGAGCGGTCCGCACTCACACTACACTATATTCTTTGTACAATATAAACACGACGTAACATCGCGTTGCCATTGAGGCACCGACGCCTCCACACTTTTAATGTCCTTTAGTCGAGGTTTTCTTCACCTCTGGAATGTACTTGGCCGTTTCCTGGGCCTGAATCTTATACGGTGAGTCCCTCGGTGCGGGCGGGCGGCGGGATTGAAGTGAGCTGGTGCGAGTGCGGGTGGTGTGGCGCAGGCGGCGAGGCTTGCGCTGCAGGCGGCGGGTGCCCGAGCGCCGGGGGCGAGCGGTACTCGCTATCCTCACGCATTTGGCGACTTCGCTCAGCCAACTCTCTTCCGCGCTCGGCCAACTCGCGCATAGCTGACTGCCTTTCATCGCCACCTTCTAGTGACGGTGGTCTCTCGAGTGGTGAAGCTGCACCGGGCCTCGCTCCGGCAAACGCCCCGAACCCGAGGAGTCCCGGAAACTTTCCGGCTACTCCGTTTTGGCCCGCGCTCTGTTGTATGACTGATATTTCATTTAGCTGTAAATAAAGTATTAAAAATAAGACATTACTATTAAATAAGCTTAAATACATTTTATTAAATACTAAAATATTGAGATTTAAGTAGCTAACCTTTTGCTGCATGCCGTTGAGGAATGGCGCGGGCAAGTACGGATAGAATAGGTCTGGCCTTCTTAATAGGTCATGGGGCTCGTGAAGTGGCCGGGGTGGTAACTCTAGGGACATACGACGTCCGCGCCGGGACGCGCCTCCGCTCCACATGTGCGTTCCCATGTGCACCTAAACAAGACAATTACATGATGTTAGTTAGGCTGTTGGATAATAATATTATAATTGTTACCGATGTATAAAGAAAATAAAAAAACAAAGAATATTTACCTTGAGGTTACCCTTTGTTGTGAAGGCTTTTTGGCAGACGGCACACCTGAAAGGCTTGTCACCAGTGTGTGTTCGCATGTGAATCTGCAATGCGGATGAAGAAGAAAAGTTTTTGCGGCAAACTCCGCAAAGATGTTTCGATGATACAGGTGGAGGGGGGTGCGTCGGTGCTGACGGTACTGTGCATACATAAAATAATCTGGTTCAGTTTTAAAAGTTGTGAAACCTAAGGACTTTGTTTCAAGTCGACTAAGGGTACGCTAGTGTCAAAAATAAAATGAAATTACAATTATAAAATAAATCTTATTTGGCAATTAGATGCACAAACCTCTTCGGTTGTCAACGGAAATCGCAGATATAGGTAAATAGTATGTCATGTATATTAGACACTTGTTTTTTAACATCTATGACTGAACTAGGTAAAATGCTTATGTAACTACAGCCGTTAGACCACTCTGTCATAAGAAGATACGTTAGGGGTCAATAGGAATACATAGAATAAAAATGTGTTATAGTCCGTATATATCTATCCGTGTATATACTTCGTTTATGTATATATGTAAGAGTATATACATGTGTAACGACTCCACATAATGTATACATATAAAATGTCAGTCTTTTATAACGTACCGGTAGGTCGTTTAGGCATCGGTGGCATATCAATTGGTGGGGCGTGCGTGATCGGAGGCGGAGGATGAGCAGGTGGCGATCGTTTCAGGTCCATCTTGTCAGGAGATGAGCGCCTGTCCGGGCTCGATTCGCGGTCATCTTGACTCTTGTCGAAGCCAGGTGGCACGTCGCGGATTTTGTGTGTCAGCATGTGTTGTTTCATGTTGCCCTAAAGAGGAAAGAAAACTTATTAGTGAACATTTTTATAGCCTGCTAGAAGTCTTTGTTTGCCTATATAAACAATATTTATTTATTCTACAGTATATTTTAGTGCTATGATAATAAAAAACAGGTATTAGTTCACTTTAATAATTAACTGAACAAAAGAACGGATTCTGTATCGGGAGCGCTTAAAGTCGTTGTAAATTTGTAAATTGAAAGATATTACATATTAATATTATTGTTGACATCAGTGACGAGTTGCAATGAATAGTCCGTTCCAGAAAGCGCTCCTGATAAAGTTCTTCGCTCCTCGGCCAGGCGTCACTCTTCCATACCGGGTAAACGAAGGCGTTCCAGAGGTCCAAAGCAGTGGCGTGCGGGGGGCGGGATGCGCGCGCGCGCCTACCACACCGGCAACCGCCGCCACTGCTCTGGAACCACAAATATACACAACATTACACACGCACACAATCACGCATGCATGCACGCACACAAGTACGTACGGCACAATGTGAACATAAAACACACAGTTACAAAGATAATTCAAAACACACCAAGATACCAACAGTTGGGAATATTTTAAATACTACCTACACAGAATTTCTTTATGTGTTTGTGATTTTGAGTACATATTATAATTTTATTGTAGTTAATAAATAAAAAAGCTATATATTTTTTAATCATATAAATTAACATCTATTTCATTTTTATAATAAGATATTCTTAAATTCGGTTTATTTAAATTTTATTTAAGTATTAGATACGAACATATTTATAATTCAAAATTATGCATAAATAAATAATTATTGAAATGGGTTATTGCGTTCAATTCTTAAGTATATTATTTATTTATTCTTATTTCTATCTATCTATCTATATTTTAGTACATATTTCGGTCAACAAATAAATAGTTTTACATATAATAATTTCATTATTTAGAGCTACAACTTTAAAGTAATGTTTATTAAGCTCATTCATATTCCTTGATGACATTTATCTATTATATGCTTTCGGTGTTAAAAGTATAATTATTAAACAAGCAACTGTTATTAAAAAGTGGTTTCATAAATTCAATTTAAATTTTCAGTGTAGTTTTCATAATGATGATTATTTTCATACTTTGAACACATTTATCTATGTACAAGATATTCTCATTTTTTTGACTTTGTATGTGTAAATACTTTATAAATTTGTTCTTTGAAAGCGAGGGATCAATTTTGCGTCAGTCCGTTTATTACCCACGTCTATCCTTACGGATTATCTCTAATTCATAAATGAATGGCTTTATATCATTCAGAATTCAGTTCAGTTCAGTTCAGTCAGAAAATCTGAAACCTTTATTTTTGAAATACCTATGGTGAAGTTTTTACTTGAAATTAGAATTTACCTAGCATTTTAAAACAAGCTAATAGAATATATACAATTAATATCGTTTCAGTATACAAAATAAGATTCAGAGAAAGAGGGTTTCGTAGTTTACTGAAATCCTAACAGAAATCCTTAAAGTGTCAAGTGAAACAGAAATACATATTTATAGCGAAGGGACCCCTCTCGACACGCATTCAACCAATATGTTTATTTTCTGAGGCTTAAGTTCTCACTCTCTCTAGGGGTTTTCGAATAGCCTGACACTTTATTCACTAACATTTTATATCTGCTGGCGTAAAAGAACGCGATATTATGTTTCATATTCTCCAGTACATATTTCAAAGGAAGTTAGCAATAGGTTCGTGTTTGTGACAAACTATGTAGTTATCAAAGTCTCGATGTACTGAAATTTAAATATTACAAAATAATGTATTTAATGCCTTAACCTTTTAACCCCGGCGTAAAAATAGGGGTATTATGAGTTGACGTCGATGTCTGTCTGTATTTGAATCTATCTGTCTATGGGTTTTTTCATTTGGAAGTCAGTTTCCTAGCGGTGGTTATTAGCTATGTTTGGTTAATACCAGTCCAGCAGTGTAAGAGTATCAAGTCTTTTAAAAAATAATGTAAGGCATTTTTGGCGTGTGATTACTCGAGTAAGTGCTTGATTAGGGATTTTTTAAATTTTGGCTGGTCCTCCGAATGGATATTTATAGGATTCTATTTATACTATTATAATAAATCTGAATTTAATGGAGGCCACGGCATTTATTCGGTTAAATTGAATAATTTATGGAGTTATAATTTTTGATTATTTTGGTATTGGATAGAGTATTCATTGACAAATCATAACTTTAAGAGAGATGCAGAAACACAGGTGAAACTGCAGGAAGTAGTTAGTGTAAAATATATGAGACTGAGCGTTTCCCGAACACACATGAGTAAAAAAAAGTTAGATAAGACCTGGTATTAAGGAGTATTTGTAGTTACGGGTTTTAAACCGGCTTCGTTAAGAAAATGTGTATGTTCGTAGAAATTTAGATTCTAAATTATTTTTAAATGCTTTTGTAATTTTTAAGGCCATTTAAAATATTATACATTTAAAAAAAAAACAACAACCCATAATGTCCCACTGCTGGGCTCGGGTCTCCTCTCAGGAGAGGGTTAAGGCCATACGTCCCCACGCTGGCCAAGTGCGGGTTGGGGACTGGCAAGAATACGTTGTGGCTACGTAAATCTTGCCGTTGGATATTATACATATAAGTAACATAATATATACCTACCTTAAATATGTATCACGCCCCTACCAAAGTTTGCCATAATATTCTTTAGCGATTTATTTAGACACGACAAATAGGACTATGTACATACTTATTGTTAGGCTCATATGTTAGGTTCATTTGATTTATTTATATACTATACTTTTTACGTATATGTTGACTGGATTGAAATTTTTTTACGAAGAAAAATATAATACACATTGCACATTAAATTCAACCAAACTACGTCTACTTTTTGCCATCTAACTAAAAATCTAAGACTTACTAAAATGGTGATGTGGGTTTTGTATCGAAATAAATGACATTCTGGACATAAACTTGTTATGTTCCTGTTAGTATTGGAACACCCGTCGTTTTATTTTTCTATTAAGAATCACTATAATGTATACGTTTGTTACAATATGGTCTGAGTGTATGTTTGTATTGAGAGTAAAACAGTAAACGATAATACAATTGTCGCATAACATAAGAATACTATTAAAAACGTCGAGTTTAACATTGAATATAGGTTATAAATCTCATTTTATCTACAAAATTAACAATTGAGATGTTATGGCATTTTATATTTATAGCTGATATTAGTATTTTTGTGAGACCGATCTTGAAGTCAATAAACCGTAAACCAGTGTGTAGTACAAGAAGATTGGAATAATCGATAAAATAGTATGGCGCGTGAACTTTCGTCGTGGCAATGTCGGTGACTCTTATTGTAATTTTAAATTTGCTTGTAAGCAGTTGGTTCAGACGCTTAACGCCTAGTGCCGCCATGTTTAAAATTACTAAGTGGGTACAATGAGATCGGTACCCTGAGTTTAAATTGAAAACTGAACGTTTCATATGCAGTAAGTAAAGGTTTTGTTTCTACTTTCTAAAGATCAGTCCATCTACAAACGTTTTACTGTGTGTTAAGTTAAATTGTTTTAAAAATTATAGTTTATTTTAGTATATTAAGATAGTTTATTTTAGTATATTAAGATAGTTTATTTTAGTATATTAAGTGCAGCAAATTAGACTGCGTTTCATCGTCTAGGTACAGGCAACTCGAGGGAGGCAAGATCGTAATCAAAATAAACTTGTTCATTCTAGTGCTAATTCGTAAGGTTTTGTAAACGCAGAAACTATTTGTTATAACTAGGCTCAGTATTCAGTTTTGCAAGCAATCTAGCAAGCTACTTTGAGTATCAGACATATTTTGCGGTTAGTTCTATTAAATATGAACAATAAAGTTTTTAGAAGTGTTTCTGCTCGCAAGTAAACGAAACTTTAAATAAATTTAATATTCTCTTTGTAAATAATTCTGTTTGTTTGATATTTGGTATTTCAGACTTTGCAGTTAGGTAGAAACAGCTTTGAGGACGAGGTGAACAGAAGAATCCAGCTGGGTTGGGCAGCGTTTGGGAAACTTCGTCGGGTCTTCTCATCATCGATCCCACAGTGCCTAAAGACGAAAGTCTTCAATGCGTGCGTCCTACCCGTAATGACTTACGGAGCCGAAACGTGGACACTTACGGTTCGACTGGTCCATAAGTTTAAAGTCGCTCAGCGTGCAATGGAGAGGTATATGCTCGGCGTTTCTCTAAGGGATCGCATTAGAAACGAGGTGATCCGACAAAGAACCAGGGTCATCGATGTAGGCCACAGGATTAGCAAGCAGAAGTGGCAGTGGGCTGGCCACATTTGCCGAAGAACCGATAACCGTTGGGGTGAACGAGTTCTTGAGTGGAGACCGCGTCTCGGCAAACGTAGTGTAGGACGTCCACCAGCCAGGTGGAGCGATGATTTGCGCAGGACGGCTGGCAGGAGCTGGATGCGAGAAGCCTTAGATCGAACTAAGTGGCGTGAAATTGGAGAGGCCTATGTCCAGCAGTGGACTGCGATAGGCTGATGATGATGATGATGATATTTGGTAATCAAATAAAAAAGCTTTTACCATTTCTTAATTAGACAGTTACATAAAAAGTTATGATTGCTTATTTTTTAATGTTATCCAAAAGGAGCATGCTGTGGTTTGTTATAAGAATGAATATACGCTAAATTGAAAATCTGTTTTTGTTTGTTTAATGTTATAATCTTAAACGCAGAACTACAAGTACCAAGGGCATCGCGTATCAAAAATATTGTTCTTTACGACTTCAATGTTTTGCTATCATAAATTTAAAATTATGATTGATAATTTTTTTGCGGTATTGTGCTTTATATAGAATAGATAGGAAAATTTTGTCAAACAATGACCTCTTCGATTAGAATTGGAGCTTTAGTGGTTTTAGTGATATATAAGTTTTTAAATCTTACTTTTAATGTTACTCTGTAATTGGTTAATATGTTAGATAATTTCATTCTACAAAAGTGTTCGTCCAGGAAGTACTTAATTCAAATCTATATACACATCTATGCTTTAAGTACGTATTGCTACAAACCTTTTAAGAGAATAGTTTAATTAAGATTTCTTTCGTGTAAAATGTTTTTCTATGTAAAAATTGCTTGCTATAAAAGACCTTGTAAGATGTAAGAAAGTAAGTTTAGATCTAAGAACACGTGGTTTGTTTGTCTAAAATGTTGTTTTGACCAGAACCAACATCAAACCTAAGATCGCAACGACAACGCGTAGGTGGTGACAGGTTGCAAGCCTGTCCCACGAACTATACAGTAACCTGTTTGGTTCAAGACGTCTCATAGCATACCAACATATAAAGCGTATATAGTATGTACCTACAGTTTTACGAAGATGCGTCCAAAAGCATTTCTTTCATGTACTGCAATTTCTACTAAGTACGCGATTTTCTTAAGTTTGGAGAGGCTGTGTTGAGTGTATCATTTAAGTGATACCAGTCCATAAAGTTACTAATAATTATGGAATATTAGTGTTTTTGTTGAGCTCAAGTTATAACATTACAGTTATAAAGATATGCAACCGTGCCTTGGTTTATCTGTCACACGCTATCTTTTTTTCCTTCCATTGTTCTCCTTCTTTACTTACTTTTTAGTAGGTATAAATATAGCTATCTACTCCAATTTTTTTCCATCTTCTATACTCATAGGGGGAAAAATATAGGTTTTTAATTCGCCTCTGTATTACTCCCTCAGGTTATATACTTATGAATCAAAATATAGAATCTTCGTTCAATAGAAAGACGTTCAATAGAAAGTCAGTATATTGGGTTCACAAGAAAAGTGTAATACGAGGCTTTTTGGCAATAAGCTAACATTTTTGGCTCTAACATCTCATCTACCAATTTGATACAATGTGGTAAAAACAATTATTTGGCTTAGTTCGCTTCTTAGGAGGATAGAATCCTAGTATGGTTATAATAAACGAGTGTGCAGTTGCGATAAAAATCACCAATAGTGCGTGGATTAAGAATAATTGGTTTTGGATTTTGGTATCTAGAGGGTGCTGCGCATCAACGTACTAGTATTGTTTTGTTAAGATTATTTGACGTTTACAAGAATTAATCCCGTAGCAATAATATACCTAGTGTTTGATATAACGATTTAAAGCGCTGCAGGATGCCTATTCCTTTTTTTATTTAGGAAGTGGGTAGGTAGAAGTTTTATTTAAATACCTACAAAGGAAGTAAAGAAAGCCAAGATTTTTAAGAATGTATTTTAATATCAACCACAGACAGATAACTAATAATAAATAAATATTTCAGACGTCTAACACACAACGCCATCTAGTCCCAAACTAAGCAGAGCTTGTATTATGGGTACTAAATATTGCGTGTTTACCCAGGGAGCCAAAGAGACGACACGTTGATTGTAATAATATTTTATTATTAATAATGATTTTTACACTGACTTTTATATATGTAATATGGACAGGTTTAGGTGGGGTAACATGGAACTATTGTTGACTTAAATTGCTAAATTGACAATATATTATTTATGCTTCCTTGCAATATTAACTATTGTTTGACGTAGGTTACTTAAATTGTTAAATTGACAATATATGTAGCACGTGGCCGCGTACAGATCTAAACTATTATAATACTATGGGTTCGCCATAGATATTCCCCCTCTGAAGAGAAAAAATATCATTATGCCTTGTAAAAAAATGGTGTGACTTTAAACCACGTTTGCATCTCTAATCATAGTCGTAAGCCTCTTCTCAAATTTCTTGGCTACGGATTTGCAAACGATGACAATTGCATTGTTCTGCACCATGTTGACTTGTTCCTTTTCGTGGCTCGCGTTTGATCCCATGCTGGTGTTGTTTCGACGCTGGCTAGGTGAATGCATATAGTTGTATAATTCTAGTTTATATATTATAATTGGAATCTAACCGTTCGGTGGGAGACTCTACCAGAACGTGTCCTTGTTTCTGTTTGCTTATCTGCTTGTGAAGATTCTGTTATCTTGTCTCCGATTGTTCGTTCGCTTATCTTCGGTAGATGGCGCTGTTATATATTTTATGTTGTTGCGCTGTATCTGGAAGTCGCCACATCACTCCCCTCCAAGACCGGAGGTTAATATCTGGATGAGTCTGCTGTTGCAGAGCTTGCCAGTTGCCAGGATTGAGTAGTTCCAGTGAGTCGGAACTGAGTGCCGCAAGTTCCTGTGAGTCGGAACTGAATGCCGCTAGTCCCAGTGAGTCGGGGCTGAAGTCCGCTGATCCCAGTGAGTCGGGATCGCATGCGGTGCGCTGTGCTGCAGTGAGGTCCNACTGAATGCCGCTAGTCCCAGTGAGTCGGGGCTGAAGTCCGCTGATCCCAGTGAGTCGGGATCGCATGCGGTGCGCTGTGCTGCAGTGAGGTCCCCAGTGAGTCGGGGCGATTGCTGCGTAGTGGCTGGCTGCTGCATAGACGGGAGAGAACTGCTTTGCTTACATGGACCGTAGTTGCAGTGTGCTGTGCCTAGACGCTGTTGAGGCCGTAGGGGTAAACCAGGCTGGAGCGGTCGCTTCCTGGATGTGGTGTTTCCCTGTTGAGGCCGAGGTTGCTGGCTGGCTGAGACTTGCTGTGGGAGTGAACATGATGGTGGCGCTGCTGCTCTGCTTTATTGAAGGCTGCTTCCTGGGTTAAGCGTTAAAGCGCGTTCCCCGTATGTATTTATAGGGGTCCCGTTCGCGGCGAATAATTGGTATTCGCATGCTTGGCTCTCATTATTTGTGCTAATTATGACCGATTATGTGAGTTTCTGTGGCGCGACCTTGACCGTGAATGTGGCGCATATCGTGTTTGGTATTTGCTGCGTTGCATAGGTTGATTCTCGCGTATGCTGCGTAATGCATTTATTTCTATTCGCTTGGCTTCAAGTTGTGACGATATGTTTGTAACTAGGTTAATGTCAACCGCTGTCTCTTGAGTATTTTTCTTGTTGTATGTCAAGTTTTCGTATATTTTATCGGCTAACTCGCTCAAGTTTTCTAACGATATATTGTTTGTAACTGATAATATCGCTGTTAACGAAGCGGGGAGTTGCCTTAGCCACAGCAGGCGAATAGTGTCGTCGTTTATTTTTCTTCTTCTGGTCTTCTGGTCTCTAAGGTCCATTTGTGATAGTAGTCTGTGGAAACGTCGGTGTTCGCTCTCTTCGTAGCAGTTTATTAGACGTTCTTTGATGGTGGAGTACTTATTTTCGCTGGGCGGGT
Organism: Hyphantria cunea; assembly: GCA_003709505.1. Lineage (NCBI taxonomy): Eukaryota > Metazoa > Arthropoda > Insecta > Lepidoptera > Erebidae > Hyphantria > Hyphantria cunea. The sequence goes on from PKRV01000209.1 coordinate 2,144,262, forward strand.
TAGTTAAAATGTCACTAACTTGAGGGACGGCCTCTTTTGGTAGTTTGGATATTACCATGTTATATTTGTAATCTTCGCCCTGTTTTTGTGGTGCTATTATTGCTTCAAACTGGGCGAACCATAAACGTGGGGAGTCAGTCCAAAATTGCGGTAGTTTGTCTGTGACCGTGATAGCAGCAACTGATTCGCACCCAGTGTCGCCTCTTGAAGGAGTTGTTGGAGCCATTTTTGGGATGTGATAATTTCGTAATGCTATTGTTCTCTAGATTCACTGCTGAAAACCATATAGGGTTCCAGTCGTCCCGGTATTATATCAGCACTAGAAACCAATAGATCACGTCGGGGTCACCAATTATTGCGTGTTTACCCAGGGAGCCAAAGAGACGACACGTTGATTGTAATAATATTTTATTATTAATAATGATTTTTACACTGACTCTTATATATGTAATATGGACAGGTTTAGGTGGGGTAATATGGAACTATTGTTTACTTAAATTGCTAAATTGACAATATACTATTTATGCTTCCTTGCAATATTAACTATTGTTTGACGTAGGTTACTTAAATTGTTAAATTGACAATATATGTAGCACGTGGCCGCGTACAGATCTAAACTATTATAATACTATGGCTTCGCCATACTAAACAACTGATACAAATACATATATACTTTTTTTTTGTTAATACATACATTACAACACCCATACTCCGAAACAAACATTTGTAGATCATACAAACATTTGAACCGACCCTCAAGATAACCCGAGACCTCAAGAGCGGCAGTCGCATACGATACCGCTGCGCCACCGAGGCAGTCAGAACTATAAGTAAATTATGCTTTCAATCGTAAAATTAAACAAGTACTTCGATTAAATATGGACCACAACATCAATTAATCAACAACAGTCTTTAATAGTCCACTGTTGGAAGTTTTGACCTGCTATACTTCACCTCCACTCCACCACTGCGACTGCAGTGAGGACTCGGCCCAGCACACGCTGGCCGCGTGCCCCGCTTGGGCGCCGCAGCGTCGGGCCCTCACTGCAGTCATCGGAGGAGATCTCTCGCTGCCGGCCGTCGTACGCTCCATGGCCGGCGGCGAGAGCAGTTTTACCGCGGTCGCGACCTTCTGCGAGGAAGTCATCTCGCAGAAGGAGGCGGCGGAGAAGGCCCGAGAGGACGATCTCCACTCGGACCCGATCCGCCGCCGGCGAACCGGGCGGCGGAGGCGCGCCTACCAGCGCCTCATGCCGCCCTGAGTGTGGCCNAAAAAAAAAAAAAAAAAAAAAAAAAAAAAAAAAAAAAAAAAAAAAAAAAAAAAAAAAAAAAAAAAAAAAAAAAAAAAAAAAAAAAAAAAAAAAAAAAAAAAAAAAAAAAAAAAAAAAAAAAAAAAAAAAAAAAAAAAAAAAAAAAAAAAAAAAAAAAAAAAAAAAAAAAAAAAAAAAAAAAAAAAAAAAAAAAAAAAAAAAAAAAAAAAAAAAAAAAAAAAAAAAAAAAAAAAAAAAAAAAAAAAAAAAAAAAAAAAAAAAAAAAAAAAAAAAAAAAAAAAAAAAAAAAAAAAAAAAAAAAAAAAAAAAAAAAAAAAAAAAAAAAAAAGGATTTGTTGCAAGTATACCGCGGTCGCGACCTTCTGCGAGGAAGTCATCTCGCAGAAGGAGGCGCCGGAGAAGGCCGGGAGGACGACCTCCACTCGGACCCTATCCGCCGCCAGCGAACAGGGTGGCGGAGGCGCGCCTACCAGCGCCTCATGCTGGCCTCAGTGTGGCCGCGGATGGGCGGGACGGGTTTTTCCCTCCATCCGTTACGCGAATGCAAAAAAAAAATGTTTGTTACAAGTTCTGGGAGGGGTCTGGATGTCGTATTAAAGCGGTTCTCGGATCCCTCCCATCTTAAGCGCGGAGTGGCACACCGTGTGGTTTTAGTCGGTTCGATTCCGACATACCCCCCGCCGCAAACCCCGGTGGGGTGAAGACCGAGGGGGTTTCCACACGTAAAAAAAGGTCTGTTGTAAGTTTCCGCGGATGGTCGGATGGATTTTCCCCTTCAAACACTTTAGTGGCCAGCCGCGAGGAGGCGACGTTATGTGTGTGCCGTACGTTGTCTAATTAGAGAGTATACCAGCAGACGGTGCCGTTTTATTAGGAGACGGTGCCCTCTTTAGTACGGGCAGGCGCTGAGAGGGGTTCGGATGTGTTAATAATAGCAGTTCACAAATTCTACCCGTCTCAGACGCAGAGTGGCACACCGTGTAGTTTTAGTCGGTTCGATACCGACACACCGTCCCGCCGCAAACCACGAAGGGGTGACGGCCCGTAGGGGTTTACATACGTAAAAAATAAAGGTTTTTTTTGCAAGTTTTTCTTATGTTATACAGTTATATAGTTATGCCTAGTATAGTATAGGCAATAACCACATAATCACGAATTACTTCACTTATTCTAACAGGTCTTATTGTGGGGTCAGGAGCCTCTGTAAATTATATGTAATACTAGTTTAAACAAGCTTTATTAGCATAGCAGGCATAGACATAGAAAACTGCGAAAAGGATACGAATAAGGCACATACACACTAAATTTCTACCTAGTTCTTACCTCATTGGAATGTTTTCTGCATATAAAGATATTAAAATACTTAATTGGCGTCTATTTTAGGTAAATTGTCAATTAAATATAATGATAATTTATAATGTTGATCGTTAATAGACAGACCGATCTGTCATCGGTATTATATTGATAATTTATGAGTCAGTATTAAGGAGTGGTTATGTCGGGTGTATATTCGAGTTGTCAATGTGACCAATAGTAGCTGTTAGGTATTTAACGATTGTATCTACATATACAGACGAGTAAATACAAGTAAGTAGTTTTTGTTTGTACTAGAATGATTATTGGGAGTTTAAGCTTTGTTTTGTGTTTTATACGCTGCCTTTGCGTTTATCTGACAATTATAAAATTGCACAAACACTTTTCCAGGGCTAGAGACATTTACACGAAGTACCAATAATCATGAAAAATAGTATATAGAATAAGATCTAAGTATTAATTGTTACATTGAAATATCGTTTCGTTCAATACAATATGTGTACCTACACCTTCGCTAGTTGTAATTTAATAACTTTAGCGACCCTTGAAGTAATTTAGTATCTTTCCACCTACTATTTTATTTGAAGAACTAATTGAAATGCGGGTAACGAAAATGGTATCAAACTGTTAACCTCGGCGCCATCGTAAATAACCTATATTTTATTGATAAGAACCCTGGTCACTTTCGGTAACATACGAAAAATGTTACTTTGTCAAGCATAAATAATCTTTTTATGACGAGAAGCGTAGGTAAAGGCTCAAGGATTTATAAGCAATAAATATTTTACGACATGAATTAATATTCCGATCGTTTTCCGTGACGTTGTTTTTATGACTTATCATTTTTGTGGCGCGACGCGATGGACCGTCGCTCGTCGCAAGCGCAGCGTTACACTACGCATTTGATATATTGGCCGAACTAAGTATAAAACTTGTATCATCATAAAAATGCTTTTAACAACCTTTATTTACCGTCTAAAATATTAAATTAATTCATTTTGTTCGTATCCACATCCTAATGAATGTTTCACATTATTATTTAGATGTTTAAATAATATATTCAAAGTTTAAGTAAGTATAGTAAGTCGTCTCCTTCATTAGTCCTCTTTCATTAGTAGGTCTTAAGTAGGAAGTGTGAATAGGGGGGTTCAGTTATATGTTTTCAATTAAACATCTACAGTATACCAATATTTTATGGTTATAAGATATTAACGTTCATAAATTAGTGTCGTTTAAGTAAAATAACATGTGTTAAATATGTGTTTAATAGAATAAACAAAAATTGAAAAAATATTCTTAACTATGAATATTAATAATACTTTCAGGAATTTGGCGTTCTTCATGAATGGTTTTCACATAAAATTTTTTTTTCTCAAGTATTTGTAGACATGATTATACGGTCTAGAGTTAAAACTTACTTGATATGTGTATGTTCCCGCATTGTCACATTATATAAAGATAATACCCCATTATTTTTATCACTTTATTTCTGTGGTTAACAGCGGAAAGCTACCCAATAAGCTTTTGCGGTTGGCCTGCACTTATGTGACTTTCTTTAATACAGCGTAAGTTAATTGAGCTCTTCGCAAGTGTACAGTTCAAATTGAGACCTCACGACTTAAGACAGTGTAAAATGAGTATCATTGCAGGAAAAGAAGATTGTCCTGCTTACACGTACTGCGTCGTTTAGTAGGTGCCCGTATCACATGTAAATATATTATTATCTCCTTGTAATATATTAATGACATGACATACAGTTCAATTTGTGATTATCTATAAAGTATTGTAGTTGGATAATAAATAAAGTTTAATTATCTGTGCTGGAATCGATGGTTAATGTAGTCGGCCCCTCGACAAACAAGTGGTAGCCTTATAAGTAAATATAAGCCACCTAGACTTACAGATACATCTAACAAGTTCTTTGAGAATTAATTGCATTTTACTTACGAATTGTTAGAACTCAGTTTTATGGAGTCTTTTTAAAAAAAGGAAACAAAATTCACACGCGAATATGTATATTTTGTTAATAAAAACTAACTTTAAGTTTTACAATGTGCGAGTGATTTATGAGAGAGAGAGAGTGCACGACGGGACGGTTGGGAGGCGACTGACTGGGAGAGCCGTGTATGGCTAGAGGCAAAATGGACGGAGGTGCACGGTCATCAGGTTAGGTGCTGAGTAGGCAGAAAAGGGTGTAATCTAGGGGTGTAACAGCCCCCCGGATAAGAGGAAACTTACGGGTGAGAGGTAAGTTGACGATGAAGAATGGAAGTCGGTCAGGTTAGGTTCTGCGGAGTTTAGGAGCTGGAACATCGTCGTCGGGATCAGAGGATGTCATTTCTATAGGTTCTTCTGGATCGGGATTACATTGACGTTTCTTAATGAACTTATAATAGCGATACAATTTATAAAATATAACTATAACTAAAACTAAACTTATTGTAATAGTGGTATAACAATAATAGTTACCGTAAAGAACAATATGTGGTTTATTAATCACTTCATTGAGATTGGTTTCAATTTCATCTGTTATTTTATCATAATTTGATAGAAGGGAATCTAAACTATTAATATTTTTCATATCTGCATAAGGGACCTTGATGTCGTCTTTTAAATGTGTAATAGAACTACAACAAGTATCATTAATTGTTTCAAAATGCAATATTATTGGTTTTATTTTTATTTCAAAGCTATGTTTAGGCATTAGCTTGTTATTATTACAATAGGCAATGCAATTGTCTGGTATTGTTAATATGCCAGTACCGGAAATAGAAAGTTCAGCTAAATCTTGATTTTTACATTCTATTGTAAGTTTAGACTTCAGGCTAATTAGGTAAATCCATTGATTACTGTGTAGTTTATGAAAGGTTTCAAAATTACCGTTAATGAATTTAGTATTGCAAAAAGGTGGAACAGAATTCACAGCTTTCGAAATAACTTCAGTTTCACATATTGGTACTGCTGAAGTTGAATATTCATTAGAAATTTCACAAATATAATATTGCTTATTTATAACTTTACAGTTATTGAGTGAATCTAATTTACAATAGGATGATTTATCTTTGGTAATGCCCAAGTATTTAGTGGTTGGTATTATCATAGAGAATAAGGTATTGTTTATAGTTTTAAGGGCAATAGGGTAAGGTATAATGTTATACAAATTAAATTCTTTTGTGTTTACTAAGGGTATTTGTAATATAAATATTATGTTGTTATTTGTATAATAACTGGATATTTCAGAAATGTTTTCTAGTATGTGAATATTATCTAAGATTAAAGGTAAAGGTAATTGCTTAGAACTAGGAAGAAACCTATAATTACTTACAAGGTCTGAAAACAGTTGATTAGGTGTAATAATAGATGGGTATAATATATTAGATTTACTAAACATAATAGCATTGATATACATTAGTTTGTATTAAGATTATTCGCGCATATACTAAATTTGGAAGTTCCTAGGATATCTTTTATGTTATCTAAGTGCGGCTGAATGAAAGAGATATCTATAGGAATTATAATATCTAAAGTATCATCAGTGATTTTTACAGAACCAATAGGATCGAATATATGCCGGTGTTGTTTGATGCTGGCTGGATATATTTTGGATTATTGGATGCCGTGGTAGAATATATGAATATAAGTCTGGGATGGAAGTAAGTGTGAATTATTACTTATACAAAGATATTATCCAGTTGGCGTAGTAGTGGCTAGTTTGAATTCGTCGAAGTGGTGCTTAACGTGACGTCTATTTATTAAGAGGGACGCAGTATTATTTCCATGGATTTTAACTATTTTGTAAGGACCTTTCCATATAGGTGAGAGAGCTTTTCTCAGACGTAAATGGTTCTTCAGATATACTAGATCTCCTACTTTGTATTTCACTGGTCTAGAGTGTGTGTCATAATAGGATTTTGAACTCTCTTTTGATTTCTGGATATGTTCTATGGCTTTTCTTCTAGAAAATTCAAGCCTATTTTGAAGGAGTCGGACATATTCAGGATAAGTGGCTCCTGGGATTTCGTCATAGATGGAATCGGGTATGAATGGTTTATGACCGAATAGGAGTTCGTAAGGAGAGTAGTGAGTGGTAGAGTGAAAAGCTGAATGTATGCGAGCATGGCAGTATACACGAAGCGATGCCAGTTATTCTGTTGCTCGTTTACATACGACTTAAGGTATTCCTTCAGAGTGGAATGGCTCCTCTCGAGAGCGCCTTGAGTCTGAGGATGATATGGGGTGGACCACAATTGTTTGATTTTAAGAAGGTTGCATGTCTGTTTGAAGAGTTCGGCGGTAAAGTTTGCGCCTTGGTCGGTTAGAATAGCTTTAGGGATACCGAAAAGTGTGATGAAATGGACTAGACATTCGGTGGTTTGCTCAGCCGTGGTGCTGCAAATAGGGTAGGCTGTTGAGAATTTATTTAGATCATCTTGAAGCGTTAGGATATATTTATATTTATCGTTACCGGCTTCGGGCAATGGACCTACTACATCAAGGGCCACGCGTTCAAAAGGTCGAGTGGAAAGAGATGTGATCTGCATAGGGCCGCGATTGGTTTGTCTAAGCGCTTTGTTAGTCTGGCATTGTGGACATATCTTAACGTAGTTTTCTACGTCTGAACGCATATTTTTCCAGTAGTATTTCTCTTGGATGCGTTTAAGCATTCTAGAAGAGCCTAGATGACCGGCTATTGGAATGTCATGATTTTCTTTTAAGATTTTCTGTATTTCGCTTAGAGACGGGTAGATAATAAGGTTTTTATAGACATGTACGGTTATTTCAGAATTATGGAATAAATATAGTATTATGTTATACAGTTTAATATACTGATGAGTGTCAAAAGGATTTTTGAAGTCGGATATGGCTACCTCAGCGTTGTCTTGTCCTGATAGGGTGATTAATAGTTCGTTTCTAACAGATTTTAGGCATTTATAGATGTCTTCATATGAACAGGTATCAAAATGATTTACTTTGGTAAAGATAAAGTAGTAGGTTTTGTTGCCTGTTTCATATTTGAGGAATGAATGTAATGTTCTCTCTAATAAGGTAAATTCATTTTGATTAGGGAAGTTAGATGTAATTTCATAAATGTATGGATTGGATTCATCCATATCTATAGACGTTGGAATGATGATGTATGTTTTATTAGTTTTGCACAGACTTTCATGAGGCTCCATAATAGTTGCATTAGAATTAAAATTTCTGGAAGTAAGTTTGAGGAATTCTGAATAGTTACCATTTCGGGTATTGGGACTAGCAGGACTTGGAATATTTGTAGGAGTCGTTGGATTTGGAGAGTCAACTACGTGATGAAGGTGTAATGTATGTGGTGAAGGTAAATTTTCGTTTTGATTTATTATGTCATCTATGTTATCAAGATTACCTAATTCTGGTAAGTTTTTAGATAGAGAAAGAGGATCTATAAGGTCTTCGAGTTGGGTTAGATCATCCGATGGTATGATTGGAGAGGAATTTGGATTTAATAGTTCATTAGCATCAGGTGAGTATGGATCTCGATTAGAAGGACCAGGTATAGGTTTAATAGGATTCATAAGAGTTGTTGGAGGGTATCGAGATAGTGCGTCTGCGGCATTATTTAATTTTCCTTTGCGGTAGATTATATCATATTCGTATTCTTCTAGTTTTAGTCTCCATCTTTGGAGCTTACTACCAGGATCAGTGTGATTGAATAGCCAACGTAGAGGGCGATGATCGGTAATTATGGTAAACTTTCTACCATAAAGGTATGGACGAAAAGTTTTACAACCAAAGAGAATTGCGAGCAATTCTTTTTCTGTAGTGCTGTAATTGCACTCACTTTTATTGAGTGTACGGGATGCATAAGAGATTGGTCTGTCTTTTCCTATTTCTCCTTGGGACAGAATAGCACTTATTGCGTAGTTAGATGCGTCACAGGTGAGGAGGAATTGTTTGGAAAAGTCAGGATAAGTTAATAAAGGTGCTGAAGTTAATTTATTTTTTAAGGTTTCAAATGATAGTTGATGCTCATTTAACCATATGAAGTCAACGTGTTTCTTAAGTAGGCTAGTTAAGGGTTTTGCAATGTTGGAGAAGTTGGGTATAAACCTTCTGTAATAAGAGAAAAAACCAAGAAAGGATTTAACGTCTTTGGGGGATTTAGGTATGAGGAATTCATGTACTGCTCTTAATTTTTCGGGATTAGGTTTTACACCTTTGCTTGTGATCACATGTCCCAGATATGAGACTTCTTTCCGAAAGAGTTCGCATTTGTCTGGTTGTAGTTTTAATTCGAATTGGCGTAATCTATGGAATACATTGGACAGGCTATTGACATGGGATGAGATATCAAAAGAGCAGATAACTATAACGTCAAGATATACAAAGCATTGTATACCTTGAAGACCGGATAGTGCTGAGTTCATTAACCTTTGAAAGGTTGATGGGGCATTTTTAAGTCCAAAGGGCATTCTTGTGAACTCGTAATGCCCTGTAGGGACTGAAAACAGCACAGCAGTTTTGGGGGAATCGTTTGGGCTCATATTAATCTGGTGGAAATCAGAAGCTAAATCTAGCGTACTGAAATACTTGCATTTTCCTAGTTGGTCTAATATTTCAGATATGTTGGGAATGGGATAGGAGTCTCCGATAGTTATGTCGTTTAGTTTGCGGTAGTCAATTACTAAACGCCATTTTCTTTGGCCAGAAGCGTCGAGCTTCTTGGGTACAACCCAGATAGGAGAAGACCATGGAGTCATAGAGGGTTTGATAATACCTTGCTGTAGCATTTTGTCTACTTGGGATTCAACTTCCTTTTTGTGTCATTCCGGAAATCGGTATATCTTTACGTTGATGGGGTTATCTGAAGTGGTTTTTATTTCATGTTGGATTGCGTTAGTGGATGTTAATTGATCATTAGGTAAATGGAATATATCTGAGAATTGAGAACATACAGAGTATAGGGCTTCTGCCTCTTCGGAATTAAGGTGAGATACACGAAGGAGATTTAAAGCTTCTTCAGTGCGTTCTAGAGTATTTAATTCTGATACACTAGCTATTGGGATAGAATAATTTGTTTCGAAAGATTCAAGGTTCAATTGAAGGTCAGATCCAATACTTGTAGGTTTCTCTGAGGTATTTACGACTGAGATATTTACTCGATTATTTGTTTTTACCTGGACAACACAGTTTGCTACTAATAGATTTTCAGATAAGTGTTGGTCGATTATTAAACCTTCTTTAATACCGGGATTCGATACTGTGCACTCTATTATATCTTCACTACGTGGTGCGATAGTGTAAGTAGGATTATTGAAAAACATTTTAAGTGTTATATCTTTTAGATTTAATGTACTTTGCACATAGTTAATTTGACCTTCCATGATGTCGAATAGGTCGTTACCGATTATTCCATCATAGGGTAAGTTAATATCATCAACTAAATTAAATATATGCGTTAAATGTTTGCAATCGTCATGGGATTCATCGTGTGTCATAATTGATATAGGGATTTGACCTAAAGTTAAGATTCATCTTTAGAGTCTATACCTTGGATTTTGAACCTAATTGATTTATTAATACGAGGCATATCTTTGATTGAAGATTTTTTTATAATGCTAATAGCTGCGCCAGTGTCGACGAGCAACGATAAATGATTAGGAGACACGGGAGAATCCACTTTTACATGTGGTAAGTACTTGTTGGATATATTGGATGTGAACTCATATACTTTATGACTAACGATATTTTCTTTGACAGGTTTTTCAGGGTTTGACGTGATCGAGTCTACGGTTTGGGGCTGGTTACCCGGTTGCTTGACTCTACGAATTGGGATTGAGTCTACAGTTTGGGGCTGGTTACCCGGTTGCTTGACTCTACGGATTGGG
>PKRV01001938.1:11770-46491 GCA_003709505.1 Hyphantria cunea
AGAGACGTGTTACTAGTTCACAATTTTTGTAACCAATGGAAAAGAAAAACAATAAAACACACAATGCGGCTCTTACCAAAGGACGGAACGTCCAATTGTGGCAGCATTCAATAATATACTTTATTTTTTGAAAAATAAGTTTGTTTTATCTCAATTTTATGTTTGTTTACAACTTACCGCGGCAAAGGCGGCTTGACCTCAAAGGAACCGTCAAACGAATCAAACAACGCCGTTAGCTTTGGAAAACGCAATCTAGGCGTAGTTGTAATAAGATCTATTTTATTTATCTCTTTATTAGTCCACTTGCCGACACATTGACAAATTGTACCGAATGTTTTTTATTTAGGGACATGTGTATGTACCGATTTGATCCGCGAATAAAGGAATCTTAAGGCGCGAATATAGGACTTGAGTCGCATTTTTTTAATCCGCGAATAGTGAAAACGCGAATGAAGGAATCGTGAATAAAGAGCTTTTACTGTATATTATATAATATGCATCAGCCCAAAAATACAGATAGAGGTTTACACAAGTCATTAGCCCGTTCACTAGTGCTACCCCACTTGCAAAGACATGTTGTGTGCAGGCAATTACCAAGGGAGTTCCGCCTAGTGATAAAACGAGTTCTGGCTGACGATATGGTTGAAGAAGATGTCCAAAGTCCTGAAACTAGTCAAGGCAAACGAATGGCATGCAGTATTTGACCGCCTAAACTTCACAGAATGACTGTACACATGTGTCGGGTGTTGCAATCCCGTATGTTTGCAATGTTCTCGACCCTTGTGTAAAAATCGCCAATGATTTATGCCAAACCGAGTATGTGTCAGAATTTTTATGTTTTGTTTTCAGAAGTAGCTTTTATGTTTTTTTTATCTTTGTGTGGTTTAAGTTTTCATAAAAAGAGTTACATTTGTCATATCATTTATGTAAGGTCTATTAAAATGTTAAAATAAGAATCTCATGTCAATAAAGGCTGAAAAGTACAAGTAAGTGTTAATTATCATTTGTGTTTAAAGTGATTATAAAAACTGATTGAATTAAATTATATCTGTTTTATTACATTCCAACAAATAAATATCAACGCATTTTAGATCATTATAATGCAATTTTATGACAAAATTTAAATTTAAAAGTAGTAACCTGTGAGACTACATGTACCTTATAGTGTTCTCAATTTGTCACGTCCCTAGTTAAAGGTTAAGGTTGAACAGAGTTCGCCGGGTAAGCTAGTTTCTAATAGATCTTTTCAGAAGCATTTTTTGGAATTCACTAATATTATTATGTTGCCAGCATTGGCAAACACCTAACCAATACTAATTAAAAATAATTTGACATTAAAACTACAACAAGGTCTTAACATACCAAAAGACTGCCAGCATGAAACCAGCTCTGTCAGCAGAGACAAAATTCATACTTTAAAATCTGGTACAAAAGTCCAAATTCTATCTATTGATCTCATGTTACAATACTTTAAAGCACTTATTCTCTTTCGATTCAACCAATAACCATTCACATAGTAATATCTGGCTTCTTCTCTTTTCTGCTACAGAAAAATATTTTCCAAAAATATAAAAATTTATTTCAAGACAAAGCACCAGTCTAATATCATATTGTGGAAAAAAATAATAATTTCTACTCAATTTTCTTGGTTAATACTACTTTTTTTATACATGAGCCTGCCAAAGTGTGTCTAGTCTCTCTGATAGGAAGCTAGAGTATTATCCAAGAACAGTGGTCACCACCCTCATTGTGACAGCAGACAATATAGCATGGTAACTCGCACACAATGGCTAATGTAATATTGGGACCGCAGTCTTACGCTCACCAATGAAACACAACAGCACTAATGTCATTTTATGTTCGTCTTCTGCGAGAATGTAGTACCTATCTCGATAAAGCCCACCCACTACAAGTGAAATTAGCATGGCTCTGCTACCTTGAGATTACATTAAAACTCAGCGTTTTAAAGTAACAACATTTAAAATATCAGTTTCATTTACGATTTTGATTGTCATACTTTATTAATTTTGTTTTATTGAGTAGTTATTTAATTAGAATATTCTTGGTTTAATTAACAAACCTTAATGTTACATGTAGTTTAAGACACATAATTTTAATTTTCATTTGAATAGTATGGAAATTTTTATTATAATTATGTTTTTATTTTTAATTTTTTTAACATTGATTTGAACAGGTATTATAAATTGTTATTTTAGAGTATCTCTCCATTTCATTTCCTTGCTTTGAGATTATATTTTCAATCTTATTGTTTCAAACACATGCTCTTTAAAAACCAACTTTGCAAATTTGCAAATATACAAATTGATAAGTTAAGACCATATTAAAATCAGAATAGTGATTTCGAAGATTAATAAGCCCAATGGGTTAAGCATTCTGATCAAAATAATCTTTACAGTAAAGTTAAAGAGTTAGGTGAATAATTCACAAAGACCTACAGTACAACCAAAGATTTGTCAAGCCAAGCAACCTTAAGCTACATCCCACTTGAAGTGTTCCATATTTGAGGTTATGCAAGACATATGATTAGCGACATCTTAATATTCAGGAAACAGTACCCCTAGCAGACTCAAAAGATATATGAATTTGAACTTATGATATATGTCATTAAATATTTCCTATATTTAATGACATATATCATATGTTCAAAAACAACACTCAGAAAGTCAAAACTTTGACCCACAATCAAGAACACTGTGTAAATATTTCTAAATAAAGAGAAAGGTATGACTCTCATCATACCTATCTCTTTATTTTTGAATAAAATTTAATATTTGTATATGTACTTAGAAAATATACTCAAGTAAGAATTACCCAACTCATTTTTACTTGACAAAAAAAATATATCAAGAACAGAGCAAAGAACTCCATACAGTTCAGAATATACAACACTTGTAATAACAGTTAAATAGATGAACCAAAAAACTATAGGCATGTACTATATTTGTTTCTGTGTGTAGGGCTACTAGTGAAAGTAATTATCATGGTTGTTATATACATTTTAAGCACGATTTAATGTTATTATTTAAAGTGGAATGTCATCGGTAACTTTTTCATTTTTTTATGATTTCAAAATTGTTGATTTCTTTATTTAGTATATTTTGGATGTAGGTTTTCATTATTTTTTTTGATATTGTTTTGAAATTTAATGATTTTTAAGTAACAATTGTTTGACAATCTATGTCACGATTTTCACGCAAATTTGGAATTCCTGAAACTGGTAAGTTGAGACACTGCAGCACAAGATCACAAAATACACACACACACACACACACACACCATAGTGTACAATAAAGATTTTAGAGTTTGGTAATTACTATTAAAAACAATTACTGTCAGTATTTGGAATACCTTGAATTGTATTTTAAAAGAAGTAAAACGAAATCAATTTAAGTTTTAAGGACATATATACGTCCTCAAGATTGACCAGCCGGAAAAAATAAGAAAGAAAGAAACAACCATATTCTTAATTACAAGTTCACAAGTTGATCTAAAATGATACATATATTGTTTTTGTATATTAAACTGGTCACTTTACTTCTTCTTTTGATGATATGGAAAAAGTGAACGAGATGAAGTATGGGGCTGTTTTTTGAAAATACAAGAACCAGTCTCCCTAAACTGATCACATAAATATTCAATATATTCTTCTTTTGATGATATGGCCATCAGCCGGATCAGCTATTTCTGCCAATGTCAAGTATTTCAAGTATTGTATTTATTTATTATTCAATATATTGTTTTAAAGAATTCTTTGACTTTCGAGTTTCTGTTGGGCTATTTATCTTTATCTGTAATAGTTAATGGCGACAACTTTTTTTTGTTATTCACTACGTTTTGGTTCTGGCTTCTAGCCTTTTAACGCTAGTCGTGGAAAGTAGAAGTAACTTAAAAGGGCTAGAATCTTATTGATAGGGAGTTCCGTATTCGATGATATTGCATCTCACCAATTAGGTAAATTTCCTGCACGTTACTGAATTAATAACGGCAATAAAGGAAAAATAAATCATTTAATTTTGCTAAAATTAAAAACAAGGCTGTCAAGGTGTCGATTTTTTAAACAAATATATTTTATTTCAGGGTAGAAAATGATCTTTTATTAGCGATTTATTATAAAATCAATAATATATGTTATAAGTAAGGATTTCAACATCATATAAAATATTTTATTATCTTATTATTTAATAATGAAGTAATTGATTCATATTAAATAATATTAATATCTTAGTGCCTTACAAATGTTGTAAATGACGTCTGTTCTCTTTTTATGCAATGGTACTTCCGGCGTTATAAATATTTAATGTTTCACAATCCTGTATTATCAAATAATAATTAAATATTAATAATCATTAGAATAACTATAATAAACAATGTTTAATATTATCTGCTGTGTTTAAAGTTTGGGAATTTCGTACTGAATTGGGTTCGGTGCCAGATAATAATAATATTTATATATTACTCTTTCACAAAGGTAAGTACAGGTAATACAGTACAATGCAGAGCAATGCGTAACAATTATTCTTTTATGAGAGACTGGTGTCTATATTAGGAAAACCTGTGTTACAGATCACCAGGCTCCTCTTGGATCAACTTAGATGGTAACTTCTATTACTATTATTAAGGTATAACCAATATATATATATATATATATTACAAAATAGATTCACAAATAAAGTAACAATAAAATTACATATATAGTTATGAGTGTGCGTGAGTGTGTGTGTGTGTGTGTGTGTGTATGTGTGTTTGTGTGTGTGAGTGGGTATATGTGAGTGTTTTGTGAGTTTGTGTTCATAAGTGTTTCATTTGTTTTGCAGGTTATTAGATCTCTTGCATATTATTATGCTACAGGAGTAAGTAGGTTTTCTGTATCATCGTATGACAAGTTTTGCAGCCACAAAGACAATACTCTGTTTGAGTTATATATAGAAAGATAGGAATTAATTTTGTTGTACAAGTAACGGCCTAAGAAACAATAGAATCTGTGTGAAAAAGTTATCCTGTATAAATTATTAGTTTGAAGGATTTTATATTTACAACGTTTTCTTGCGTTCATTAGAGGATCATAGTTGGATTGTACATGTGATTTAGTGACAATATGAAGAATAAAAAGCTGACGAACTGTAAAGACATTGAATCTCTGATAAAGGTCAGCCGCAGGATAAAAAAAAGGAAAAAGAGTGCCACTTTAATGACTGCTCTTTGGGCACGCTCCAGTTTTATCAAGCTAGTCTTTGCAGCACCTCCCCAAGATGTGATGCAATAAGTCAAAATAGATTGGCATAACGCTAGGTAAGTTATTCGTAGGACTTTTTGATCCGAGACTTGACGGAGATTTTTAAAATGTATATTAGCTTTCTAGTCCTGGGTGTTAGTAATTCTATGTGAGCATGGAAATTTAAGTTTTTATCAATGACAATTCCTAGGTATTTAATTGAATCTATTGTATTTTCTCACAGGCGAGGCACAGATTTAAGTGGTTTAAAAAAAATAGGCATGCATTAAGAGTATTAAAATATCTATAACTTACTAAAGGTCTCAAATTATCTCATTCAAAGGTTTTTCATTCATTTCAGTTCGGTGGGCAACTGTACATTAAAACAGTTTATTATGACAAAAACAATCCGTTTCCGACACACCACTCCGCCGCAAACCTTAGTGGGGTGAAGGCCAGAAGGGGGTTCCACACGTAAAAATGAAAAAGGCATAATCATCCCTCAACTCCACCAACTCGGTTCTTGTTGCCGCGGATTTCAGAAAGAATAGTGTCCAATGTGATTCAAGATTGGATACCTTCATCAAAAATGTTTGAGCGCCTGTCGTTTCGGATTTTCTTCAATAGGAAAAAGTAATCCCCTAAACTACAGACTAAGTGGGAGAGTCCATACAAGGTGATTACCAGGATGGACGAAGTGACTGCCTGACTAAATATCGTGGCAGCAACAAGGATGCTCGGAACAGCATCTCTAAGAAGAAGTTAGTGTTACGAAAAAAGAACATTCCAGAAAACGACGTGTCAATCGGTTTAGTAGTGAAACTTCTAGTAGTTTCTCATGGCATAGAAAAATGATCATCATCATCATCATCAGCCTATCGCAGTCCACTGCTGGACATAGGCCTCTACAATTTCACGCCACTTAGTTCGATCTATGGCTTCTCGCATCCAGCTCCTGCCAGCCGTCTTGCGCAAATCATCGCTCCACCTGGCTTGTGGACGTCCTACACTACGTTTGCCGAGACGCGGTCTCCACTCAAGAACTCGTTTACCCCAACGGTTATCGGTTCTTCGGCAAATGTGGCCAGCCCACTGCCACTTCAGCTTGCTAATCCTGTGGGCTACGTCGATGACCCTGGTTCTTTGTCGGATCACCTCGTTTCTAATGCGATCCCTTAGAGAAACGCCGAGCATATACCTCTCCATTGCACGCTGAGCGACTTTAAACTTATGGACCAGTCGAACCGTAAGTGTCCACGTTTCGGCTCCGTAAGTCATTACGGGTAGGACGCACGCATTGAAGACTTTCGTCTTTAGGCACTGTGGGATCGATGATGAGAAGACCCGACGAAGTTTCCCAAACGCTGCCCAACCCAGCTGGATTCTTCTGTTCACCTCGTCCTCAAAGCTGTTTCTACCTAACTGCAAAGCCTGCCCGAGGTATACATATTTTTGAACAACTTCGAGAACGGCACCGTGTACCGCAACCGGTTCCGGTAGTACATGTTCATTGAACATGACCTTGGTCTTGTCGAAGTTCATCCGTAGGCCGATGCGCACAGACGAGTCAGCCAGGTCGTTCAGCATCTGTTGTAGGTCCTGCAACGTCTCTGCCATGATGACGATGTCATCTGCAAATCGCAAGTGAGAGATGTATTCGCCATTGATGTTGATACCGCGCCTTTTCCAGTGCAGCGTCTTAAACAGGTCCTCCATTGCATTAGTGAATAATTTCGGGGATATAACGTCCCCTTGCCTCACTCCTCGATGCAATGGTATGGGTCTTGTATGCTGATCCTGTACTTGGACGGACATAGTAGCGGCTTTGTAGAGACATCTCAACACTCGGACGTACCGCCAATCTACTTGGCAACGCTGCAGGGACTCCAGAACAGACCAGATCTCAATCGAGTCAAAGGCCTTTTCATAGTCCACAAATGCTAGACACAGGGGCTGATTATACTCTTCGGTCTTCTGTATTATCTGCCGCACTGTGTGGATGTGGTCTATGGTGCCATATCCGCTCCGAAACCCAGCCTGCTCCGGTGGCTGGTATTCGTCGAGTCTTCGCGCAAGACGGTTCGTGATGACTCTTGAAAACAGCTTATAGACGTGGCTCAAGAGGGAAATGGGCCGATAGTTCCTCAACATGGTTTTATTTCCCTTTTTGAAGAACAGGACGACCACACTCCTACTCCACGCCTCTGGAGTCCTCCCTTCGAACAGGACAGCGTTGAAAAGCTTTTGGAGCGCCTTTAATACGGGTTTACCTCCAGCCTTTAACAGCTCTGTAGTAACGCCATCCTCTCCAGGGGCTTTTCCATTTTTCAGCTGTCTAAGAGCCATCTCGATTTCGTCAATGCTGACTTCTGGCAGATCTTCGGTGAAGTGGCGTGTTAATTTGGCTCGAGGGTCCTCATTTTCGGGATCAGGTCGAGATGCATGCGAAGCGTACAAATCGCCATAGAAGCTTTCTACTTCCGAAAGGACAGCCAGCTTGGAAGCAACGACTTCTCCGCTTACTGTGGTCAGCTTCGTCAAATGGCTTCTTCCAAGAGATTTCACAAACACTTTTGACCCCCGATTCTGCTCGATTGCTCTTTCAATCAAAAGAGTGTTGGAGCATCGGAGGTCGTGTCGTACACGCTTACTAATCTCTCGGTTTAGAGTCCGTTTTGCCGATGAAGTGACTGGCGGGTTCTCACGTCTTTCCTTCATTAACCCTAGTGTCCTTTCTGAAAGCTTCGACTTCGTGTCTGTACGCTGCATTTGACAAAATCTCGTACCTTCACTCCTGAGGATTCGAACCACATTTTCAAGGTTCTGGTTTACGTCTCTTGTGGTTTCCATGGCAACAAATCGGTTTTCCAGATTTGACTGGAATTTTTCAGATCCCATCTCGACTTGGAGCAGAGTTGGTCGGAGCCTGGACTTCATCATGCGGACACGTTCAGCCTTGAAGTTGATATTCAGAGAACCTCGGACTAGTCGGTGATCGCTACCGGTGTTAAACCTATTGAGCACTGAGACGTCTCTGAATATGTGCCTCCTGTCCGTTATGATGAAATCGATCTCATTTTTTGTCATAGCGTCCGGGCTTTTCCACGTCCACTTTCTTTGGGGCCGCTTCTCGAAAAATGAGTTCATCAAAAACAGCCCCTCCCGCTCGAGAAAGTTGATGAGCATTTGCCCCCTATGATTCCTGTTTCCAAATCCATGGGATCCTATTACCGATTCGCCGCAAGTTTGTACTCCCACTTTGGCGTTGAAGTCACCCATAACAACGTTGTAGTGGGTTTTAGTAGTGGAGTGGAGGGCCCTCGATATGTCATCGAACATATCCTCCACCTCATCGTCTGAGTGAGCCGAGGTCGGTGCGTACACTTGTATTACCTTGAGGCTATACCTCTCGGTAAGCTTGACAATGAGGTACGCTACCCTGTTCGACACACTGGAAATTTCCACAACGTTGCCAGAAAGCGACTTGTTTACCAGAAACCCCACGCCACCTTGGGATCGTTGGTCTCCCTCGCGGAAGTACATCAGGTGACCTGAGTCCAGGATTATGGTATCCTCCCCCTCTCTTCGGACTTCACATAACCCTAAGATATGCCACCTAATCTTCCCAAGTTCCTCCTCAAGTTGTACCAGATGCGAGTCTAGCCGTAACGTGCGGCCGTTGTACGTTGCCAGGGTCAGTCTTTTGTGGTGGCCTCCCGTAACCCGGTGATTCTTAGCACCCCCTGTCCCGCCGTAACCGTGGTCGCCACCATGACCAGGAATAGCGGGACTACCGGGAACTGGGGGCCGTGGCTTTTGTTGCTTACTCATGGAGGGGGTCAGCCCATAATCACCACGCTGGGCAGGCGGGTTGGTGATCGCAGGGCGTAACTTGTTGCACCGGTGACGCTGCTGCCCATCACCGGCCTATTGTGAAAAAAATATACCTTACGTAAATATACACTGCATCGTTGACAGATTGCAGAATCAATTTGCATTTTTCATGAACGAGCTTAAGAGTGATGGATTGAGAAGTAAAGTATAGCAAAGAAAAATATATTTTAAAGGAAAACTGCAAAAATGATTATGTCATGTAACCTTGCTTTTTACACCTTTCATTTATTTTATTAATACAACGGTTAATGAGGCATCAGCCTCCCTTTAAGACCTTTATTATTTTGAATCGTTGGGATTCAATGTAACTTTTCTTTTTCTTGAAACGGAAACCTAACTAGCCAGCTTAGCCAGTAGCAGTTTTTTACATTGTCATTGATCCTTGATAAGTGTGTTAAAATTTATAAAATATCTAAAAAGATTCCGGCACAAACATATATAGGTAGATACTGAGAGACACGACTCCGCGCATATGGGTCGGTTCAACCAAAACGATATTAGTGATAGTAGAGGGAGTAAACCTTTAGATCCACGCTTCGGCATGCATGGGCCAGCTCGACCGGAGTGATACCACGTCCTCACAGAAAACCTGTGTGAAACAGCGACCGCGCTATGTTTCACCGAGTGAGTGAGGATACCGGGGGCCCATAATCCAACCATTCCTCTCATCCCCCTCCCCATCCCCCAAGGCCGGCAACGCACTTGTAACACCTCTGGTGTTACGGGTGTCCATGGGCGGCGGTAATAGCCTACTATCAGGCGATACGTCTGCTCGTTTGCCCCCTATTCCATAAAAGCATTTTACCAAATGAATGTAATGTGGACCGATCTCCTGCTCCCCAATTCTTGGCACTAAAATGCCAGCAACTTTAGAATTCTTAAGTTATTTTACATTTGACTATGTGCCGATATTACTTATCATCAGGTCACTTATTTATTAATTTTTCCCGTATTCTAATAAAAATAGTTTGATGTAGATCAAACTAATGTATGTGTAAGTACTGCGTCGTAGTCGTTGCGTAACCTAACCCGTGACTGAGGTTCCACCAAGTGAGTTACTGGACACCAAATTACGCTCCTTTTCCCCTTTTCGTGGAGAGAGAAATATTCTTAAAGGGCAACAATGCACTTACTACATGTGTACGGTGATAGAAAGCGCCCAGATTCGGAACAATTTTTGAATCACGCAAATCGATCGACAGCAGCAAAAATATTACTCTATCCATTAAAGCATTACTCCATCCGTTGTATATAATTATGGAACACACGATATTGTGTAATATCGTCACTTATCTTTATTACTCGTCATCAAACACGATAGTCTCAAATCGTTAAGAGGCGTAACTGCAATAGCGATAGTCAAGTCAAGTTCAGTCAACAAATCGCCGGCTTCGACATCGGTCGTGTATTGTAAAATGGTGAAAGTGCCATCTAAAACCTTTAATAATGGCCAGGTGTATCCTGTCCTCGGCCTTGGGACTTGGAAGGTAAGGATAAAAATCTAATGTATATTTTGGATGGGTACGACGATCTTTCCTTATTAACGCAGCCTTTTGTGATGAAAATTTAATTATCACTTTTTTATATTTTGTTCTTGGCAAAAAATGATCGATTTTTGTAATTTTTATGATTTTCAAATATTTATTTCGCAATTAGGATATTTTCTTTGCATAATAAACATGTATCTGTTTATAAAAAAAAAGTTTATAAGTATTCTTCAGTCAGTTTAACTTTTATAGTACAAGGTCAGTTGGAAGTTAGATGGCGTTGCTTGCCATCTGTGCGAAATATTTATTATTTATTTTATTATTATTTTTTGTTTGTTTTTATTATTCGGACTGTGTCTACGTATTGAAATGTATCCAGTTTCTTTTATCATAGTATGCTCGAAATACTGTTTGTTAATTTCCCTTTCATTTATTATAACGAAGTCAATCAACGAAGCGGCTCTCTTCTGTTTACAAATAACCAAAACTACACTCGGGTATCATTACAGTGTTGCAATAAAAAATTATGATCGACGCAACTTTTTACTATGCTTGACTTTGAAGTGATTCTACAATGTTAAAGAGAGATTAAAAATATTTTGGAATACACTTTTTTGAAATATAATACTATATTTTGAAGTATTTGGTTATGCAGTATTAGATAGTTGAGATGAAGGATCGCATTGCTACGAATAAAAAACCTTTGTGTCATTCATATCCTTACACATATTACTACTACATACGCTAAACGCAGTCTATCAACTGCTAATTCTTCCATCCATCCAATTACTTATGAAACAGGTATCCCTGTTTCATAAGTAATTGGATGGAGTTATCTATTTTATTAAATATTGTTGCATTTTAAGCTCTATTTATAAGTACAGGTATCATTAAAAATTTGTATTGGTATGATAAAAAGAAATAATTAAATACTAAGTAAGAGAATGAAGATCTATAAATACATCCTAAATTAAAGTAATGAAATATTTTTCACAAACATCACTCAAACATAATAGTTTTTTGGAAAACAAACCTGAAGCAGTGTTAGACCGGCTATTAACGTGATGACGCTCCGCCACGATATGTTTTGTGTTTACACCACTATATGACAACGTGATAACAAGTTTTATTTTAATGTGAAACGGCGTAGAATGTGGAAAATGAACCATTTTTAAAATCATGTTGTGCCTTTTTTATTATTTACCTTTCTTAAACTTTCTTAATATAAAATATTTTTTTGGTTTGGATTATATGAAGCATTTCAATTACCTACTTTGTATACCACACGTCTCGCGAAACATGATCTATATTTTAGACTATTACTAAAACTAGGTTAATTAGGTGATAATCGTATTTAAAGTTTGGATATCAATACGTTTGTTAATTGGGTTTGCGTCTTAGTTAATTTGCACGTCTCCATAAAGAACAGTATGACAAAAAATGGAACCTCAGCTATTTGGCAAAAGTCCGCTTAATGCTAATGGTTCATCGACAACTACATCTTGCAACACCGTGTGACTTTGACAATGACAATCAGCAACCGGCCGGCCGGCGTTATAAACGTCACACGTCACTCGGTCGATACATATTTTGTCCTTGATTCTTAATTTGTAATACTTTTCGTAATGGTTTCTAAAGTATCAATGGTAAAGTTTAACAATGGTTGCGAGTGTCCCATCCTAGGAATCGGTACGTGGAAGGTAAATAGCAATCTTTA
Source organism: Hyphantria cunea (assembly GCA_003709505.1). NCBI lineage: Eukaryota > Metazoa > Arthropoda > Insecta > Lepidoptera > Erebidae > Hyphantria > Hyphantria cunea. The sequence continues at coordinate 24,102 of PKRV01001938.1, forward strand.
TTTAAGTTGTTATAACAAACTGATAAGAAAACTGTTAGATTGTTTTTAAACTTTTATCATTTAATTATATAAACTTACGTTCATTTATTATTACTTAACATGTTTTGTATAAATTTGCGGAAGTTCCAAACATTGTTACCAGACAAGGAGTTTCGCTTCGTTACTTTTAAATTTAAAATTATTTTAAGTAATTTTACACTACGTGTGTTAAAATTCAAAAACTGCTTGGTAATCTTGCAACCATTTTAATAATACAATTAATATTTATGCTAAATATTCAGTTTAATAATTGAATACATATAAATTTATTAAAAATTATGTATCTCATTTCCCTAGTTATTCTTAGCTAATCTCACCATCATTTGGTATGAATACCATTGAAGAGAGAGAGATCATCCTAGACTTGCCAATATTATTTGGGGTAGAAGAGCCCAAATAATATTGGCAAGTCCAGACTAGTTTAACTGGTTTACATCAATATCGGTTTTTCTATGGAACTACTTACATTGGAACTCCGCCACACTGAGAGCTTCCAAATTTGAAAGTTGAACTATTAATCATTATATCTGAGAGCATTAACTTCACAAAAACAGTGTATTCCCCGAGGCATGCAAGTGAAACATGGCCTTACTTCCATGCTTCGAAATTAGGAAAAATAATTATTACAGCTTTTTATTTCTATTACAAATTTTAATTAAACAAACATTGATATATATTGGCTCATTTGAGTATCCAAAACAATCACGTCACAAGTTTGAATTAAATACATTTTTCATACCAAGTTATTGTTTTAACAGATGATAAAAAGTAACTAATAAAACACATATAAACCATGTATCTCACCTCTTGAATCACTATATTTTTTGGTGAAAATTGCAATAAAACCCATTAAATATTTTTATACATCTAAGCAAACAGATAGCAGGAGTGTTTTTTTTTTGGCAACAGGCATTAAGTCCACTGATGCTCCAAATTTTTATGATGTATAAATAAATATGCTAGCCACTACACCAACAAGGCAATTCCTACAATACCAGAACAACCACGGGCAGTGCCATGCGGCGAAGCTAGACTAAAACAAAAAATATCATCAGCTACCTATTAGTGACTACACGGTATTTGACTATATGGTTAGCCTAGAGGTTTAAGTGGTCGCCACACCGCTTCCTACTGCTCCAAGTGCTGTGGGTTCAAATCCTACATGGGACAACACTTTGTGTGATCTATAAATTGTTGTTCTAAGACTGGGTGTTATCCCCATATACCCATTATCTTATCTAAACTTATATGTCAGTTACAAGATCTTTACATTAACACATAGGTATTTTGTGAATTGAATAAACAGACAATAAAATGTGCCATATACATTATGCCTATTTGTTTGGTCTAAGTTTACATGTATTTATACATTGATATACAGTATCTTGACTCGTATCTGTGTGTGACAGTGCCTCGTTTTTCATCATAATCATCATCATCATCAGTGCAGTCCACTGCTGGACATAGGCCTCTCCAATTTTTCGCCACTTAGTTCGATCTATGGCTTCTATGGTTTTTAATATATAATTATTATTAAATTTAACCTTGTAATGGTCACCATGGTAACGTGGTACAATAACAGAAAACTACCATTTGCAACAAGCGACGTCTGTTAATGTTAAATCAACAGATCAATAAGCAATATATATTATTAAAAGAAACTTAGTAGGCAGTCGGTTGAAATTTTCTCTTTAATGGAACCTTTGAACTTGATTTTGACCCCTTTCAAAAAGGTATCTCAGTTATCTCAGTATATTTATCAAAGACCGATGATAAATCATTTTATTTATAGGATATAGGAGGCAAACGAGCAGACGTATCGCCTGATGGTAAGCGGTTACCGCCACCTATGGACACCCGCGACATCAGAGCCGTCACAAGCGCATTGCCGGCCTGTTAAGAAGGAGTATTTTGTTTTATTTTTAACAGTCAGACCCGTTATCCTTGCTAGGCTAAACGGATTTAGTGATCTTTTGTTTTCCTAAAAGTGTAAGCGTTTTTAGAGGGTTTCGTACCTCGAAAGGAAAAATGGATCCCTTTTACGATCACTTTGTGGTCTATCTGTCCGTCTTTCAAGACCCTTTTTCTCAGGAACGCGTGGAGGTATCAAGCTGAAATTCATATCAAATACTCAAATACTCTAGGAGTTGTGAAAAACTCAAACAATACAAGCGAGCAGAGCCGTGGGCGACAGCTAGTTATTTATAACATTTTAAAGTAAAACCTGAATATCGGCCTCGATAACGATCCGAGTGGCATAGGCTGGCTATACGAGTATAAATTTAGTCAAAAAAATTTACGTTGTCGAGTTATAGTTTTTTTTAACTTTTTCTTGTTGACACAACTTGGCCTTCAGATTCGACTCGATTGATTTGACTTATTGACTACCTGCGGTAAGCGTACTATTGCCATCAAGAGGTATCGTATTCGATTCCGGGTTGAGTTAAAACTGCTGTTAACTTTTTCTTACAAGTAATTCCGAATAGAGTATAAAAATTTACGTTTTCATGAACATTTATGGCAATAGTTTTTTATAAAATCAGTGCCCACAAACACACAGAATAGGGAATTCAACTCGGGTCTTCATCCCACCGGGGTTTGCGTCGGGGCGGTGTGTCGGATTCGAACTGACTAAAACCACACGGTGTGCCACTCTGCGCCTGAGACGGGAGGGATCCGGCTGTTATTAACACATTTAGAGACCCCTCCCAGAAACATAAGACAAATAGTTAAACCTTTCAGTTCGCCTTCAGGCTTGCAAAGGTCTGATGGCAATTGCTCCGTAGAAAAACTTGGCATTCATGTAAAACCTAGTTGTACTAGTAACCGATCCGAAATAATCTTGGGATTTATAAGGATAAGAGGAAGATCCATGGAATTTTCCGTATCAGAACATCGGCAGTTGAAGACGAACAAGTAGAAAAAGATAAAGGTAATAAAATGAAGTGGGTCATAGATATCGTCACTTTTGCTATAAGAGACACGAACTAACCACTTGATACTATTATTTGAAGTATTTTATATTTAATATCTGAAAGCCAATTCTTGACAATTTAATGTATAAATGCTTTTATCTAAAAATATACTGATAGTATATTGAAGGAAGGGACCATCCATTTGACTGCTCGGTGAAGCAGTGGTAGCTTATGCGACTGTTTATTTATTTATTTAATCAGTTGTTCTGTTGTGTTTGAAGTCTCGGGTTCGATTCCCGGGTCGGAGTTTGGGTGTTTTCTATGTGTGATAAGTATGTATTTACAAAAAAAAGGGTAATATGTATTTATGACAATTATCTAGTACCCATAACACAAGCTCTGCTTAGCTTGGGACTAGATGGTGTTGTGTGTTGAATGTGCGAAATATTTATATTTAAAAATATTTATGTCCATCATATAAGACTGCGTCCCTGGCGCAGTGATAGTATATGTGAATGCTTTGCTGAGGTCCCGGGTCGTATGTTTGTATAATCTGCAAATATTTATTTATTTCCCCTTTAATTATATGTTAAACATCATGAAATTCAGGTGTGTTGTCCTAATGCTTAAGGAATTCTCTACTATTCGTTTGAGTGATACGGAAATGATAGGAAGTAGGTGCATTTTGGCTCGGGGCAAAGCCAAGTAGAGGTGATTCGCAACAGGTAATTTATTTTAGGGAGATCGAAGCATGTACGCAACAGAACAATAGCATCATGAGCGGACAGGTCTTTGAGACGCTCATGAGTAGTGAGAAGATGTATTCTGGAGTTATAGTGCCAGTAACTGCACTAATAAAAATGGAAGAGCATAACAGAGTGAAGTCGATAAAGGACAGTTCCTAGAAACCCGATAAAACACCACTTAAACGAGACAAGTGAATATGAGCAGCACCAACGACGCAGATAAACCCAAGACCCAGATCCTTGAAGCGAGGAATGAGTTTAACAAGTCCTTCGTCTTACCCCCAAAAGTACCACCATCTAGGCACCATACGTTAAAGGGAGATTTAATCCCGGGTATCACTTTGTGAATAGCCAAACTATAGACAAGTGGTCCCAATGGGTCCCCTTGCTGAGATCCCACCGAAAAGTAATTAGGTTGTCATCAAAATACAAATATTTTAAGACCACTATCAGCCAAATCAACCCAACCATTCCTGAGTTTTAATGAAACTAACGTACAACAACTTATTTTACATATAATAAAAGTATTATATAATATAATTAATTGTGTATATCCCTGTGGAGTTCTCGAATGTTGTTTATATTGTTTTATATAATGAAGTATTTATTATTTAAATTATTTAAATATGTTTTGGTGATGACACTGATGCACGGAAAAACTCGAATGAGTTTATGTGAATGTGTGTAAGATGTTACATGTAAGTTAGTGTGTACTTTATATTGTTGCAATAAAATAAAATGTATTATTTGTATACCATATCATAGTTATAAATAGCTTGCTGCAGCTCCGTCAGCATAGATGTGGGTTATCGGTATTTTTTTAAATCATATGACTTTTTAATTTGTATACCGATTGTAATAAAATAAACGTTAAATGTTATGCCACCAGACTAACGCTCATATAAATACATGAACCAACACACAGAAATTACCGACCTTTTATTATTTTATTATATGTAACGATAAAAATATTATATTCTATACGCTCTTGTAAAGAGGTCAAGTGGGTAGTTGAAAATATATCTATATTTTTTCAGCGGCAACATGTTTGAACGTTTCGATCTCGAGATAACAGCAAACTTGTTGACGTATAACGTTTATTGCGTAATCAATATGAATGTCATATCTGGTAAATGCCAAAAATTTACTTGAGAATAAGCCAACCGGGTCACGTATAGATAAAAATTAATATAAAGTACTGAACATGGAGACCACGTCTCGACAAATGTAGTGAAGGACGTCCAAAGGCCAGGTGATGATTCAAGACGATTGTGCAAGACGGCTGGCAGGATCTAGATGCGAGATTTGTGAGAGCTATATCCAGCAGTGGACTGCGATAGTCTGATGATGATGATGATGACGACTGAACATACTAAATTTATAAAACATTATTTGGTTAAAAAATTATAGAAATAAAACTATGACTAAACAAAAAAATGTATGCATGCACACGCACGCACTAAAACACAAATAACATAAGCATACAAACACACGCATCACACATAATAACACTCTTTCTTTCTGTACTGACGACTGCCTCAGTGGCGCAGTGGCAGCGTACGCGACTGCTGTCCATGAGGTCTCGGGTTCGAATCTTCGGTCGGACCAAATGTTTGTATGATCTGCAAATATTTGTTTCGGAGTTTGGGTATTTTCTATGTATAATATGTATGTATTTATAAAAAAAATGTATTTATGTATTCATATCAGTTGTCCGGTACCCATAATACAAGTTCTGCTTAGTTTGGGACTAGATGGCGTTGTGTGTTAGATGTACGAAATATTTATTTATTTATTTACTTACCATAGATTTCTTAATTAACTGTAAATTAACTAAAATAAACGGTTGCATTTCTTAATATGTATGTAACTGGAACATATTGGAGACGCTAATGACCGCGACACAATTTGATGCTACTACTGCTGTTGTCATTGTTTCAGGTTGATTGTAATGTATGTAAAAACATAATTATTAATATATTACCTTTAAACGAGCAATGCTTGTATATATAAATCTGAATCTCGGAAGCGGCTCGCAACGATTTTCTAGCGCGAAATTAATCTAGTTACGATTAATTTTTAGAAAATTTATTTAGTAATAAAAAATACCGGTTTGTCAAGTACTACGAATGTTACTACATAATAAAATTAAATAAAATCTTCCTAATAAAAAAGAGTTAAATAATTGATAATGCGGTAGGTAAGTTTCCTCAATTCAATAAGACCTCGTGTATCAGTGGCCCGAATATTTGAGGTCACACACATCTCATATTCCTACAGATAAAACAATCAATTATAATGTTCTCCTAACCGATTACGGCCACGGCGGCCAGTCTCAACGGAGACCAACCAACTACGCAGGAAATATTATAGTGCACAAATGTGTGATCAAACACAGGCGCGCTCTCTGTTCCCTCTCTCTTATTTATTTATTTATTTTATTTTAAAACTTCATGCACACATGTACAACGGCGGGCTTAATGCCCAAGGCATTCTCTACCAGCCAATCTTTGGATGGTGTAGATGCATTACGGTGGGAAAAAAAGATATATATTCGTGAAGTTACAATATGTACATAAAAATATAAATTAATATATATACACGGTAATATATAAACTTTATATACATATACTATGATACACACTAATACATAAACTTTACATACGTACACTGTGAGTGGGTACTAAGTTGTTTACTAATTAAGGCTTTCCTGCCATCTGGTAAAAAGGTGGTTTTTTATATTCTTCTTAAATGAGTCACGGCTTGTAGACTTCCTGATTTCGAGTGGGAGCTTATAAGCCGATGGGACAGTTAACCGACACGATCGAGGAGAGATTAGCCGCAGGACTGACTGCTTAACGTGGTCTCCAAAGCACGTCAGTCAATTATAAGTTATAACCCAACTAGCTGTTGCCTGCGGCTCCGCCTGTATGTATGACGGTTATCGCTGTAAATTGTACCCTATGTCCTCCGAGAATCAAATTAGTTAAGTCGAGTAAGTTTCTTTGAAATTGGTGCGACAGTTACCTGTGAAAATATGACTGACACTGGAAACTTTCGAATTTGTAATAGGGAATATGCATAAAAAAATTATTCGTCTGAAATATTTCTTTCTAGATTCTTTATTGTCTTTTTAATATACTTAAGGATATTTTTTATTTAGTGGTTACTTAAACTCAGAAAATATTAATTACTGTTGATCGGAACGAAATGTGACGTCGATGGTCACGGCATCGAAATTATCGGAGTCGAAATTCAAACTGTGTTATTAGTGTTTGTGAGAACAATTACTTTCTTTCATTATTTTTATAGCAATTAAAACTGTTAATAAGTATTAAGTAACTGAAACACTGAATAGTAAACAGACATAAAATGATAGTGACGTCATTGGCTGTGTCAGAAGCGCGCGCAAAATGGCGGCGTTGGAATAGCTCAAATTAAGTCAGCGTTTTAAATTTCACTTTGAAAATTAGTTTCATTATTTTCAAGCCTATTTATATTTTTTTCTATGATATAGAAAAGTAAATAATCAGATTAAGAAATAGAAAATAAACATGCATATTCCCTATTATCGTATTGATAAGTACCCGGGTGGCGACGGATAAGATAACGGAGAGGCACCACCCCTGTTCATGTTGAACGTGTAGTAAGGTCCAAACTACGCCGGACAATAGCACTGCATAGAAAACGAAATCTCTACACAAATCTTTTACCAACACAGCGTGCTATAGTCGACCAAAACTGCAGAGAACTTTTGAAAGCTAAATGAATCATAATAATATAATAATCTTCCAAATATTAACTCCCAAATAATTATCTAGTCCCAAACTAAACAGGGCTTGTATAAAGGGTACTAGACAACTGATATAAATACATGCATACAAATGATTTGCAGATCATACAAACACTTGGTCCGAATCGAACCTAAGACCTTATACACAGCAGTCGATACCATACTACTGCGCCAACGAGGCAGTCCAATTAGTACTGAGGCAATGAGTACGAAACAACCGATATAAATACGTTTATTTATATTTTTACCCGACTGCGATAGGGTTATGTTTTTTGAGTGTATGTATTTATATAGATACAATATTTCTTTGGCACGCCCTGAGCCTAAAGGGCTGGTCATATTTTTATGTGAGTGGTGTCAATAAATTCAACTTAACCGTGAGAGTGACATGGGTACATCAAAATTGAAAAAGAAAATAAAAAAATATGAAAAACCGAATTAATAAAGATAGCAGATATTGACGCAGTCGGGTTTTTTAAAATAATATTACTTGTTTGTACACTCATAAGTATCTACTTATGAGTGTACAAACAAGTAATATTATTTTAAAAAACCCGACTGCGTCAATATCTGCTATCTACCTACCGTCTACCGTCGAGATGTACGTAGTTGAAACTCAAATCAAATCGAACATTATGTGTTGATGCAAAGCAATTGAGCAGAAATGGAACTCGCGAAATTTAATGTCACAGTCCGATAAAGATACTATTACATTAGTTCGTTAAGATAAACAAGCTATTTCTTTGCCAGTCCAAGGTCGGTGAGGTGACGCAGGCGGTGAAGGACGCCATTGATATCGGTTACCGCCACATCGACTGCGCGTTCGTCTACGGCAACGAGAAGGAGGTCGGAGAGGCCATCACCGCCAAGATCAGTGATGGCACTGTTAAGAGGTACCTAACAACATAACATGTGTTCACATTTGATAGTAATTAGCGACAGTAAAGCGGCACGGTGTTTTGCCTGCCATGTCCGTTGCCGATCTGATTTGGCCGGTCCGTCCCGCCCCAGTATCATTTATTTTTGAAGAAGGCTTACAGACTAATAAACATAATTATGGTTAATTCAAATAGGTGATCAAGTTGCTAACAACAAGACTCCACATATAGGTAACAATATATTACACTGGTCTAGTGCCAGGCCATGGACTTACATGATATGTGTTCACAGATACAGACACATTACTATGCGAAAACATGTATACGCAGATATAAAAAGAAACAAAATTATAAAATAAAATAAAGTGGTGATGAACCCACAAAACATATCACATTTTACTTAAACTATCAGTTTGAGCACCGCATCTAACACCTACATCAAAAAACCTTATCGATAAAAGCTGCCTCACCGTGATCGGATTAGTACAGAACAAGTTATACTGTATAGAGTAATTAATATAAATATCAAAATAACTTTACAGGGAAGACTTGTTCATCACGTCGAAGTTATGGAATACGTTCCACCGGCCAGACCTGGTCCGAGGAGCTCTCCAGACCACCTTAGCCAACTTGAACCTTAAATATTTGGACTTGTACCTCATCCACTGGCCCCAAGCCTACAAGGTATGTTCGATTACGACTTTTTCATGACATAAGACGACAATTAAACTGTGCTGAGCAGTTAAACCCTAGAACTCACTACCAACCCACGTGTTTCCCTCCCACTATGATGATCCCTGGCCCTTTAAGTGGGGCGTGTAAAAGCATCTCACCAGGCCGCCATAATGTGGGTCACCATGTTACGTTATCTGTTTTCGTAATGAGTATGGCGAATACCACTCTCGGATTCTAATCATACTCTTCTAGAGTTAATTTGGTGGAACAGACAGGTTTTTTAGTGGTTGAGTCAGAAGCTATGGTTCGATACCCATCCAGGATAAATAATTGAACGTTTAACATGGTCATTTGTTCTGCTGGTTATAATGTATGTGTAATATGTAGTTATATAAAAGTATGTTTATCAACAATCTGGTATGTGCTCGTGTGTGTGTGTGTGTGTGTGTGTGCGCGAGCGCGCGTGTGCGTGTTACTGAACTAACTTCAGACTCATGTTCATGACATAACAAAGACGCTCTGTGCTGAACAGGCTTCCAACAATACTCAACTCCTCGACCTCAAAACTTCTCCAACAATCATCATCATCATCAGCCTATCGCAGTCCACTACTGGACATAGGCCGCCAATTGCCCGCCGCTTGGTTCGATTTCAACTATATTCTTAAAATATTTTCTTTGTAGGAGGGTGGTTCCCTATTTCCGTCTGATGAGTCGGGCCAGATACAGTTCTCTGATGTGGACTACGTAGATACATGGAAGGCGATGGAGAAGCTGGTCGAAGAAGGCCTCGTCAAGAGGTTAGTTATACATCTCTTTTAGAAAAATATAACGGTAGTTTTTTTGACTTGTCTGAATAGATTTTTTTAAGATAACTCCCACTTGCATGTACATCGTCATCGCCGGGGACTTAAATAATATACATGAAACGGACAAAAAGAACACCCAGACTCAGATCAACAATTTGTGGATCACACAAAGTGTAATCACAAAGATCCGTTAGAGATGACTGGCATAGCTCTGAAAGTTAGCAAAGAGCAACCTAAAATGACAGGAGTCGTGCTGTTGTGTTTCATTGGTGAGTGCAGGGTCCTAATGATGAGGTGGTGAGACCACCATGGTACGGGTCACCAGCTGCATTGTTGCATTCGCAATGAGTATGGTGACCACCACTCTTGGATTCTGCTCATGCTTTGCTATCAGGCCCAGTAGAGTCATTTTGGCATGCTTATGCATAAAAAAAACCCGAAGTCTATGGTGTGCTTTATGAGAGGCCCATGTCCAGCAGTGCAAGGGTTGTTTATCTACAGTCTGGTTAGCTAATTTCTGATCAGGCACTCATAGCCCAGTTGCTCTCGGTGATTAGAAACATTACCGAAGTTAAGCGACGACGGCGCGGTCAGTACCTGAATGGGTGACCCCTGATGGCATGTTACCATGAGCGTCTCCTTGGTTCACTGTTGGTCGTGGTCACGTTAAGCAGTCGGTCCCGGTTGTTATCATAGGATAACTAACAGTCGTGAAGCTTAGTTTGAGGCCTTCGGGCGGCTTAAAACATCCAACGGTAAGGTTACGTAGCCTTATCTTGCCAGTCCCCAACCCGCACTCGGCCAGCGTGGGGACCCATGGCCTTAACATTATGGGTTGCTGATGATGACTAGATTATATTTAATATGAATTATTTCTTAACAGCATCGGTGTGTCCAACTTCAACTCAAAACAAATCGTCCGGCTTCTGGAGCATGCTACCATCAAACCTGTCACTAACCAGGTAAGACATATAATTTGCAGTCACTATCATCAGCCTATCAGCGTCCATTACTTAACAAAGATCTTCCTCAAGTACAGCAACTATCCTGGTCTTGGGTTGGGCAGTCACTTTTCTTTTTTTGACGGGGAAAATCCTCATGGATGTCTTCCGCCCTGGGGAGAGGGCGAAGGGGTCTGTCAGACTTTTACTGACTATAACCCCCCGGTGTTCCGTCTCTCATCTACGCCAGGGATCACGGGAACTTAAATGCATCCGCAATTCCATCTGTGTGTCAACTTCCACGCACGATTGGAGATTAAATCTCGTTACAAAATTCTTCGCTTTTTTTCATTGCGCACTTGTATTAAGTTGAACGAAACGCGTAAGTGCCATGAAGTTCTCGGACCTTACGTCACTTTGGTCGTGTGAAAATTACCCCCAAGTAAGCTTTCTAGCGCTGTTTGTTTTAATAGTTAGTTAAACGACATAATTGATGACCAAGCGCTGCAGCTCTTCGCTCACTTTTACCCGTCATAAAATGCTCGTATCTGATTAGGATTGTATTAAAATACAGGCTAGTAGGTATTTAACATATAAGAATTCCTCGGAGAGCGTAGTGTTTTACTGTGTTGAAACACCAAATGGAACAACACTTTGTATGATCCACAAATTGTTGCGGCGGGACGGTGTGTCGGAATCGAACCGACTAAAACCACACGGTGTGCCACTCTGCGCTTGAGACGGGAGGGATCCGTGAACCGCTTTCTTACGCCATCCTGTTGTGCTGATCCTTAATTTAATATAGTAGTATAATATGTATATTCTTAATACGTGACATAAGACTTTAGATGATATACTAACCGTACATTTTTTAATATAGGTTGAATGTCACCCGTACCTGAACCAGAAGCGTCTGAAGGACTTTTGTGAGGAGAGGGGCATCACGATCACGGCGTACTCCCCGCTGGGGTCTCCCGACCGACCCTGGGCCAAGCCCGGGGACCCACAGCTCATGGACGACAAGAAGCTGAAGGCCATCGCCGACCGGCTCGGCAAGACCGTTGCTCAAGTGCTTATCAGGTGAGGGTTTATATTGATTCGAATCATTTTTAACCTCCGACGCATAAAGAGGGCTGTTATAAGTTTGACCTTGATGTTTGTCTGTGTCTGTCTGTGGCATCGTAGCTCTTAAACGAATGGACAGATTTCGATGCAGTTTTTGTTTCATTTAAAAGCCAGTTTCCTCGCGGTGGTTCTTAGCTATGTTTGGTTAATATCAGTCTAGCAGTGTAAGAGTATCAGCTCTTTTCCAAATGATGCAAGGCATTATTGGCGTGTAATTATTCGATTAAGTGCTTGTGTTTATTTTAAGTTTGCACAATATTATAGATGCCATACCATTTTTAATATATTTGGGTCCTAATATACGTGGGCTATTAATAATAATACTATTTCGGACATCAGAGACATAACGCCATTTAGTTCCAAACTAATCAAAGCTTGTACTATGGGTACTAGACAACAGATATAAATGCATATATACTTTTTTTTAAATGTTCTTCAACACTTCTGATCATACCCCTTTAGGTGTGAGACTTCCAAAAAATACTTTCTAAGTACGTATGTGTCGGGTTATAGTCGATCATTGCGATGGATTGAAACCTATATGGTTAATTTCATGATATAGGGGCAAACAAGCGGGAAAGTCACGTGTCGCAAGTGATTACCACCGCCCATGTGGTTATGTTTTATTTTTTACATCGTCTCAAATTTTTTGGTCTGTGTATCGCGTGTCGCGTGACGCGTGACGGTCGGCCAGTGTCCAGTGGCCAGTCGGACGGTGTGCCAGTGCTCCACGCTAATTTGTTTGTTTTTGTCAGTGTTTAATGTAAATGTTGTTATTTATTTGCTTTATTAGATTTTCACTTTTACCGTGGTCTCATAAAACCGCACAATCCTTTTTTAATTATGTTACCTATTTTCAGATATCAACTGGACCGCGGGAACATTGTGATCCCCAAGTCGGTGACCAAGTCCCGCATCGCGAGCAACTTCGACGTCCTGGACTTCAAGCTGTCACAAGAAGACGTGGCGCTCATCGACTCTTTTGACTGCAGCGGGCGGATGGTACCCATGACCGCGTTAGTACACATTTATTTATGTTACTTTTCATAAAGACAACTCTCGCATTACGAATATTTTTAGTCTTGCCGTAAGCAATGTTACAAAGGAAACCGATCAACGGATTTTTTTTATTGTCCGTAACATTTATTACTATTAAAGTTCGTTATGTGTGTTAAAGTTTATTCGAAGTAGTCTCCATTGGCTGCATCGGCATGAATGGGCCGGTTCGTCCGGAGTGATACCATCGCCTCACAGAAACCGGTGTGAAACAGCGCTTGAGCTTTGTTTCACCGAGTGAGGATAAAGGAGGCTCATTATTAATCATATTAAGAATTGCGGAGGAAACTATTTGGCGACATTTTACGCTCTCATCGCTTACCTGATTGGAAGAAAATTTGGCGTGGACATACTTAGGTCCTTGTAGAAGCACATAAGCTACATATTAATTACCGACATAGGCGCGAGCGAAGTCGCAGACAAAAGTTACCTATAAATCCATGTTTTTTTATGTATGGACGTACCGAAATGACTACTTTGCTTGATGGAAAGCATAACAAAGCAAAATCCAAGAGCGGTGGTCACCTATACTCAATGCAAATGCAGGCAATGCAAGAATGCAGTATGGTGACCACAATTTAGGGGCCTAGAGATGTTTCTGCCCAAACCCAGAACGCAATGATAAATTATATTCTATCGTCTCTACCCACCCCAGATGGGGAAAAGGCGTAAGTATATATACCGTGGGAGAGCCACGCTTCGGCATGAATGGGCCGGCTCGACCGGAGTGATACCACGGCCTCACAGAAAACCGGTGTGAAACAGCGCTTACGCTGTGTTTAATCGAGTGAGTGAGGATACCGGAGGCCCATACCCCAATCCAACGCCCCCTATCCCCCTCACCATGTGGGGTCATGTGTGGGTCACCATGCTGCATTGTTCTTTTTCGCATTGAGGATGGTGACCACCACTCTTGGATTCTGCTCATACTTTCCATCAGGCAGGGCAGAGTCATTTTAGCAGCTTAAATATATATAAAAAAAAAATTATATGCATTCTTGATTTTAATATTATAATTTTCTTTTACAGGTCCTTGGGTCACAAATATCATCCTTTTGAGAACGATGAATTCTAAGCCGCCGTATTATCATCACCTTACTGAGTATAAACAAAATGTTATAATTTAATAATAAATGTGTGAAATGTTACATTTGATTTTTATTTGCGAATGCCTCGGTGTTGCATTGGTGCAAATTTTTGGATATGTGGATTCGGTGATCATTGTTCCGAAAGCCGTATCAGCTCTCGGGTTGGTAGCTAAGAGCTCCTTATACGTTCAGGATGCCGTTAAACGCGAACAGCTTAGTACCGGTTGCTCTGAAAAGCTTTGGGGAGGCCTATAGCCAGTAGTTTACATCTTTTAGCTAAGATAATCATATCCCGTGTTAGTGTATATTTTATAAACACAATATATGTCATTCTAATGTTAATGTCACATTGGTTATTTTTCATCTATGATGTGTGGCAACACTGCTCTTGTACGCTGTTCTGTGTGTGTCGAAAGTTATCTCCACTTGTTATCAAAATACATCTCGGTTTATACTAATAATTAGTTTTCTTTATGCCCAAAACCCATCAGGTTATGGGCCCAGGACGATGAAAAAGTATTAAGTGCCATATATTTCGTGCGAAATACGACACCGGCAAATTTCTAACCTCCTACAATAATACGGTGGCTGACGCCGGTCGCGTCTTTGCATTAAAATGGCGGGCCCTGCATCATCTAATTATATTTCCATCGAGAAGCTGAAAGGAATTGAAAATTACAGTTCGTGGAAATTTATGATGAGGATGATTTTGATTCAAGAAGAATTGTGGGAATATGTTGAACAAGAAATTAATGATGGTAAGAAAGTACAGAAGGCTTTGGCGCGAATCGCATTGTCTGTTCAGCCATCTGTAATTCCACATATACGAAATGCACAAACAGCACACGAAGCTTGGACTAACCTAACAAAAGCATATGAAGATAAAGGTTTATGTCGCAGGCTGGGACTCCTCAGGTCATTGTTTGGAGCTAAGCTACAAGAGAGTGAGAACATGGAAAGCTATATCAACAAAATCACCGAGATGTCACAACAACTTAGTGAAATTGGTTCACCGTTGGATGATGATTTCATAGCAGTTATTATGTTAAGCGGGCTATCACCTGACTATATTGGTTTAAGGGCCAGTGTTAGTGTATATTTTATAAACACAATATATGTCATTCTAATGTTAATGTCACATTGGTTATTTTTCATCTATGATGTGTGGCAACACTGCTCTTGTACGCTGTTCTGTGTGTGTCGAAAGTTATCTCCACTTGTTATCAAAATACATCTCGGTTTATACTAATAATTAGTTTTCTTTATGCCCAAAACCCATCATCCCGAAGATACAATACAATGGTCTAGTCGTATATGTAGCAGCCACAAGTTCAATAAATATCCTAGTTTAGCTCTTTACTGAACGGCGCCGTTCAACAAGCGGCCATGTTACGAATGGTGAAACTAGGGAAACCGTTACGTTAAGTTATTTGTATAAAAAAATTAAAAAAAAACAATCTAATCGGTAGTTTAACGGCCCTGTTTAGTAGAGCTAGGCTACGTTAGGCTGTTGATTGAACGGCTAATTAAGCTAATTGACTACATATATATTGCAACAATAAAAAACAATAATAATTTATTACAACATTTATTTTACACCATTCATCTTGAGCAATCGAAAAATATATTGCTTCCATTCACTCTTTAAGTTCACATTATAAAAGTATACCGAATTTGATAAGTGCGCGTCCGACAGACACCGCCCCGGCCCTACCACCCATAGTTGTCCACCAGAACTTTCTAACATGGCATTGTATTACAAACCTTATGTTTCAGTCTTGTTTAACTAAAGTACAGTTCGCTTTACGTTGGAGTTAATAAAAAATCTAATCTGTCACATTTTGACAGCACAATTTTTGACGTTCCAAATACAAATCAATCTGTCAGTCAAAGGAACAGTGGAAACGTCAGATTAGATTTTTTATCATCCGCCGTAAGAAAAGAAATTTGCATTTACAACGCTTTAGTTCCTACCATAGACAAAATATAATGACAACTCAAAGGGATTATGAAGCATAGACTAGCACCCACATATACATTTCATATTCCATACTGAAGGCGAAACAGACAAGTCATTATTAAAATTAATTATGCTTCGGAGAGCACTTTAAGCCGTTGGTCTCAGTTGCCATGCGAACATCTTTGACAATCGTTACAGTTAGTTAGAGCTCTATATTCCGACAAGAATATTTCTAAAGGACTTCGATATCGCCTTAATAATAATACTTGGATGTTAGACGCATTCAAAGTTCAACCTTATCTGTGTAGACTTAAAGTCGATCCTAACATAGTTTGGTAAAAATTATCTCAGAAGAAATGATGAATTCGACAGTAACTCTGTCTTGTAAATGAAAATTGGCATGGCTTGACATCTTGAGGAACATAGGCTACTTTTAACCGCCACAACCGACACACACACGCGTGGAACCGCGGGCATAAAGTAGTAAATAAATAAGCGATTCATCATCAACCTATAATGTCCCACTGCTGGGCTCGGGTCTCCTCTCAGGAGAGGGTTAAGGCCATACGTCACCACGCTGGCCAAGTGCGGGTTGGAGACTGGCAAGACAACGTTGTGGCTACGTAATCTTACCGTTGGATGTTTTTTAAGCCGCCCGAAGGCCTCCAACTAAGCTTCACGACTGTTATCGTATGATAACAACCGGGACCGACTGCTTAACGTGACCTCCGAATCACGGAGACGCTCATGGTAACATACCACCAGCGGTCACCCATCCAGGTACTGACCGCGCCATCGTTGCTTGCCCTCGCTGATTGTTTCCAATCACCGAGTGCAACTAGGCTATGAGCGCCTCAAGCGATTAAAAGCTCTTAAGAATTACCTTCAAATAAATTCAAAAGGTCCTATTCCATACTTCAATAACCCCAGTGATTTGACCAGTTTGTGATGACGTGACGATATTTTCAATATCAAAAACAGCATTTATACATCTACTGTTCGAGAGATAAAAATGTATTTATACACATTACTTTTATTATACATATAATATAACATACTTGTGTCAAAGAGGGTAGTTGAAAACAATGTTTGACAATTGAAAAATATTAGTGCTAATTCTGTTGACGAACAACTATATTATATATAATTTTGCCCGTGGGAGAGCCACGCTTCGGCATGAATGGGCCGGCTCGACCGGAGTGATACCACGGCCTCACAGACAAACCGGTGTGAAACAGTACTTACGCTGTGTTTCATCGAGTGAGTGATGATACCGGAGGCCCATACCCCAATCCAACGCCCCCTATCCCCCTCACCATCCCCCTTCCCCCTTAGGCCGCCATAGTGTGGGTCACCATGCTGCATTGTTCTTTTTCGCATTGAAGATGGTGACCACCACTCTTGGATTCTGCTCATGCTTTCCATCAGGCAGGGCAGAGTAATTTGGTAGCTTAAATATATATAAAAAAAAAAAAAACTAAATTTGAATTTCTCAAAATTTATCTCCTATTCCTAAAATAAGGATCTTAGTGAAGAGATTTCCAGAATTATATTTTTTATGTATGCATTTAGATAACGTATATTTTTATTGTGACATTTACAACTATGGGCTATGCTCGGCGTTTTTCTGAGGGGTCGTATTCAAAATGAAGTGATCAGGTAGAGAACCAATGTCATCGAGATAGCCCACAGGATTAGCAAGCTGAAGTGGCAGTGGGCTGGCCATTTTAGCATTGGGGTAAACTGGTTCTTGAGTGCAATTGGAGAGGTACATGTCCAGCAATGGACTGCGGTAGGATGATGATGGTACATTTATAACTTCAGTCTATTTGTGAAATTTAGAAGTCCGTTTGATAGGACGAAATTCATTTTTAGTGATTTTTAGTTAAGTGTTCGAACAACAGAATCAGCACCATTATCGAACTTTATACATGTTTATAATATTATGATGTTTTGTTGATGTCTAGTTAAATCATTAATAATTAATTTTATTTGAAACGAACGGGCATTAATTATTCCATAAAATATTTTTGGATTTCAGATCAATACTTATTATTATCTTTTCTACGGATCAATTTTAAATAAATTTTACGAACCAGCCCGGGTTCGCGTGGAAGTATTTGATATTCTCAAATTTCTTCTAGTAAATAAAATGCATGTATCACACATATGGCCTTCCTATTGAAACACTATCTGTTGCTGAAAATTGCATCTAAATCCGTCGAGTAGGTTAAAAAAATCTAAGAAAACCGAGCGCAAGCGATTTTATTACAAACTTTCTATGTTTTTTTTTATGATATAGGTGGCAAACGAGCAGACGTATCGACTGATGGTAAGCGATTACCGCCGCCCATGGACACCCGCAACACAGTTTTCTCATTAACAATAAATTGAATTTTTTTAATACGTTAAACATTTCCATTACTGAATTGATTATCAGAGCGGTTATAGTTCATTCAATACGAACCCGGAAACACGAGAATCTGTATTTAGGGGTATATAAGCATATTGAAAGCAGGCTATAGGGTTTTTTTTACTCTAGAAAGGGTGAAATACTAGGGCAGGCCATCGCAGCACCACCAACCACTTGTTTCTAGAGGAACTTGTCGCTTGGTTTTGTGTTTCGTTGGCGAGTGCGAGGAGGCCCAATGATGTGGAAGCTTCACAATGGGCCACCATAGTGTGGGTCACCATGCTGCATTGTCTGCTGTGAGTACGGTGGCCACCACTCTTGGGATTCTGTTCCTGCTTACCATCAGGTAGAGTAATCACTTTGGCAGGCCATGCGTAAAAAAAGGAATATGTTTTTTGATCCGTACAAGTAACTCAAATATTGTATTATTAACTCTTTCATAGGCCTTTTCAGTTATTTTTTAGTAAGTGTACATAATATTAATTTACATCGAAATATTTAGAAAATTTAAAAAGATTTCTGTAATATTGTATAAATCGAGTTTAACCGGACTAACCCCCCTCTAGACCAGAACCTGAATCATTCCACTAATATCGTATTCAATATTCTAACAATAACTCCATATTTATTAAAAAATATTAAGTTACGATACCAAATTTATAATATTTTAGTGTTGTACACTAAATTTTATTATAAAGTCGCTCAGCGATATTACAATATGACGTTTATTTGTATAAATGCTTTAGAATATGAGTTAGAAAGAAATGTTTTCCTACAATGTCGTTTTGCGTACATTAGGAAATAATTGGAACCTATTTTAATACTTATTTTCTTATAACATAAATACCACAAAACACGCTAGATTTATTAGTTACCCCATGAATAGATTTCATAAATATAGTACAACAAATATTTCCTAGTATACACAAAAACCACGTATCTAAAAACAAAAATAGGCTTGATCGAAATCGGTGCAGCCGTTTTCGAGATATCCCATACATCGAAATCTAAAATACGATATAATGGCTTACATTTCCACTAACATACTAATAAATACAATTGCAAAAGATCCTATATACAATTATCTATTAAAATTAATCTCAAATTCGGTACAGCACTTCAAATCACATATTGTCCATATTTATTGGAGCTAGTACGTATATTTGTTTCATGGATTAAGTATATATACATGTTCCCTAGACCATATATAGTATATCTTCTCATTAGGATCTTGTACTTGTTCCTTGAATCAAATATAAATGCCTGGTCCTTACATAACAAGTATAAATATTTGTTCTTTTAGATCAGGCATGTATTTGTTCCCTGGATCGAGTATAAATACCATCTCCTTGATACAAATATGAATATCTGCTTTGTTGGATCAAGTAATAGCCTCCGTTATCAGTGACAGTTGGTACGTAGCTAATGTTAAACACTTGTATTTAGCATCAGTTCCTCGTAGCTAGTTATAAATCACTGTTATTTGTAACAGTTCGAGTGCGATCACAGATTTATTCACTTTTAATTCTTTTGCTTATCTCCTCTTGCTGTAACTCTCTCCATTCCTTCTTGGCTTTCATTCGTTTCAGTTGTCCGTCCCTGCGGAAACAACAATATGTACAATCTACATGTATTTGATAACAGAGTCTGTGTTGAGTAAAGACAAAGCAATATTATTGGCTGTTAATATGTACATTCATACTACACAAACAAATTTAAATTAATAAATAAATATGATCAAATATGTTCATACATTTTAACACACGACGCCATCTAGTCCCAAACTAAGCAGAGCTTGTACTATGGGTACTAGACAACTGATAGTAATACATTTATACTTTTTTTTTGCAAATAGATACATATTATACATAGAAAACAGATCATGCAAACATTTGATCAGACTCAGGAATCGAACCCGAGACCTCTTGCACAGCAGTCGCATTCGCTACCACTGCGCCACAGAGGCAGTCAAAATTAGTATGTTTGTTTGTAACATTACATCGACATTTGTAATATTTTTATAAAAACAGCTGTCGCAGGATGTGTCTTGTTTGTGGGGACTTTACACAAACACATAAACGGATACAATAATTGATGAATCAGCAGTCGGTTTATTTTATTATTATTTTCTCTATTTTTGTTAGTGTATATTTTATAAACACAATATATATCATTCTAATGTCAATGTCATATTGGTTATTTTTCATCTGTGATGTGTGGCAACACTGCTCTTGTACGCTGTTCTGTGTGTGTCGAAAGTTATCTCCACTTGTTATCAAAATACATCTCGGTTTATACTAATAATTAGTTTTCTTTATGCCCAAAACCCATCAATTTTATTAGTTTCTTTGTTAATCGGTTATGTTGAGGGCAATGACCTTTTTTAGTAACTAGTTTAAATAATAAACACGTTACCGTTAGATTCTCAAAGCCGTAAGATCGTAATATACATCTTGAGAGATTGTAAACTGTCGGAAGATTGTGAACCGCTACATACATATTACTTTTAGTGATTGTGGCGACTTCCACGTACAGCGTCAACGTAAAATATATGACAACGCCATCCACCGAAGATACACTGAACTTCGGGAGTAACGTAGTGCACGAAGAAGCTAACAATCCTGCATCGCGCAATAGAAGTTCTCGCGCCGATTAACATATATACAACTTCCCAATATCAACCGTTGGGCAGTGGCCCGCCAGACATCACCTCGCCTGGTCGGAGGATCCTCCCTTTGTGTTGGAGGGACATGACACTCGTTCCTCCAGTGATTATAATTTAGCGAAATGAAACCGTCTAATTGTAAAATGGTATGCGACGGATCTCATCACACGCGCTGATTTTTTTGTTTGTTAATTCGTTCGTTGTACCGAATGTGTACTTTTGTGATTGTAAATGGAATTCTTATTGAATGCCTCACAGGTTTAGAATTAGTTGCATATAATTGTTGTGGCAGTGAAATGAATTTGTTATTAATTAATGAAGTTCTAACCTAACTCTCTGGGCATAGAATGGTATACTATAAAACCAACCAATCAGGTACAGTTGACCATTTCACGCGAGGAAGATTGTTTTTCAACGGTTTTACTTTGATACATTATAATTTAACGAAAAATAGTACGTTAAACTTGTAATTCCTGTTTTCTTTTTTAAAATTCACAATTACGTTACAGTCCTGAAAGAAATTAATGGGTGAAAGAAGTCGTGAGCAACTGACCACTGCAGGTCTACGAGGCCTCCTCTTCTGGCGATGACGGCCTTGACCCTGTTGGCGAAGTCCACGGCAGACTCTCCAGGTGCTCGCGTCATGGCCGGCAGGTACCACACGTCACACACGATGGCCCACGACGTCATCATGTTCAGCAAGTAGTGCAGCATGCCGAACCGGGAGCTGTTCCAGAACGCCTCGCCGAACCGAGGGTCGTATCTGGTGGAGGCGAAAAGTGTTAGTTGATAGTAGTTTCGTTGGTATTCGATATGATAAAATGCGAAAAACCCAGACACCATAAGGACTGCAAATTGTGCGGTTGACACTTACTTGATGGCGACGGGGAAAATGGTTCCGCCTACTTCGAAGCTCCCCTTCTTGAACTGCATCACGGACGTGTTGTTGATGCAAGTGCCTTCCGGGAAGATTAGGATGGGCGGGTTGTCTTCCACCGATATATGTTCTTTCAATCTGTGAAGAACGTAATGTAAATATCAGCAAGCATCAACAATCAACAATCAAGCAGATGGGTTTTTTGGTGTTAATCGACCACGCACCGTGGGAGAGCCACGCTTTGGCATGAATGGGCCGGCTCGACCGGAGTGATACCGCGGCCTCACAGAAAACCGGTGTGAAACAGCGCTTACGCTGTGTTTCATCGAGTGAGTGAGGATACCGGAGGCCCATACCCCAATCCAACGCCCCCTATCCCCCTCACCATCCCCCTCACCATCCCCCTTCCCC
>PKRV01001938.1:46661-182326 GCA_003709505.1 Hyphantria cunea
AAAAAACATCGTTGTCTATGGACATACACTCAGTTCAAAATGTACAAGTTCGGACCCTTGAACCCCATACAAAAGCATATCGGTAGATTGGAAGATGGGCATTCCATGGCATTAAGTCCGCCTTTTGCAATGTAATTGCATGAAGATTAAATAAATATGACATCTCAATACCTTTTAGTAGTCCAATGCTGTACATACAGGACTCTTTAAAAATGAGCATTTTAGCATACCACGCTGGCGTGATGTATACGTTATCCGTTGCTTTGCACTGAAGTTGTAGTACTTTTTCTATTGTACTATCGTTTAATTTGAATCATGACCCACCATAAGCTTACTTTCTTACAAGCATTCAAATACAATCTCCGACCAGTGTTGAAATAGCTTGCTTAGTATTTAAAACGTCCTAAGTGCGGCATGGAGTGTATAGAAGAGAAATCTTTATTGTTTTGACGGTTTCATCGGCAAAATGGGTCATGATTCAAATTTGTTGACGGTACTTTTGCGTAGTTTACTCCCTTAGACTCTTACGCTATCCGTGGGATGAATAGAGGATGTGTCAGTCTACATTCTTAATCCATTACCACACGGTCTTAACCCTTAAAACTGGTATTTTTAGGGGGGGGGATTTATCCTTCTATTTCATTCAGTCAGTAATTGTGCATAGTGCATGGCACTGTGCATAAGCATGTATCTAATGTATGGGTGTGATGTGTACAGGCATATTGCATATAGTGGCCTAATTGAGTTCACAGACAAACCGTTTAAAACAGTTTTGTGGACCTATGTTTTAGATTAAGATTTAACTATTGTAATTTTGTAAATTGTAACTCATAGCCCAGTTGCACTCGGTGATTAGAAACAATCACCGAGGGTAAGCAACGATGGCGCGGTCAGTACCTGGATGGGTGACCGCCAGTGGCATGTTACCATGAGCGTCTCCGTGATTCGGAGGTCACGTTAAGCAGTCGGTCCCGGTTGTTATCAATACGATAACAGTCGTGAAGCTTAGTTGGAGGCCTTCGGGCGGCTTAAAAACATCCAACGGCAAGATTTACGTAGCCACAACGTATTCTTGCCAGTCCCCAACCCGCACTTGGCCAGCGTGGGGATGTATGGCTTAAACCCTCTCCTGAGAGGAGACCCGAGCCCAGCAGTGGGACATTATGGGTTGTTGTTGTAAACTATTGTGAACATTAAATTTTAAATAAAATAAAAAAAAAGCAACAAAAAGATAGGTCAGAACTGTTTTTTTGGGATGCTGTAGTGTCCAATCGAGTTAGTCCATGTGTGTTAAAGCGTGGGTCTCTCACATATTGTCATCAAATCTGACAAGTACCCTTACCGCTATACCTGCTTACCTTCTGGCTACTGCGTGACGATCCTTGACCTCAGAGCGCTCAAACCAGATGTGAGGTGAAGCCCTGGCGAGAGCCCGCTGCAGCAGACCGAGGAAACCACCGTGTCTCTGGCCTATCTATAATATTGTACAGACTCAATTATTTTATGAAAATAGTCCCTATTTTTAGAAAGACATCAATATTTTAATGTATATCTTTGATACTAATGTGTTCTAAAACTGGTTAGAAATGGGGAACAATTGCAGTCTATTAAAAGGTTAGCGACGGACGAAGAGATGAACAGTGATGTAGACGATTCTTTAAAATAGATTTACATGAAATATATCTAAAAATGTATTTTAAAAAAATATGACTCCTGTGTTAATTTAAAATCAAAAAATAAATTTAACATTCAAAATTTCCCGCTAAAACGTTAACTTCTGGTCATGGCGTCACAGTGACGTTCCCCCCCTCTAGTCACTCATCGTTCTGTGCTTAAGCCATTCAATGTTTTATGATATCTTGTTTAGAGAGGCTTTTACATCACGCGCTTTTTAAGGACACGTGATAACACGGATAAAATATGAGTTTTTTGTTAATCAACTTAAATAATGTTTTAAATATAATAACCATAAAAGTGTGTGTATCGGTAATAGTTTGATTAAAATACTACTAGTGTCAACATCCCTATCCAAGAGCGAATGCTGATATTATTTAGTTGCAGCAAACACAGTTTCTATTTCGAAGAACTTTAGGTTGAATTTATATTTTTACTGAATTGGTATCTTCGCAGCAAGTTTGTCTGTGCGCGCTGACCCTTAATAGGAAACGTGGGGGTTTATTCAACACTAATATACAATAATTGTTTAAATATTAGTTAGCAATTTTTAGTTACAAATACACCAAAAAGCATGCAATATGTTTCCCAACAAATTGTTAAAAACGGTGGACATATTATAAGATCAAACATATACACATAAAGCGATAAAATTACACAAATCAAATTTAGTTTCTAGAATGTCTGACTGTCTAGAAACTGAACTCTCGAGTGAAAGTAGAAAAGACAAACAGATAGATTTAGCAAAATTATTTTTTCATGTAAGTACAGAAAGTACTTTCATAAACATATATTGAAAAGTTGTTAGTTTGAAATTAAAAACAGATATTTATTTGTATAGATATGTATATTAATATAAATTTTTGTCCTTCCATACCAAAGCACCCGTAACAACGAATACAGGAATAAATATATATTAACATTTAAAGCTGACCTTTAAGCAGTGTACACTTGACTTTAATACTTGTACTTACCACGCAACGCTTATAGGAGCTTCAACTAAACTTTAGTTTAATATTTCTCTGATTATTATTGACATAATCACAAAAAATCTAAAAATTGGTGAACGTTTTCAAATTCTAAAATACTTCTAATTTCGTTCGAGAAAAACAAAACTCATTTTTTAGTAAGTATTTATTTATACCAGCGGGAATCGAACCAGCCTAGCTGCTCCTGAAATAGTAACTCATGGAGTTTCATAGTAAGTTACGAATTTCCTTGTCGGTTATTCTCCATAGGAATTATATTATGGAACAGAGCAACTAGAGTAATTAATGCTACGTTTCGAAAATGCTTGTGCAGCCTATTTGAAATAAAACCTATTTGATTTTGATCCGGCTAGAAAGACCCGGTGGAAATCAATAAAAAGGCAGTAGATTGTATTATGGCAGCTGTGGTTTATCTGTCAGCAATTTGCCGTAAAAACTAAGGCCGTGTAAATTTTGTAAATAAGTATATTTGATAGGCAGGACGATTGGCCTTAACCCTCTCCTGAGAGGAGACCCGAGCCCAGCAGTGGGACATTATGGGTTGTTGATTGATTGACAGATTATAGGATTCGATAGAACTTCGGTAGAACTTCAGTAACAAACGAGATACACTTACCAAAGAATAGCAGTTATCGCACATGAGCACATGAGCATCAATCGGGCTCGTGTGGTTGGCGACACAAATCCCTCGCGTCGGTTTATTGTGTGTGTCGTGGTACGTTATAACGGCGGATATGCACCTCGACAGGAAGTTGAAACACATCAGGGACACGGCGTAGTTAACCCTCTGCTTCAGTTTACCATCGGGGAGGGTCCCCACACATGCTGTACAGGTAATCAGCCACCACACCTATGACATGTTTGTGATGGTAATGACCTTCCAATGATGTATATTTACAGGTGAAATATTTCTAGATTTTATCACAGCGAGGTTAGAACCCAAACCCTTTTAATGTATGAGCCTGCCAAAGTGCTTACTCTGCCAGAACCCAAGAGTGGTTGGTCACCATACTTATTGCGATCGGGCATCATTGAGCCTTCGGTCTTCCTCTCTTTGATTAAACCTATAAAATATTCTGTGTACGTGTGTGTGCGAATAACATAAAGACAATCACAAATGAAATAACCCCGAATGAGGTAACATCGTAGAAATGTATAATATTATATACAAACGGTATACCATATACCCAAGGTTCACTTTATTTAACATATACCCTGAAAGCGACAATAACGATTAAACTTATATCGCAAGTGATTCCAAGCGATTCCCAGGCGGTTACGAGCATTCCCAGGCAATTACTAGTCCTTCCCAGGCGATTCCGTAAGTAATTCCCAGTGTGCATATAATCGAGTACCAATGAGAAGCAGTTGTTGCTGCTCAGAATGGCGACGTCAATAACGCTGGTGTGGTTGGCGACGCAGAAACCGTTGCCCTTGGGAGAATACTGCTCGTCGTGGAAGGTGGCCACGAGAGATATGCTCCGGACGAGAATGCGGAGCGACATCACGTACGAGATGCGTCCGATACGGCCCCGGAGACCGTCGTGTGGAATCATGCTCACTATCCATGTGCTCATAATCATAACGAATACCTGAATGTGTAAACACTTTACAAATGTATTTTGCTCTTTAATGACTAATACTATATATATAAACTAGCTTTTGTTTACGGCTTTGCTCCTGGGAATATTTATTTTTCCTTCCTTCGGACCACTGCTTTGACCCGTTTCATGTACTAGTTTATGGTTTTCCAGACTTTATCATTTTCCATATCATTCTAACGTTGTGATATAGTTCTATACCATACGACCTGGCCAGCGCGGTATAGTAAACCAAAACCTCTTTTCTAAGTAGTGTTTTAAATGCTGTTTTATTAACACCAACATCTGTGCCTATAAGTAAGATTTGAATACACCTCTTTGTAAATTGATCAATTGTTTGTTGAGAAAACCTATAAACAATACCATATTACTGTCTGCTTATTTTTAGTAGCCTGTATTGAAGTGGACTTTATATAAAATTAATCTGTAAGAGAACATGTGTAATGTTAACTAAACTCTAAAGCAGAGGCATTAAAGTTGCTTTTAACTCACCCCAATGACGAATATCATGATCCTGAGCGGCAGTAAGAAGAAGTACCTCACCACGAAACCCATCGCCCATATGATCGTCAATCGCCACGTTAAGAACTCGTATTGTCTGGAATACAACCGGGTGAAAAGTAAAAACTAACTCTGTCCTATGGCCTTAAGGTCGTTATTTGAATAGCTTCGTACGTGAATATGTCTTTTAAAGTGATTGATATGTTTAAATTATTAATTCGCACATTTCACACTATCGTTTGATCCGAAACTAGGCAGAGCCTAATGATGAAATGTGTTTTCTATATATTAATGTATTTACAAAAAAAGTATATATGTATAACATGTATGTATTTACAAAAAAAAGTATATATATGTAATAATATCAGTTATCTAGTACCCATAATACAAGCTATGCTTAGTCTGGGACTAGATAGCGTTGTGTGTTAAAATTTCCGAAAAATGACCGAAAAATATATGTATTTATATCAGTTGTGTAGTGCCCATAATACAAGCTACACTTAGTTTACACTTAGTTTGGGACTAGATAGCATTGTGTGTTAGATGTCCGAAATAGTTATTATTATTTATATATTTCTAAATACATACAGACATACAAAGCGGCTTAGCTAAGTATGCACCTCGCGAACAAACAAACAAACTCAATACTTCTGACTTGTGACACGTGTATCGGTGTCAAAGACGCTAATCCCGTCGCACAAGTTTGCAACAGAAGACAGACAGAAGTTTTGAGTTTGTTTGTTTGAACGAACACAGAACAAACGATCAAGTAATTATTTATCCTGTGTTAGAATCGTACCGGTGCTGTGGTAATTTTATAAATGGGTTACCCTCCGTCTGTTAAAAGTCCGCTCAGGGGACGCGGTAAATGTTTATTTCTCTGTTTAATTTTAAGTAGTAACGTAGGTCTTACTCTTTCACTAAGACCTAACATCTTTTGCGCGCGTTTTTGCGTCCACTCAGGGGAGGGGTCCAGATGGCGTAAGAAAGCGGTACCCGGATCTCTACCGTCTCAGGCGCAGAGTGGCACACCGTGGTGGTTTAGTGGGTAGTCTGGCTGGAGTCAGTCAGGAGTCCCACACAAAGTGAACCTCCCGTACCCGCGGGGGGTGAGCGACGTGCGTAAAGGCATTCCACCACGTCAAAAAAAAAAAAAAACGGGACTCGCCACAGACGCGGATCATTTACCGCGTCCCCTGAGCGGACTTTCAAAGGGAGCAATGCGGGTTTATTTTATAACCTCAAGTTCGTAGAGTAAGAACTTGTATATACGCTTGCTTATATTAAGGTTTAGACTTTCCTACCCAAAGTATAAAACGCGACCCTATTGGTTCGACTCCGCTGTCAGTTTGTCAGCAGGCTGTATCTCATGAACGGTGATATACAGTTGAAATTGTCAAAGATGTTGCATTTCTGTTGCCTCTATAGTAACAAATACTTAAATCTATAATAAAAATAAATATTTAAGGTGTCTCTCATACAACAAACGTGATTTTTTGGCTCGTTATTTTTCATAATGATAACGGCAAAGAGAAGACGCTTAAAATATATAGAAAATGGTAAGGAGCCCTAAATGCGCAAGTCCAACTCGCACTAGACCGATTTTATTCGAACATAACATAATGATAAACACAATGTATGTACTTGACTTCACGTGTTTTATTAGCGATTACAAAATGATTTTCCTATCTTTTTTATTCAATAGATTAGTGATAATATAAAAAGTATACTCCTATAGAAAACATGACGCTACGAAAATTTGGGGCGGAGCAGTGCGCTTTAACGTGAGTGACTTGTCAGTGTGCGTTTAGCTTATAACACTTCATTACGAAATTACAACATCAAAAATCACTTTGCAATTAATACAGAACTGTGACGTCACATGTGCGTCACACCAATGACCTTAAAACCATTAAACGAATGCTTTTTTAATGTATTATATATTTGTATACTAACTTCTCGTTACTTCCATGAAGTCTGTAAAAAAATTGTATGATTTTATTCATGGTTTTTAATTAAATAATGCTGATGAGGAAATCTGTTGACACATTTAA
The DNA here is from genome assembly GCA_003709505.1 of Hyphantria cunea. Lineage (NCBI taxonomy): Eukaryota > Metazoa > Arthropoda > Insecta > Lepidoptera > Erebidae > Hyphantria > Hyphantria cunea. The sequence continues at coordinate 53,481 of PKRV01001938.1, forward strand.
ATCATTGAATTCAAATAATTTTGTGTCTGTATCATACATTATCGATAAAATAATATTTTGGCCTCATATTATACACCTTCAACCAAACTAAAATATGTAAAATAACGAAATATTAAGAATCAGTAATTACAGTAGTATAGCACAAGGATACAAACATACGGCAAAAACTAATTCTATGCCACCCAGCGGTTACCGCTAGAACTACAACAAGCGTCAAGATTCTGCATCACACAATTAAAGTTCTTCCGCTTTTTCATAGCGTTAGAACTCACCACAGACATTTAGGTAGCCCGACCGAAAGGATTCCTCCCATGTTCAATTTGCAAATCTACTATGAATTTACTAATTTATATTTAGGTTTTATATATTAATTTTATATTATTTACTATGTTACGCTCATAGCCCAGTTGCACTCGGTGATTAGCAACAATCACCGAGGGCTTAAAAACATCCAACGGCAAGACACGTGGCCGCAACGTATTCTTGCCAGTCCCCAACCCGCACTCAGCCAGGGTGGGGACGTATGGCCTTAACCCTCTCCTGAGAGGAGACCCGAGCACAGCAGTGGGACATTATGGGTTGTTGATTGATTGATTGATATGTTTCGAATAGCTCTGCTGTCTTTTTAAAGACTTACTTGTTATAGGTTTTATTGAAAAGCGCGACTTATATTTTTATATGAAAGGTTACGGTACTTTCTATTTCATGACGTTTCGAACGGGTTTAGCAGTTCGTGACCTTTTGCATTTATGGGAATATATAGAACGAATGTGTATGGAAGAATCGGAAGAAGTGGTCTATGGCAAATACTTACCGACCAAGCCGACTAACAGGAGCCTTGTGAACGGAACCAGGAACTGACGAGGAATTATATAGCGATTGATGAATGTTGACGAAGCAAATGAGGTGTGTCAGGACCGTAGTAAATGAAAGTTAAAAGTTGCGAAATTCTAAAAACGGTTGATTACCTGTTAGTCCTGGTAAGCAAGTTCCAACTCCTCAGCTCTTCGGCTTCGAATACTGAGGTCACTTGATCCTCGATGATGGACTCCATTCCAGCTTTGACGAGGTCCAGACAATGCGAAAGGTGGAAGTCGACCTTGTTCTGGAAAACCAATACAAATAACAATATTAGATCTATCTTCTATACACCGTGCCTGCGGGCTGCTGTGCCGTCAGCTTTGCAAAGAAGAAGCTAGTAGATGCCGGTAACGAATCCGACGGCATCATGTGTAGGAGGCCTTTAGTAAGCAATTACTTTTTCTTATAAGCCAGTCGGTATTCACATCCTAGTGGCCTTACCAGACACAGTATTTATGATATATAAGTAACTTTATGATGGATCAACAATGCAGAGTTCCTATACATCCCATGTGTAGCAAAAGAGATGACTACGGAAGCAAACTAGTTGATTTTCTACCATTTTTACAATGAAGTGAAAAGGAAGAATAATAGTTATGGCGTTTATGTATGTACCACCGTAGTACCTAAACTATTGTACCAGCTTTAATGACTGAAATGTCAATAGATTCGTAATACTGGCCCGAGTACCATAGGTTATATTTTTTATTAAGCTCTTACGTAAAAAACCACGAACCCGACATTCGAGGTTTTTAACCGTTTTTGAAGAGTCGTTGTCAGTCTTTTAAACTTATCAACAGATCTATATGAAATTGAAATGGAACGTCTTCAAAATAATTGACGGAGTTATTCTTGAATATACATAAAAAAATACACATACGAATTGAGAACCTCCTCCTTTCAGAAGTCGATCGAAAACATGAAGTATTTCAAGTGAGCCTTATTTGTTTCCAAAAAAAATTCAATTAATAATGTAGAGGCGCTCATAGCTCAGTTGCACTCGGTGATTGAAAACAATCACCAGGGTAAGCAAAGACGGCGCGGTCTCTCAGTACCGGGAGATGGGTGACCGCCGGTGGCATGTTACCATGAGCGTCTCCGTGATTCGGAGGTCACGTTAAGCAGTCGGTGCCGGTTGTTATCATAGGATAACAGTCGTGAAGCTTAGTTGGAGGCCTTTGGGCGGCTTAAAAACATCCAAGGGTAAGATTACGTAGCCACAACGTTGTCTTGCCAGTCCCCAACCCGCACTTGGCCAGCGTGGGGACGTATGGTCTTAACTCTCTCCTGAGAGGAGACCCGAGCCCAGCAGTGGGACATTATGAGTTGTTTATGAATGTAGTATTTAGCTGTACTACACTTCGTCGTTTTATATGCAATTTAAAAAGTTGTGAAGTACAAGTAACGAACATACAACAAATTAATACATAATTATGTATATTTACACTTTAAGTTGTATATACTTATAATGTGTTAAATTGTTCGAGTCTCTGCTATTGTGAATATGTGCCTTTTATGTTCATTTTATCTTGTTTGAAGTTAAATGAATTTCTTCAGTCGTCAACAGTGTAATGATTGCGCGTTTCGCGTTCTTTGTAAGATTTTACGCATAACATTACACTGATATTAAAAAGTTATTTCTATAATGTTTTTTCATCAGAAGGAGTATCAGTGTGGTAATTGGTTAAAAATACGTGTCACTATCATGCAAAGAGCAGAAAAACTAGAAAGAAATCGAAACCGTCTGCCCAGCGTGGCATAGCAAGCCAAACCTTTTTTCTAGAGAGGCCTGTATCCACTAGCAGATTTTTAAAAGCTATTGATTATGAAGCTGCAAGCAACCGCGCTCATATAGAGACAACTGATAATCCGGTCATCTATAATCATATCAATATTTAAATTAGAGAGACTGAATCTTTGGTTGAGCTCCATCATTTTTTTTTAAGCTAGCCTAGCTTTTATCGCGGACTTTGAGCGTAGCGACCGAATCAAGAAATTCCGTAACGAAAAAACCTAACACCCCCACTCTGACTGGCACAGCGGTGCGGCATTGAAAGCCGTGCATCGTCTAACGTCGTTTCAGTTCGGCAGATTTCGGCACGGTGCTTCTGTGCGAGCAACTAGACATATCCGTGTACAGTCTACACGCATACGTTTAGTCACTCGCACACAAGCACCCTGCCGAAATCTGCCGAACTCGCACGGATCGAGACGAGCTGTTCTGGAATTGGACGAATACGTATGCAGCTGTTTGTGAGAAAGTATCTAGGTGTACCTATCATAAAAAACGCTATGCAATAGCTTTACCGCGGCAGTCCTCGAGTGCCACATGTTTTTTTTCCCCTTTTTAAAAAGACAACTCCCGCACTACGAACAAATTTTGCGTCGCGGGGGACTTTACAAACACACATGAAACGGGTACAAAGAACACCCAGACTTAGAATAACATTTTGTGTATAACAAAGTGTTGTCCCATGTAGGATTTGAACCCACAACACTTGGTTAAGTAGTAATCGGCGATGCGACCGCTAAACCACTAGGCCATTCGTGTAGTCGATCGAGTTGACTGCAAAGTTAGCAAATACTTACTTCTCCCTTAGCCTGGTCAGTTCTATGTCCGTTGTGAACTCTCTCCTGGCTCGAGCTCCTCTTGTAGTTTAACTCTGGCGATGGACCGAGGATCTCGTGCCGTTCTATCACAGTCATCTTCGTGCCTGGAATAATAACAAAGATGTCATAAATAACACACAATAAGTAAACGATTATCCATACGATTCTTTCGTACTTGCTACACGCCTTCTACTGTATCTCCTGTACATCAGGATCAACAGCAGTAACTCAGGAAAATATATTTGTAGGGGCGAGTTCATAGACTATCCTTTTTCTGAGCTCGTGTCCGAAAAAGCCATTGAATTATGAGTTCTAATCCGATCAGCATTTGGGTTTGTAACTCAATTTAACCAGAATCGTGAAGAAAATTTAAATAAACAGTGCATGTCACAGGTCAAGAGCGCGCGCAACACCGTTTAAATAAAAGAAACCAATTGTATTCAATAAGCAAGACGACAGTAACCAAGAACCACTTAAATTATTATATGTATTTATCTGATGAAATAGATATCATAGATCGTAAAAAATATATACGTATTTATTTTCAAATTTAGAGCGAGATTAATAGTTAATTAACAAAAATAAAACTACAAAATACAAAAATCCGACATGTTAAGTTAAACACCAATCGGAGCGAGTTACGTCACTTATGTATAAAGGTTATAAGAGCTATAATTGACACTTTTGACAAATGGTGACGTCGCATCTGCATCACAAACAGACGCCATAACACCATCGAGCGTTTTGTCGTGAAGTTTAAATTTGAAAATTTGAATCGCAATTTTTCCTACTAAAACTTTATTTTTTGTAGTAATATAACTGTTTTTGACAATAGTACATACTTCCGAACACTATTAACAGTTTAGGATATTATGTTTTTTAAAGTAACGTCACAAAAACATCCATCAAGTTTAAAATCTTTGTACCCACATATATTCACGGCTCAATATCAGATATATATTTACACTAAGCAAAGCTAGATAACTATAACAAAATATTTTGTTCTAATGTATAAAATTCTCGTGACGTGATGTCGAAACGGCTGGACCGATTTTTATGAAATATTGTGTGCATATCGGCTAGGTCTGAGAATCGGCTGACGTCTATTTTTCATAGTTCTAAATGACAAAGGCGACACACACTTAATTTTTTTTATGGCAAAACGACTTTTGCTTTGTAAACTAGTTTTTTTTATATATTACAAACTTCCAAACCCCGTTTTCACCCCTTAGGAGTGGAGTTTCGTAACATCCGTTCTTAGCGGATGTCTACACGATATGAGATAACTACCTACCAAATTATAAGTTTGTAGGTGTTAGTTTCTGAGATGATCAATGGTTAATCAATGTGCGATATTTCGCTTTTATATTATGTATAAAGATTATCATGTAAACTAAACCCACTGTTATTATTTTGTAACATAATCCCTTTCACTTAACAGTACTAGAACGTTTTACCATATCTTGGCAATTACAGTTGAGGCAACTGCGATCTTTTATATAAAAATTCGCTTTACTCTGCGGCTACACCCGCATGTAAGTTGTTTATTGCGGTAAAGAGAAACCTATGGACTTCTTCAAGAATTAAAGTCTTTGAAACCAGTGCAGCAGTGGAGTCGTGAAAACGTAACAGACAAACAAAGTTACTTCCAAATTCATAACTTCAAAACAAGGATGATGAATATCTGTTCATTAGTTCCGTTCTCTTCTTATTAAAACTCGGAAATACCTGGACTAGTGTGGCTAGTCCTGGTCTTCAAATATTTGAGGCATATTGAAATATTGGATATACAGGGAAAAAAAATTAAAACCACGCACCCAATTGCCAGGAACTCTGTGGTGGATAAGTGTCCGTGGGAGACCCAGGTTATAAACAGTTACGAAAATACATATTTCTATACATTTAGACATCTTTATTATAATAATTGTGTAAAGTTACATGAATCGAAATAATAGCAGTATGAGATAATATCATAATATAAAAAAATTTTGTTTCTCAATTGAACTCATGAACACAAGATCATTTATTCTTAATAGAACAATATAAAGTGTTTCTATAAAAAAACCGGACTTTAAACTTATATAACTAAATGCGGTGTTTTGTTGCGGTATTTTATGCATTAGTAGCTGACCCAAAATCCTCATCAGCGCCACTTATTGTCCATGGCGTAGCCGTAGAGTTTACCATAAAGAGGTTACAGTGAGCCATCTTTAAAATATGGACATATGCTGCCACGTACATTTTTAATGGGGAACGATTTTGTCATTAACGTTTTCTAAGAAACTTCAACCGTTTTTGCAAAGCATAGAGTTTTTTTTCGTTTTTGAATAATTTTTAGACACATAGTTCCTTTTGGCCGTAGCGTAAGCTTGTATCTTCGAGCACTGAGCTATTTAACACTGAAATATTATTTTTAAATCGGACCAAACAAATAAAATAAACACTCCAGCTTCATAATTAGAATGAATTTATTATGTCTATAAATCTTTCTAATACCTTTAAGGGAGCAATTGTTGTTTAAACTAAGTCTGGCCATAAATACTGTTATAATTAAAATTAAACAAAATACTACTCTGTCAAGAAAGTACCATAAATAGATCATAAATACGCAAATGGCAAAATCCACGAATTTTCAACTCACAAATCTGGCTTTTTTCGTCGAATTTTCTATCTTAAACGCCGCATAACCCTCATATTATTATATGAGTATTATGGTTCTTTAATTAATAAAGTCGATTCACTGTAAGACTTCTTTCTGTAACATTTTCAGTGACTCCAACACAAAATTCCATTGGCGATGTAAAATTTAAGACAAACTCTTTGTTCGATATTTTTGTCCATTATGAAATATTATATATTGTGAAATAACTAAAAACAACGCTAATACAACAACGTTAATAACTGATGTGACTCGAACTCCGCGCCAAAATGGAAAACAGTTGAACCAATCTAACAACAACAACAAAAAAAACCAAAAAGGAATTTGGAACCATAAACAAATCATCCATTCCCGTTACTGTTTGATGACTTTTATTTTTGAATTTAAAATTTGTCATTTTTATACAATTATACATTGTGTTTTCTAACTTGCGTTCCTATATATTGTAAAATAATTTGTGATATTAAAATAGAGTGAGGTGAAGAGAACCGAATCGCTGTAATTGCACTACATAAAGTTGGTACGGACCAAATACAGTAAAAAAATAAAATAAAAATTCTCTGTACGCTTGCAAACTAGCTGGGTTTGATTTTTATCAAATTCAGCAAATAAAAAATACCGAGAAAAACTTATTTTTAACAGTTAAATCCGATATTTATTTAAAGTGAATGAAATAATTGCCAATTTATACCGACTTTATACTAAAAAAATGAATTAATATTGGTGGCACAAAGTTTTCGGTTCGCCTGAAAGTAACTACCACTACACTAGTGCTGTCCACTACTGAACGAAAACGCTCCCCAAGGACCTATAACATTTTCCCCAAGTCGTCGGTCCATCGTGTTTTAATATTAGTCTTACCGTTAATACTGCCGTTCTCCTTGATGATGGCTGAAGGAGGTTTGTCGTCAGGTACAGGCGGGTCTTCATCTTCCTCATCAGAGCTGTCCTTCCGGGCAATCTTCTCGGCCACTTCGATGTGTTGTCTGCCATACTATAACAATAATACAACAATAAATTATTATTTCATCAACAATTCATAATGTCAAGCTGCTGGGCTCGGGTCTCCTCTATGGAGAAGAGTAAGGTCATTCGTCCCCACGCTGGCGGAGTGCAGGTTGGGGAATGAATAATTACAGTATCATCATCATCATCACCCTATCGCAGTCCACTGCTGGACACAGGCCTCTCCAATTTCACGCCACTTAGTTCGATCTATGGCTTCTCGCATCCAGCTCCTGCCAGCCGTCTTGCGCAAATCATCGCTCCACCTGGCCTGTGGACGTTCTACACTACTAATAAATACAGCAAGCATTTATAAATTAAAACTCACGAGAATCTGAACTACCTGCAAAAGTAACTCTGCCTGAGAGTAGTGGGTAACCACTTCTTTCAGGCAGAGAATACAGAGAGGCATAGAATATTATACTCATTGGGAATGCAGACAAAAGTGTATAGGAACTAACACTAAGGCGTCCTTTTGAGATGCGCCTGCATCAATGGTCCTTCGGTCTCGTACTCGCCAACGAAACATGACAGATGTGTACTGTCATTTTAGGTTGGCCTTCTATAGAATAGTAACAACCGTGCTGAAATCAGCGTGGCTCGACTACCTTGCGATTATCATATTATAATTTTATTACCACGTTTTTTGTTTTATATTTACTTTTACAATTAGGCTTTAACAGTAACAGTATTATATTGCCAAATGTCACAATAACCAGTATATATATTAGATACACCTATTTTAATCTAAATATTTTATGAGTTATATGACGATGTTTCTTCAAGGTCAAGGTAGCGTAAAACGCAATCGATAAATCTGTTATAGATATTCATATGTTACGGTGGCTTATATAAGTCTATAGGAACATTCATATGGTTCATCGATGGCGCAGTGGTAGTGAATACGACTGTGCTGTGCTTGAGATCTCGGGGCCGGGTCAGATCAAATGTTTGTGTAATATAAAAATATTTGATTATTTACATGATTCGTCTAGAATCTATACCACAAGCTCTGCTTTGCTTGGGACTAGAGGGCGATGTGTCAGATGTCCAAAAAAATATTTATTTAATATTATATATGCCAGATGGGTAGCTGTACGGTTTGTATTAAGTTTACCTTCTCTTTCACTGACGTGTACTGCGTAGTGTAACGCGCGTAGTTAAGATAGCGGCTAAGCAACACATTATATTAGCATAAACTTATAATATTCTCTAATGCACATGAAATAAAACGGCTAGAATATGAATGTCCATGCATTACTCCAACGGACGACATTTTATATCATCTGAAGGCTCGATCATATTCAATACTAAATTCCCAAACATAGCAAATAATATTAAACATTGTTTATCATAATCATACTAATGATTATTAACATACAAATATTATTTGATGATACAGGATTGTGTAACATTAAAGATTTATTAGCGTCGGAAGCTGACAAGCGGAAGGTGCCCAGATATTAATATTATTTAATATGAACCAACTATTTACTTGCCCAGCGCACTTGGCCAGCGTGGGGACGTATGGCCTTAATCCTCTCCTGAGACGAGACCCGAGCCCAGCAGTGGGACATTATGGGTTGTTGATTGATTTACTTGATTATTAAATTATAAGCTCAAGATTAAATATTTTGTATAAGGTTCGGAATCGTTACTTATAACAGTAGACGTTCATGGCCAAAACATCTCTTCTCAAGCCAGCAGTTGATAATTAAAAGATGATGATGTGTTGACAACGCAAACGAATAGCTCATAGACGTGGTCTACACTGACATTGCATGTCGTAAGCAAGTTTCTTCCTCACATGATTCGTGCCAAAGGGTGGTTCTCCCACGGAAACTCGAAAACGGCTTGATAGATTTTCATGACGTTTAATTTTTTGAGATAGTTGTACCTCGTGGATTTTGTTGCTTTTCATTCGGAAATTGTTCACTATTTCATTGCTTTTAATTTTGTTATAAAATAATTTGTACTGTATGAGTGTGTAACATAATAATATGAATTCCTTAAAACATCAGTCAGTGAAAGTCCCATCAAAATAGGTCCTGCTGTTCCAGGGATTGGCCGGAACGTACAGACTGAAATTGATTTTCTGTATACATTTACAAATGTATCCAGTAAAATTTAAAATTAAAATACAAACATACACATCAATTTTATTTATCTGTACAGATTTATCTGCGATCCAATACCAGTATCAGTATATTTTAAAAAATCACATAAGTATTATAACAATTATTTAAGAGTTTATAGTTAAAAATATATATATATGTATACCAGACCCGCTACGGATTAAAAGCAGAGCTATTTTCTGTATGATTGCGTAAAATTAAATAACAACTTCAGTATCAATTTACCATCAGAATCGCCTGATAACAGGTAAGTGAGCTAATAATGTAATGTTCTTCATATTATGCTCACACGCAGCCTTGCCCAGTTGAGGTCACGATACAATGATTGTGTTACAGTACAGATACAACTTGCATTATTTTATTTATATATTTTTTGAGCAGACTTAAATAAGAAAAAGTTTTAAAAAATAACAAGATAACGTGTAAACTTTTGATAAAACGTATATATATAGCGTTTGTCAGTAATTAGGCACTACTTTACGGAGTACGGAACTTACATACACACATAGACTGCCAAAGGCTTTTAACTACAGATACAGCTGAACTTCGTTTTATAAGTAGCTTCTTTAAAACCTCCACAATGCAAATATTAGAGAGGATTCTGTCAGAACAGTGTCGGTGTTAAGGCTTTTAACGGCAACTGAGACCAACGACGTCACTCGCCGTGTCCTGGCTGAGTAAGTTTAACTTTATAATGTCTTTATAGCCAATAGCTTTTGCAGTAAAACTTCTATACGCATGATTGACTTGGGGAGTAAGCAGGTGAATGCGTTACAAAAAGTGTGATACATCGAGGCCAACGTAAGAGGGATTTAATGAAGATAGAAAGAGAGTTACGTTTCGTATATTTCGTAAGGGCAAGAGAGAGAGGTGCGACCACACACTCTTTTCTTCAGTCATGTGGTCTAAAGCACACTAATTTTTTTGTATTTTACATTACGTTGAATGATAAATTACAAATTTATTTAGCTTAGAAGAGTAAACGTCAATTAAATAAAAACCTGTAATGAGATTGTTCGGTAATTTTACAAAAATACCAATATAATACAGCACCGCCACAAACACTCAATAAACAATGAGGTAATGACCGTCAGGGTCATTGTTTAAAGATGCTCCGATCATATAAGTACCACGTACTATTTTTACCTTAGTAGTTTTGACTAACTGTATATATTCACAAATCTGCGTAAACTTAAATTTACTTTAAGACCATAAATATCTAATATTCACTGTAGGTGCAATAGATAGTCTTTGTGCAATGGATGCATGGGAGCAGAAGAAACGCCGCAACAAATTCTCACAAAATGTAGAAGTGTGCAGATCAATGGGCGGACATCCTCCAATCAACGATACTCCCGAAAACATGTAGCGACCTGAAAAAGCTACTTAAGCTACTGGGATGATTTAGAATGGTTGGAGTAAAAAGATGACATAACCCACGTACAATAGCTCAACCAAGAGACTAAGTGCGGAAACAGAACAGGAAAACCAAACCAAACTAACCTAATATTTGAACAAAAAACTTCGTAATAATTATTTAGGACAATAGGTATGCTCCGCGCGAACAACTTTACATAGTATAAAATAAAATCGTTACCGTTGTCATTTCACTTTGATATTTAAAACTACCCAACGGATTTAAAAAGCAATTTTCGGCAATAGATTAAATGATTGACGAAGCCAGGCCGTATAAGCCCAAATGGGCCTACGCTCACACTGTTATGATACAATGTTATGTTTTTTTTTTTTTTATATTTAAGCTGCCAAAATGACTCTGCCTTGCCTGATGGAAAGCATGAGCAGAATCTAAGAGTGGTGGTCACCATCCTCAATGCGAAAAAGAACAATGCAGCATGGTGACCCACACTATGGCGGCCTGGAGGGAAAGGGGATGGTGAGGGGGATAGGGGGCGTTGGATTGGGGTATGGGCCTCCGGTATCCTCACTCACTCGATGGAACACAGCGTAAGCGCTGTTTCACACCGGTTTTCTGTGAGGCCGTGGTATCACTCCGGTCGAGCCGGCCCATTCATGCCGAAGCGTGGCTCTCCCACGGTAAATTATGTGTGATGGCTTAATTAATTGTTGTGCGAGTTCATAGTTACAGGTGATTGTTTTTATATATGGGTATGTGTGAAAATCCCCCCGCACCTCGTTCGGTGGCACGTGTTGCTCCATGGGTTGGGTATTGGTAGGTTGGGAGTTGTGAAGTTTTCAGTCTCAGTAGTTAGAGAGTACTCTTCGTCAGCTTTTACGATACCCACATCATCACTCATATACTTTTATCGTGTAAGAGCCAAATTTCGGCATGTATTGGCCGGCTCGACCGGAGAGATACCACGGCCTCACAGAAAACCGGTGTGAAACAACGCTTGTGCTGTACTTCACCGAGTGAGTGAGGATACAGGGAACCCATAAAGAACATTAATGCACTAAATAATGAGAAGGAATGGTGAACTTTGACCAAGAACTACATATAAATTAATTACCCGAATCCGTTATTGGACTATTAAAGAAAATATGCACTGTCACTGCTAAGAGGAATAAAGACATTAGACTTCGTGCCAAGAGACATAAAACAATACATTTTCCTACTAATATTAAAATATTACTAATACTAAAACTGTATGGATGTGTGTGCCTCTGTCACGCAAAAACTGCGGAAAGGATTTAGATGAAACTAAATATAGCTTATATATAAGAATAATACATAGACGGCTATTAGCTGCGATAAACGACATACACAAGGGTGGATCCACTGCCACAATTATTTATTTATTTGGTTTTTTTAAGTGGGAATCGAATCCAAAATCTTCGGTTTAGCAGTCAAAGTCATTAACTTAAGAGGGCTGTCTAACATAATACTAGCTGTTTGCCGCAGTTTTATTCGCCTTAATGACGTAGTATGATATAATATTCAATAACCTTCCTTAACAATCGGCCTATCGATAATTTTTTAAATCCGGTTGGTAATTAAGTAGATAAGAGAGTTACACATATATAATTTTTAACTACAGATGTATATCTATTATATACTATCTGAGCCCTGCGGTGCTACCCGCGGTACAACAGCCGCGGGGCAAAGCTAGTCTAAAAAAATAGCTTAAGTTATTTCTTATATCATCCGTTATCTGCCTCCTGATCTCCGGAACGGTTGAAGTGATTTGGACGGGATTTTTACTGGAGGATAGCTGATGAAATGAGGACTAGCTTCGTTCGGAGGCTTTCAGGGTAAGGGTCCGTACGTTAAAAAACTTAAATCTATTTGTGTACCAATATGTTCTAAAATCTCAAAAAGTAGGGCTCCGTTTAGGTTCAAAACTGACCAGTTTTAAATATAGTTTTCATCTTTTATCATCCGACATCCGACTACGGCAAATCCAAAAGGAACAGTAATAGCTTCATCAGTCTGTGTGTATGTACCTCCATACCACCAAAACTGCCGAACCTATTTTATTTGAATGAGGTGTCAATAGATTGTTAATAATCGTCCGGGTGACGTAGGCTATAACCCTTATCCAAGTTTTTACGTAGGTAAATGGTTTTTTACACTTTTCCTTGTGTGTTTGAGGACGCGACACGACGAATTTAGTTTCTGCATCGAAACTGCATCGCATTCCGTTAATACTTCTTTAGATAAACTATCATATTAATCCTGGTAATCATGATAAACCATTAATCAATACTTAATTATTAACTGCAGGCACAAATTTTGCCTAACTTTGGTAAATACGTACTATGTATTGTACATCTATATTATTAACATGAAAAGTTTGTTCCTTTGGTTGAACGTACTAATCTCAGAAACTACTTGTCCGATTGGAAAAAATATTTCTGTATTAGATAGCCCATTACTCGCGGAAGGCTATAAGGTATATAACATCGGTCGGTACGAGTATCTATATTGAAAAGTCATTGCTCTCAATTCTATATATATAAAAGCGAAATACCACTCGCAGACTAATCCCAAAATCTCAAACTAAAACACCTACAAATTTGGAACTTTTGGTAGGTAGGTTCCTTATATATAGTAGGTATACGTAGATAGGTTCCTTATATCTGTCACACAGGCTTCGAGCCTCCATCCATCACTCCATCTCTCACTAGGGAATTTAAAAAAACTGTTATGTATGTACCTAGATCTCATGAAACTTAAATTGTACATTTCCTGTGAGAGAAAATAAAGTTGTATTATTATTGTATTATAGGGTGTAGACATCCGCTAAAAACAGATTTTAGAAAACTCCACCCCTAAGGGGGTAAAACAGGGGTTGGAATTTTGTATGAAAGTCCTGTGTATTCAAAGTAAGAGATTTGAAATTTAAAATGTATGATCTATAGTAGTTAGGAGGTGTACTAATATTGTATCTTTAGAAATCAACCCTGTTTTGAGGTTAAAACGGGGGATGATAGTTTGTATGAAAGTCCAATGTTAGTAAAGTTAAAGTGATTATGGCTGAAGGATTTTAAATGGTAGTTAAGATAAAAAAATATTAATGAAACTACTCAATATTATATGGAGGCATGTTTTATTTAGAAATGATGTACAAATAACAACTCCACGCGTACGAAGTCTCCGCTATTATACATATGTAGACGTTCAACCTTCGAATTCAGTCCTTTCAGTCGCTCCATACAAAAACTGATGTACAGGTAAAATCGGTTGAACTAGTAGCCGACCCCCAATTAATTTTGGGAATAATAAAGGCTAGGAAGATGGTGATAAGTATATGTTTGTCAGCAGTTTGGTTACCAGGGCAGAGACTCAGCCTTGTTTGTTGTTTGGCCTTTGGTGAAATGAGTGAAGTAATTATTCTAACAGTATACAAAAAATAACTAAGGTATCATTAAATTTAACGCCTCTAGATAATAAAACTGTAAAAATTACCACAGAAAATAATCTATTTGAGAGTACATTAATTAAATAAATAAATAATAAATACATATTTCTGACATCTAACACAACGCTATCTAGTCCCAAACTAAGCAGAGCTTGTATTATGGGTACTAGACAGCTGATATGAATAAATAGATACTTTTTTTGTAAATATGTACATACTATACATAGAAAACACCCAAACTCCGAAACAAATATTTGCAGATCATACAAACATTTGGTCCGACCCAGGTTTCGAACCCGAGACCTCATGGACAGCAGTCGCGTATGCTACCACTGCGCCACCGAGGCAGTTAAATTGTTACAAACCGAATTGTATGTTTTGTGAAAAGAAACGTAAAAACATATGACGTCACTGAGTGAACGGAACAATACTAATTACAATATAAAGTTACGCAGAAAAGTGAGATTTCAATGTTAGAGATATATTAACATCAGACCTTTTCAAGTAATCACGTGAAATACTTTGGATCCCTTTTTACAAAATTTGCGCGGACGGAGGAGTATGAAATTTGGCACACTTATAGTTTTATATGTAGGAGAAGTGCAGAACGCTAATATTTTTCAATAATAACGCTTATAAAGTACATTAAATCAACAAATAAAACATTACTCACACAACCATGGATTTGACGCACATATACACATATTTATTTATGTCAAAATCAAACTAAAAAGATGATTATTTTTTGTCTATACTGTCATACTGAAATTCAAAAGTAGCCATTATGAAATCTTGGATTAAAGAGGTGTAATGCCTTTGACAAAATAATTTCTATACAGTACTAAATAAAAATTTAAAAGAATTATGGTCCAATTTCGACCTCTAGGCGACCACGGGTATCTTTAAACGTTCAATTCTTGTATACTATGATCAGAATCTTGGAAAAGGTTACAATAATTTCCATGAAGTTTAATATGCAGGGGATTTCGCGGGCGGCATATCAACCTCGTTAAGATTCATTTTCAATAATCCTTACCAAAAAATATATCGAAGATATATATATATGAACAACAAAACTGTGTTGGTGATACTAAAATGTAATGATTGCATCAAACATCAATTAAAACCATTAATGAATTGCATTAATTGCACAGGACGCATAAGCCGTCTCTTTATCGTCAGCTATCAAAATTAAAATGAATAATAGAAAGCATCGCATTCTTCTTTTACGTTGCCTTTCTTTTGTATTATTATAACTAATTTTCATTTTTTTAAAGAGCATACATCGCCTGATGGTAAGCGATTACCGCCGCCCATAGACACCCGCAACATTAAAGGTGTCACAAGTGCGTTGCCGGCTTTTGGGGGATGGGCTGGTCATACCGACTTTCTGTGAAGCCGTCACTCCGGTTAAAACAAACAACAACCCATAATGTCCCACTGCTGGGCTCGGGTCTCCTCTCAGGAGAGGGTTAAGGCCATACGTCCCCACGCTGGCCAAGTGCGGGTTGAGCACTCCGGTTAAGCCGACCCATTCATGCCTAAGCGTGGCTCTCATACGGTAAAATGCAGCTCCGTCCGCGTGTATCTATATCGGTTATAGCGGTGCTAATGTAACTTTTATTTGTCAACCGATCAAAATAAAACAAACACTAGATGTTAACTTTACCACAATACTGATAAAATCGGTTAAGCCACTTCTGGAATTAGTGCATACAAATAAACAGAGAGAAGTTGTAAAAACTGCTGTTTTGAGTTCTATTACCTCCTCCTAAGACCTCCTTCGTTACTTCGAACTCTTACAATTCCTTTAAATGTATAGATTTTGTACCGTTTGAGTTTATACGGTATCGGTTCTATACAATTTCAATACCTCTTTTAATCCATAACTCTGCAACTCCGTACAAAAATCATGTGACAAGGGAGAAAAAACCCCCTCCCCATCACCTGTACTCAGTTGAACAGCTTACAAGTGGCGGAATAGTGCTGCATGTTATTGTTTTATGCCCCCGTATCTTTATGAACTAGACTCCTGGTGGTTAACATAACCCATCACCTATCGACAAGAGCCCGTAATCTAGATGTCCGAAATATTATAATCACTTATATCTTTTTCACACCGAAACCCGTGTTATCAATATAATTAATAAATAAAACAGGTATAATGCTCTAAATCAGTGATAAATAATATCGAAGTCCGTTTGTTAATCAGACATCGGCAGCAAGAAACTTATATCTTCACTATGATAAGATATTATTATTTTCTGGAATATTACAATATTTCTAGATTACATGTATCCACAGTGAGTGTTTGATAGAACGTTCTGACACACCCTTAGCTTCGTCCACATCCATCAATCGATGCATACATGCTCTTCGGTTTCGGGAGCAAAAACGTTTTGGAGAAAAGTCACTGGCTGGTAAATGTCCGTCGTGGACGACTTCTTCCGACTTATCTCCTTATCATGGTCATTCCTGACTTTGTCCGTAACATTCACATCACACATAAATCTCAGAAACGCATCATCTTATCATCTTCCTAGCCGATGTTATATACCTTATATATACTATTATATACTATTTGGAGTCGGCTAATAGTTAAATGGTTTTACTTAAACACAGTTTTTCCATAGAGTGACTGGCGTAAGATCTCCGCAACTCTAATAGCGAGTTGAATTAAAAGGTTAAACTAATTATTAGTATATCCGAGAGCACTAATTTGTCAATAAAGATTTGCAATGGATGTTCTTGACAACCGGTACCGACGCCTAAACGTGCTCTGTGAGGCAGGGGCGTGAATAACCGCCAAACTTCCATACACCAGACTGTTGTTAAGGATTTCTTTTAAGAAAAACCCAACAGCAATTGGGAAGGTTAAACGAACATAATTTATAATATACAGGTCAAAGCGACACACCGACAGTCATTTTATCAATTAAAATAATTAATAATTAGACATATGTACTTAACAATAATTTACTACCCGATAACCCCGACTAGGTCGTAATTAGATTTTCACGTGTTTGTCTACATCCTCCTCAAGTGCAAGCATGGCCCTCATGATAATGGGTTACCCCTTTGCGTTATCGTAATTTATATCGCGGTAAACAGCAGCATATTTCTTTCTCTAAGAATCAAGAGAAGCGTCATGCTAAATTTTATTGAAATCTGTGCAGCGGTTTAGATGTGAAAACGTAAGAAACATACAGAGTTATTTCCGAATTCATATGATTTGTAATGCAATAAGTATGTCGGTGTCTAAAACCCACAGTTTAGTCTAGATGGCGCTGTCAAAGTACAAAGATTCTAATTATTATTATTAAACGTATCTATTTGTTTACGCTACGCCCATGAAAACCGCCTCGGACTTCCTAGGTTCTAAGGTCAAAAGGGCAAGTTGTTATGATTAAGAAGTAAATAATAATTAAACTGCATAATAAATTAATAATTGCGTATTAAATGATCTAGCGATTAAGGTCGTCACTTCGCCTCTTCCGCTTATGGATTCGATACCCGTATGAGATACATTTTGTGTGTCCCACAAATTGTTGAACCGAATCTGGGTGTTATTTGTGCCCGTATCGTGCATATTTGTAAAGTTCGTCGCGATAGAATTGCTAGTGCGGCAGTTATCTTTTCAAAGAAGGAGAAGAGAAAATATTAATGGTATTTATCTGAATTCGACGTCAAAATCAATTCATATAGTTACAACTACAAAACGTGTTAACTGAGCCAAAACAGTTTTATTTGTCGGCTTTTGTATTCAGGCATACACATTAACATTTACAACAACATGGTATGGAGTACCCATACCCATACGCAGAACGGGATACGGATTATAGGGCATAATCCGTATCCCGATCTGACATATAAGCCCACACCTCTATGACACAAAATGTAATTATGTGTGTGTGAAATTCTGATGGTTTTGTTTTAATTGTTATGTGTGTTTTTACAGTTATAAGATAAACGAATATATGTGAACCTTAAATGTGTAGGGGTGAGGATTTTATTCCTTTAAAAAAAATAATAGAATGTTTTGCCTCGGAAAGAGTCGCTATGGCTAAAATTAAAACATTATTACAACGCTATAGCAAGTTTATGTGTTACCGTTTCACGTGGACCATAACGCACCTCTTGAGTACACGTTACGAGGATTTTGAAAAGGACAAAGCCACTTTTAATATGTATTGTCTAAGTATTAATTGTATTACGTAAAATATCCTTTATTCTAAATATTTCCGTATGTTGCTTTCAAAGTAGTTGATAATCTTAGGACATACAGCTACGCGACTTTTTTGGCCTCTGCCCTACCAAAAATTTGAACGTTGGTACTTCGCAGATAGGTAGCCGATTAGAGATAATAAAATTGGCTGTCATCGACCTTTCAGATAAAGTCCAAATACTTTGCGTAACACTGGATAATCCCTTACAATATATTTTAGTAATATGCTATCTACATTAGATTATGCGTGTATTACATAATAGAACTACTCTATTTCTTTTCACAAAACAACATTTTTGCTCACTTCGCTTGTGTTAAGTGTAAACTTTGTACGTCAAGTCACCCAGCCAAGGAATCAGAACCCATTTCTGGTTGTACAGGGTATTCGTTCAGGTAGTTAACAGCTTTGCAGGTAATAGAGCCACGCTGACGCATTCGCGTTGTCGTGTTTCGTACATGAGTGCGAGACCGGAGGCCCATGAGGCCCAACGATACAAAAACATCTCAATAGGCCACTATACACACGTCTGCATTCACAATGATTATGGTGGCCACTACTCTTGGATGCTGCTCATGCTTTCCATCTAGCAAAATAGTCACAAAGCTTATTCTAAGCAACGATTAGTGCACAGAGCCAACCTTCACTAGCCGGAAATGCATGTCCGTTTCGTTTATCTTATAATGTTACAGTTTTTTACTGACTGCCTCGTTGGTATAGCGGTTGACGCATGCAACTGCCTATAAAGAAGTATCGATAAGACATAAGAGGGTTCGAATCCTAGGTCGGGCCAAATGTGTTATTGATTTTCTTCTGATTATATAAATACTTAATAACAGTTTGGAGTTTGGAGTTTGGAAATTGGGGTCTGAACCCCCGTGAATCGGAGAGCACGTAAAGCTGTAGGTCCTGCGCCTGATCTCTCACTGATCGTCTCGATTAACCGTCCCATCGGATTATGGGAGAATGGGAACAGTAACACAAGCATGGACGCAGGAGATATTATAGTGCACATACTTGTGCACCTACGAACCAAATGAGCCTACACACTACACATACTTGTGCACCTACGAACCAAATGAGCCTACACACTACACATACTTGTGCACTATAATATCTCCTGCGTAGTTGGCTGGTCTCCGTTGAGACTGACCGCCGTGACCTTAAACGGCTAGAACAACATTATGTTACATCATCATCATCATCATCAGCCTANCCCATTATGTTACAGTCCAATTTAAATTTCAAGGGATGTTTTCTAAAGGACCCGGAAACGTTAAAGATGCAGAAGCGATGTCACAAGGTCTGAGATTATCTTAAGGGTCATGTTCGACCGGGAGGGTCATAAGTAATCTCTAGATGGTGTTTATGGAGGTCAAAACATAATCAAGACTTAGATTTCATGAGACTATTCGTAACCGGTACTATATATTTTGGAATTGTGTCTCGAATAGACTACACCGGCTTCAGGTTGATTGGTTTAGAGTATATAATATCAAGTATATATACATATAGTCTACATATGTACATGTAGAACAAGCGCGGAAATCTAAAATTTTTAAACAATATTTATATATATAAAAGAGGAAGGCGTCTGACTGACTAAGATACCCAGAAATCAACGCACAGCCCAAACCGCTGAATCTAAACATTGCATGTGGGTTCTTTATATAACGTAAGTGAGCACTAAGAAAGAAATTTTGGAAATGCCACTCCTAAAAATATCTACTTCTGCGCGAGCGCAGCTGCAGGCAAAAGCTAGTTGGCTATAAGTTAAACGGTAACCTAAAATTATAAAGTTGTAGGTATGTATGTAATGATGTAATGTATGTAATGATAGTTTAGATTACACTATACACATAGTACATTCGCGCTAAGAAAATAGTGACGTGCCAATCAACCGCCGCAGCCTAACCAATCAGATTCATAGCTTTACAATAATTTCTTGGAACCTGTTGGCCAGAGAGCGAGGCTTGATCGATACGTGAATGGACTACAGCATATTTTGAAAGGCATAAATGTTCCAAGTCGCAACGTATATTGCCCCCAAAAACTTATTTATCACCGTAATAACCTTTGCGCTCATAGAGCGACACGGTAGGGAGCAGCCATTCCGAGGCGTTCCCCTCTGTCAAAGTATAAGCCCAAATGAGCCTACGCGTTACAATGATACTTATATATGTGTAAAATTCTTAATGTTTGGTTTTAATATGTAAGTTCACAAAACAAGAAATACTCGATAAGTATACAAATATACCTTACTTCTCACACGCAACTAGCTGATAATAACGTAATGTACAAATAGAAAACACGTGTCCAGATACTGATGTTATAAAATTATTTATATATTCTAAGGTTGTTTCCTATTTCAACAACAGATATTACTAGCCAATTGGACTCAGGCCCCTCCCTAGAATGGAAGTTTTTGCCTACAATATTACGCTGGACAGACAAGTTGGTTACAGAGTTAAAGAGTTTTTCATGTATTCCTTCTCTTCTACTCTTCTTCTCTTCCTATTTAAACAAGAGAACTATAAGTGCCAACACAGCCGGCTAACAGCCTCACAGAAAGATGGCGTTATACCTTTTTTATTGTTATTGATCGAGTACCGGAGTCCTCCTCCTAATCCTAATTGGGAGGGGCATTTGAAGGGTGGTATTAGTACCACTTTTTAGTAATTTAACTACCTCGGTGGCGCATTGGCAGCTTATGAGACTGTGAAATGTTTGTATAATGTGCAAATGTGCAAAAACACACACACACACATATATATAAGTTGTCTAGTATCATAGTACAAGCTATATTTGCTTAGTTTAGGACTAGATGGCGTTGGGCGTCAGATGTCTAAAATAATATCATTATTTGTCAGCCTCGGTGATGGTGACTTCCAGTGTTTGTAAGATCTGAAAATGTTTGTTTCGGAGTTTGGGTGTCGCTTATGTGTAATATATATGTATGTATTTAGATCAATTGTCTGGTACCTAAAGTATAAGCTCTGCTTAGTTAGGGACTAAATTGTGTTATGTTAGATGTCAGAAATATTATTATTATATACCACTAGCAATCTGCCCCAACTTCTCTCGGGCTTATTACAGAAAAAATAATATAGCCTATGTTTTTCTAAGGTGTGCGTCTTAATTTTTCTGACATCTTCAACGATTATTATTATATTTAACGCAATATACTAAAAAAAATTACAAAATATATACGAATATAAGTAAAAACCTAATAAAACCCAGTAGCTTTTGAATTTATCTCGAACAGACATACAGACACGGCGGAGAACTTTGATTCATAATATATTCATGAAGACTGCCTCGGTGGCGCAGTGGTAGCGTATGCTACTGCTGCGCATGAGGCCTTGGATTCGATTCCTGAGTCGGACCAAATGTTTGTATGTTCTGCAAATATTTGTTTCGGAGTTTGGGTGTTTTCTATGCTATGTATGTATTTACAAAAAAAAAGTATAGTATATGTATTTATATCAGTTGTCTAGTACCCATAGTACAAGCTCTTCTTAGTTTGGGACTAGATGGGTTGTGTTAAAATGTCAGATTTTTTTTAAAATATTTATATAGCGATTAGGAGAGCCTGCTCGTTGGCGGAACCGCTATAAAAAGGAAAAAAAACTGCATATTTGTCTCATTGAATCCGCAATAGTAAATACAAACATCAGTCTGATGACATCGGTCCTTGGCGACAAAACTAAGATATTTGTTTAGGAGCTCGTAACGAAGTTAAAAATAAACTTTGTCTTATGAAATACACAGGCTTTGTGCCGTAAGTGAATAACACCACCCAACCTGATAACTAATAAGCCACAAGTGAGCTACCACTCTTTTTTAATAAAATAACTCCAGCATTAACAATATTCATCATGTGTCGTGATGGACAAAGAACACCCAGATATACAACAAATATTTGTGTATCACGTAAAGTTTTGTCCCGTGTGAGATTTTAACCCACAACACTTGGCGCAGTAGAAAGCGGCATGGCGACCGTTTAAACTACTAGACCAAACCATGCGGTCTATCAACTCTTGCCTAATAAATTGTGTTTGATGATAATTGAATGGCTCCCTCATTGGTCTAACGGCTGACGTATGCGACTGCCAATCGAGAGGTCTCGGGTTCGAACCCCGGGTTGGGTCAAAAGTGTTTATGTGTTTTTCTGATTATAGAAATACTTAATAACAGCTCGGAGTTTGGAAGTTGGGGTCTGAGCCCCCGTGCCTCGGAAAACACGTAAAGCTGTTGGTCCTGCGCCTGATCTCTCCCCTGACGTGTCGGTTAACCGTCCCATCAAATTATGAGAGAGAGAGAGGGTACAAGGAGTGCCTGTGTTTGCGCACACACTTGTGCACTATAATATCTCCTGCGTAGTTGGCTGGTCTCCGTTGAGACTGGCCGCCGTGGCCGTAATCAGCTAGAAGAACGTGTAGCAAGGCGGTGCCGAATTCCAGTAACTTAATTCAGTTACAATAATATATGAAATTAGATTGTGTGAAACGCATGCAAGTGTAAATGGTACTAACATCAAAAATAATCTAATTTTTTTTTGGCTGTTTATTTTGATAGGCCTTTCACTGGTAGATAAGTGATGATATAAGGAGTAATTTAGGATACTTTTGTTTTAGATTAGTTTCGTCCTGCGGTGTTACCCGCCTTAGTATTTGTAAAATTACAACACATTGTTATGACAGTAATTGTATGCAAACTATGTTTCATCAATCAATCATCAACATCCCATAATGTCCCGCTGCTGGACTCGGGTCGCCGCTCAGGAGAGGGTTAAGGCCAATCGTTCCCCCGCTGGCCAAATGCGGGTTGGGGACTGGCAAGAATACGTTGTGGCTACGTTGGATTTTTTAAGCCGCCCGATAACCAACTAAGCCCTACGACTGTTATCGTATGATAACAACCGGGACCGACTGTTTAACGTGAACTCCGAATCATGGAGACGCTCATGGTAACATGCCACCAGCGGTGAAACATCCAGGTACTGACCCCGCCGTCGTTGCTTACCCTCGACGATTGTTTCTAATCATTGAGTGCAACGGGGCTATGAGCGCCTCTGGGCTATGAGACTATGTTTATTTACGTATTTATTTTGTTTATATATTCTACCACGGACCTTGGTGTGAGCTCATTCGGATCTATCTACGTAGTGGAACATTAAATACCTATGATGATTAAAATTCAATGTTATACACACTCTAAAACAATCGAATAATACATATTTTAATCGCTAGGAAGAATAAAATAGGGCATTCTTTACTGAATCGCCGTCTTTCACTGTTTTTTCTTCTTCAAACTTCGAGGTTACGTCCTAATTAATATTATAAACGCGAAAGATTGTATGGATGGATATTTGTTACTCTTTCACGTAAAAACTACTCAACGGATTTGGATGGAACTTTACAGTAATATAGCCGATACATTAGAATAACACATAGGCTATTATTTGCCTGGATAACCGACATATACTAGTAGTTTATAAGCTTTTATTAATCTCCAATATTAAATTGTTTGGTTCAAATACGCAACTGAACTATAAAGTAACTGTTTGAAAATTTTGTTGCAAATTTAAATATCCTCTATTAATAATCAACTAGCAACCGGCCCCGGCTTTGTACGGGTTTTACGGAAAATATAATATACCCAACCTGCATGGATACTAGAGAAGATGTGCGCCTTAAGTATATCGGTAGTCTTTAACAAATATCGATAAATCAAAATATGACTTGACTTAAGTCAATATACTCAAAAATGTAATAAATAATATACGAAAATCTGCCTCAAGAATCACTCTAATTATTGGTAAAAATCGCATAAAAATCTGTGCAGTAGCTTTTGAGTTTATCGCAGACAGACAGACGCAGCGGGAACTTTGTTATCGTTTTATAATATGTAGAAGTTTTACATATATTTATAATATGTAGAAGTTTTACATATATATTCACCCCGCGGTGTTCCCCACGGTTATAACGCAACAACAACTGCAGGTAACACCGCGGGGCAAAGATAGTCCAAAACAAAATCATCCTGAGTTACTCCTTACATAGTTGATGATATGATGATGTTCTCCTAAAAGATTTGGGCCACGATGGCCAGTTTCAACGGAGACCAGCCAACTACACAGGAGTGTGCGCAACAAAGATGCACTCTTCCTTATAATCCGATGGGAAGGTAATGTGGAAGGGACACGACCTAGCGCGGCGGCTAAGACCCCAACTTCCAAACTCCGAGTTGTTACTAAGCATTTCAAAAGTTCAATAACACATTTTAGTCCGACCCGGGACCCAAATCCGAGATCGACCTCATAATCAGCAGTCGTATACGTCAAACGCTAGACCAAAGAGGCAGTCAAAGGCGTAAGATGTAACTCACTACTTTTCTTCAGACCGTTGTACCGTAAGTAACACCACGGGTCTTAGCTAGTATATACTAAGTATGAAGTAAATGTATAAACACGACAAACATTAGTTATTCAAACGACTAGCTACAAAAGCGTTTAAATTTGAATACATTTAATTTTAAATCTTGTTTTTGTGCCTCAGCCCGAGTATAATGGATATATTCCACAATATAATCTTTTGTGAGATTCTTTTGTTGTTATAAGCGAAACAAAGACTCCTTTGGCACTTCATTAGAGCTCGTTTTTTCAACCATCATGCGACATGTTTGTGAAAGAATTCGGTCGCGCGCATACGGGCTTTGTTACCGATGTTGGTATATCTTAGCACTGGATATTGTTTGCGGGTTTACTCGTAAATTATATCTGACATCAAACTCTAAAATGACGGGTCTCAGAGCAGGGCAACACAGTCCGGTGGACCGGAGTGGAGTAACCATGGCGTATTTTCCCGATACTAAAAAAACAGTCTGTCATTTTTTCCGAGAGGTGGGGATCTTCATACATACATATTTTAGACTCACATACAAAAACAATCGCCTATCACTACGAACACACACATAAATATTGAATGAAATCATTCAAAATTGCACGCACACAGATACAGTGCAATACATAGGTCTATTTGGGCTTATAATTTGACAGAGGGGCACAGTTGCGTATGTCCACTCCATATCGAGCTGCTTTAAGATCTCGACACGACGTTATTTTACGGCCTTAGAGGTTAAAATAAATGTGTTAACTTAAGTTTAAAGAAGTATCCTTCACATAAAAAGCAGTATTCTACCATGTATCGGTCTTCTTTTATTCTATATACGCACGCTCCAAGATTAAATCATCATCATCATCAACAACCCATAATGTCCCACTGCTGGGCTCGGGTCTCCTCTCAGGAGGGTTAAGGTCATACGTCCTTACGCTGGCCTAGTGCGGGTTGGGGACTGGCAAGACAACGTTGTGGCTACGTAACCTTAGCGTTGGATGTTTTTAAGCCGCCCAATGGGCTCTAACTAAGCTGGCTTACGACTGTTATCCTATGATAACAACCGGGACCGACTGCTTAACGTGACGGAGGTCATCACGGAGACGCTCATGGTAACATGCCACCAGCGGTCGTCCATCCAGGTACTGACCGCGCCGTCGTTGCTTACCCTCGGTGATTGTTTCTAATCACCGCGAGCAACTGAGCTACAAGCGCCTCTGATGAGAAATAAGTTATCAAAAAACGTGTGAATTCTTTATATAAAGTTTGTACATGCGTTGTAATTTAGGTTTAAAGATAAGGTGCTAAACAATGGCCGATATAATGTGTGTAATACAATTTATATACATATATTATCACGGATGGCACAGTGGTTTAAGTTGTCGCCACACCGCGCTGAGTATTAGGTTTCAAACCCCACATGGGATAACATTTGTGTGAACCAAAAATTATTCTTTGTGTTCTTTATGACCACAGTGACAGGAATAGCAGACGTATCGCTTGATGGTAAGCGATTACCACTGCTCATAGACACCCGCAACACCACAAGTGCGTTTCCTGCCTTGGGAGAAGGGAAGGGGGGTGAGGGGAAGGGTTTTCTGTGAGGCCGTAGTATCACTCCGGTCAAGCCGAGCTATGTATCCCGAAGCGTGGCTCACCCGAGTGGCAAGATGGTAGTACTCTGTCCACTTTTAATTAAAATTAGCTATTTTAGAGGGTAACCCGCGGGTAACATTGCAAGGCGCAATTAGTTATAAATAAAACATTAATTCATTTTATTGCATAGTTCGTTAATAAGGTTTTGTGACCACTTTACTGTGTCTTAACAAGCGATAAAACACACAATAAAAACATTGTTTTTCTTTTGTGTAATATAAAAATGACTCAGGTACAATATACTCTATCATCTGCTGTAAACTACCTATTTCAGGTTTTGTTGAAACAGCGAAGGCCCGATAATGCTAGCCAGGTGACATATTGAGACTGCGGAGTGTTACCATTCCTATTCGAATGTAGGTTGTTGGGCTCGTGGGTGTAAAAACAGCTAACTAAAAGAACAATCTACGCTTTCATACGACAAATACATACAGTGGGTATGTTACTATCTTGTATATTTCTAAAATCATGGTTCGCGCCCAACAGGAGACCTGATTTTGGGACGCTAAACTTTCACAAGGTAGTCGAACCACCTTCTAACCTAACCACGCTCCGTCTGCCACTCCAGAACTTGTGTTTGCAAGCGATGTGTCCTACTTAATTTTGGCAATTCTCATGGTAGAAACAACCATTCAAGTTTGGTTTTAGGTCTACTAAAGGCGCTCATAGCCTAGTTGCACTCGGTGATTAGAAATAATCACCGAGGGTAAGCAATGACGGCGAAGTCAGTACCTAGATGGGTGATCGCTGGTGGCGTGTTAGCATGTGAGCGTCTCCGTGTATCGGAGGTCCCGGTTGTTATTATAGGATAACAGTCGTTAAGCTTAGTTGGAGGCCTTCGGGCGGCTTAAAAACATCCAACGGCAAGATTACGTAGCCATAACGTAGTCTTGCCAGTCCCCAACCAGCACTTGGCCAGCGTGGAGACGTATGGCCATAAGCCTCTCCTGAGAGGAGACCCAAGCTCAGCAGTGGGACATTATGGGTTGTTGATTGATTGATTGATTTTAGGTCTACGACCCTCGGTTGTGACCTGAATTATCTAAGTGGTACCAGTAACATAGGATCAATATATTAAAGATAGATAAGTCCACGTGGCCGTTAATATTCCGAAGGCCGACCCACTGTACTTTGAACTAATCACTTCACACTTAGTAAATACATATCAATAATTATTATAATAGTAATTGTTAATTAGTTTATTCTAAATATAAGGGAAAAACGTTGAGCGCTATTGTTATAGGAACTTTCTTTCTATTCTTTCTTTTTTATAAATACAACTCCTGCATTTGGAATATACATTATACATATACATTTACAAACATACATGAAACGTACACAAAGAATACCCAGACTCAGAACAACAATTTGCAGATCACACAAATTAGACAATACTTTGTACTATCAGGGATTTGAACCCACGACGCTTTTCGAAGTAGACAGAGGCGTGGCGACCGCTTAAATCACTAGGCCAACCGTGCAGTCTAAGCTATCTCCATATTTTTTTTATCTAAATCGGTTCAGCGGTTATTGATTCCCCATACAAACATTTTCACCCCCCTTAAAATATATTTCTAGAATAAAAACTATCCTACACCCTTTCTCGCGACTATTTCTATATCAAATTTCAGCGGTCTACGCGTGAAAAGGAAATATACAGACAGACATACACATAGATAAAATATACATGTGTAGATAAAAAATACAGTAGATATTTAAATATAATAAAGCACGGCACTAATAGAACTAAAGTAAATTCAAAGAAATGAATGTCACAACTATGCGTACAGACAGCATTTGGTGTAAGCGGTTTTGTGACTCCAGATCCCTTTAAAATACACCCTAAGGTCCAATCATTATCACCTTTATCAAACCGTACTACCCTCGCAATAGAAGTCCACTGCCTGGAGACAGGCCTATTTTTTTTTTTTACTTGTGGAAACCCCCTCGGGCCTTCACCCCACCGGGGTTTGCGGCGGGGCGGTGTGTCGGAATCGAACCGACTAAAACCACACGGTGTGCCACTCTGCGCCTAAGACGGGAGAGATCCGGGAACCGCTTTTTTTACGCCATCCGGACCCCTCCCAGCGCCTGCCTGCACTGAAGCGGGCACCGTCTCTAGAACCTGGAGATAGGCCTCTCCCAAGGAAACAACAGACTGAACTCTCAGAGCTCAGTATTTTGTTTTTGCATCCGGTCGCTACCAGCGCTCTCATGCTAGTCGTCCCGCCATCTGGCGAACGCCGCACTGAGTTTGACAAAGCTAAGGTCTGGTCTAATAGAATTCTGTACTTTTCTTCAAAAGAGGTTTTAAAATAACAGATTGGCAAAAATTAAGCTGATAAATGCCACTTGCGTATTCCGCCACCCAGAGAAGTTTGGTAAACACCAGTTCCGAGAAATGTTTACAGTGTGTTTAAATCTTTTATTTATAATCTTTATCTTAATTTTAAAAGTTTGGGTAAAAACGTGACCCTATTGTTAAGACTCCACTGTCCGTCTGTATGTCACAAGGCCGTATTTCCTGAACTTAGATCGCAAGACAATTGAAGTTTTCATAGATGATATATTTCCGTTGCCTACTACTAAGAACAGAATAAGATATATATTTAAAAAAAAATGTATTTATGTATTTATATCAGTTGTCTAGTACCTATAGTACAAGCTATGCTTAGTTTGAGACTAGATGGCGTTGTGTGTTAGATGTCCGGAATATTTATTATTATTATATTTAACAGCGGCTCCCATACAGCAGATGTGATTTTTATAATTTTGTTTAATTTAATTGTGGTGTTGTTAATGGCACGGAACCCTTCCTACGCACTTGGCCGATTTATTTTTCAAGAAATTTATATACTTTATTGTACAACAAATATAACAGTTTACATAATAAATCAATTTAATTACCGTGTACAAATACCGTGGCAACCTTGGAATGGTAGAAAAAAATTGTAAAAGAAAACAAATACGAATCCACGGGCAGTTTAGGTGCGAAAAGAGAAAAAAGAAAAAAAAAGAATGAAAAGGTTAAAAGTGAACTCGATAAAGTGAATGATAAGATAAAAATCACATATCAAAATACACGCTAATACAAATAAATAAAATAACGACATACACACAAATTAAATATTTACATTTCCATTGAAAAAGAAAACAAAAATAAATAAACAATACACGTCTAGCTTACATATAAGGCTACCAAAGTGGACAGTAAACTGTTTTGGGATCTCCTCTTTACATACAGGGGTACTCCAAAGTGGATCTATAATTACGCTAATTGGTATACACGCAAAATAGAAATAATTATCTAACACCAACAACAAAAATATCAGACGAAATACCTCATTATATTTCTGCCTTATCTATTTTACTTCAAGTAGAGATGGCAGGGGGGGGGGGAGAAAAGGGTTCGTAATGTAATATGACACAAGATTTTGGTCGATTTATTTTACGGCCGATACGCCTGTCTAGACCCGATCTTCGTCGGGCCGGTAATAATTTTCAGACTGTATAAAGGATAAAGGAAAATTGGGAATACGTAATAAACAGAATGAGGGACTATTGGGTAGTGCTGTGCGGCGGAACCGGTGCGGTACTACCCTAGCAATAGAGGACCAAACTAAAGCTACAGCATTCGTGCTGTCGTGTTTCGTTGGTGAGGGCAAAACCGGAGGCCCAATGATGCAGAAGGATCTTAATAGCCCGCCATAGTGAGGGTCACCATCCTGCATTGTTATATCATTTGCATTCGCAGAGCTTATGGGGACCACCACTCTTGGCTTTCGCAGTAGACTCACTTAGGCAGGTTCATACATGAAAAATAGATGATGGAAAAAGCCCGTAAGGCCAAGGTACAGAGATTATATTAATGGGCGGTCCGTCATATGATTGGTGGATATCAACTGGTCACAAAAATAGACCAGGCATATATATTGACTGCCTCAGTGGCAGCGCATTCGATTACTTAAACAGCAGTCGTATGCGCTGCCACTGAGGCAGTCATGCTTAAGAGCAATCTATAATAATTTTTTTTATAATAAAATTATTGAAAACTAATAATTTGAGTAAAGCTATAAGAAATAGAATATATAGTGTAACTTCAGGATCATATTGAGTAACCTTTCCAAATCAGGTTACAGTACCCCATTGTAGGGCCAAAAAAATTACGAACAGCCTGCACTACCGAACTAGGTTAGACCTGTATTTCAGCATGTGGCGCCACTCCCCTTAGTATTTATTTCAAGAAGATTTAATTAAGTTTAGGGCAAGTAATATTCTAAAACAAGATTTTACAAAATAAATTTGTGTAAGGGATCCTCTCTTTGTGGTTTGTGCAAGTGTACGTGTCTGAGTGTGTTGAAATCTTTAAATTTTTTAACTGGATATTTAATTATGGTTACCGAACAAAGTAAAAAAATACAACGCAAATATCTCGAATAAATAATATTTATTTACCTTTTTCGCCAAATTAACCTGGAATGGATGACATGGTAATTAATATGATTTCTTCCTTTAGAGAAGTGTCCGTTAGTTCTACTTTTTGTTAGTAAACCATCAAAACCAGGTTATTAAATTAAAAACCACCACAAATTAAAATTAAATAGCGATAGCTCGCGTTTTAAACAGTATTGTATCTAGGTTTTTTTGCGTGAATAACATAAGGAAATTCAAAGTCATCGATCCCACAGTGCCTAAAGACGAAAGTCTTCAATGCGTGCGTCCTACCCGTAATGACATACGGAGCCGAAACGTGGACACTGACGGTTCGACTGGTCCGTAAGTTCAAAGTCGCTCAGCGTGCAATGGAGAGGTATATGCTCGGTGTTTCTCTAAGGGAGCGCATTAGAAACGAGGTGATCCGACAAAGAACCAGGGTCATCGACGCAGCCCACAGGATTAGCAAGCTGAAGTGGCAGTGGGCTGGCCACATTTGCCGAAGAACCGATAATCGTTGGGGTAAACGAGTTCTTGAGTGCAGACCGCGTCTCGGCAAACATAGTGTAGGATGTCCACAAGCCAGGTGGAGCGATGATTTGCGCAGGACGGCTGGCAGGAGCTGGATGCGAGAAGCCATAGATCCATCTAAGTGGCGTGAAATTGGAGAGGCCTATGTCCAGCAGTGGACTGCGATAGGCTGATGATGATGATGATGACATAAGGAAAGGTAAACTGGTAGAATAAGTTTATACTTTATTTAGCCAATACTCAGAGCTCCGTATTATAGCAACTGTCGCAATAAAGTATCATGATGATACTTTATTGCGACAGTTGCTATATATCTCTATATCTAAAAATAAAACTATATAAATCAATATATCTCTATGCCCAATTTCATAGAAATCGGTGCAGTCGTTTAGGTGAGACAACATAACAGACAGACGGAGTAACTTTCGAATTTGTACATTATTATGGATTCAAAGTCTACTAAAAATGTGGTATAGTATGAACTATAGTAGTACTATTGTATGAACAGGTGGTCCATCTTGTATTATGTAATGTAAATATATTGCAAATTTATATTTACTAGTATTATAATGTTTTAAATATGATATAATAATAAGTTCAAATATATACTTAGTACTTCTTACTTAGTAAGAACTAGCAACCCACCCCACACACGCTTGCCCGTGGGAGAGCCACGCTTCGGCATGAATGGGCCGGCTCGACCGGAGTGTTACCACAGCCTCACAGAAAACCGGTGTGAAACAGCGCTTGCGCTGTGTTTCACCGAATGAGTAAGGATACCGAAGGTCCATAACCCAACCCCTCCCCCGTTCCCATCCTTCTCCCCATGCCCGAAACGCCGGCAACGCACTTATGACGCCTCTGGTGTTGCAAATGTCCATGGGTAATCGCTTACGATTACCCATGGACATTTGCAACACCAGACATTTGCAAAAGTCCGATTCAGGAAAGCTTTTGTGTTTTAATTTCATCCTCTCCTAACTGCCTCGGTGGCTCAATGATAGCATCAAACATTTATAATTTATCATTTATTTTAGTACCTGGATGACTATGCTTTACTTAGATTTTTTTTGTAGATTTTCTAAGACTGAATCCTACCTAGGTCAATTTATTGCCCCCGAAACCCCCTGCATACAAAATGTCATGACAATGGCCCCAACTCAAAGATTATGATTGTTTAAAGGTATTAGATTACTGGTTTACAAATGTAAATAAAGGACAATTATAATAATTACCTAGTTTTTTAATGCTGACAATTGTAAGAAACAATTATTGAAACACATTTCTCTTAAGAAACTTGATAATTGTTTCAAGTACAATTTCTATCACACCCAGCAACTGATAAAATGAATCATATAATTGGATAAAAAATACTGATAAATTCATTGTTACCTTAACAAAGAATGAAAGACAAGCAAATATTGTTTTTCTTGGAACGGGATTGTTTCATCAGTGCCAAATGGTCACAGTTCAAACATATCATTTGATAAGTGTACCACTTGTACAGTGATGTCAAAATAGTATTCGGTATCTATGCTTAGGAGGTAAATAAAACAAATCTAGGTAATGTCAAAAACACATTCTAAGTAAAGTAAACAGTTTATTTAAAAATAATGAGTCTTTTAAACTAATCAGAATACGGTTAATAGAGAATCTTCTAAAAGTTTTATGATAAGTTAATACCAAGTTAAGGGAGAGGCGCTCATAGCCCAGTTGCACTCGGTGATTAGAAACAATCACCGGGGGTAAGCAACGATGGCGCGGTCAGTACCTGGATGGGTGACCGCTAGTGTCATGTTACCATGAGCGTCCCCGTGATTCGGAGGTCACGTTAAGCAGTCGGTCCGGGTTGCTATCATACGATAACAGTCGTGAAGCTTAGTTGGAGGCCTTCAGGCGGCTTAAAAACATCCAACGGCAAGATTTACGTAGCCACAACATATTCTTGCCAGTCCCCAACCCGCACTTGATCAGCGTGGGGATGTATGGCCTTAACCCACTCCTGAGAGGAGACCCGAGCCCAGCAGTGGGACATTATGGGTTGTTGTTGTTTTTAAGGGACATCCATTGAAAAAAAAAAATATCTGAACAATTCCTAAAAAATAGTTCTTTTTTTCTATAAATATATTTTTTGTAATTTACAGCAAATCAAAATTGGTTGATGACAACTAATAAAAGACTTATAGTTAACATTTTGATTCTAAACAGAAGTGTTATTCAAACATGTGTTCCAAAGATATTATTTGTTAGTAAAAAAAAGTGATTTGCTGTAAATGTTTAGTAAACATTGTGACATTAAATCATTGTAGACTTAACCAAAAAGAAAACAATAGCTTCTTTTCTTGCATAAGTGTTATGTTCAGAGGGCCTAAGTTTCACCGGTTTCAAGCAATTGCTAGGTTTTTAGTTAAAAAAAAATGTGATACGTAATCGTGTCAATTTGTTCCAATTAATGAATGAAGAAGCGTTAGGTAAACTTTCATTATGTCAGTTCATATGCATTTGAAAGACAGTACCGAGTATACCCTTATCGCTTGTTAAAAATCATCTATCTGTTAATACATCCGTAGAAGGTATTAAAAAAGCGTTGCCGCGTAAATTAAAAAAAAAAACAATGTATTTATCTGTTACCTATCACAGATAATATTAAATAAAAGAATGAGTCACAAACGGAACCTTGCGCCTTAACCTATGTAAAAATATTTCGCAAGAATCTTATAGTAATAAATAAAGGTGAATATATTATATTGTAACACTTACATGCCCTTAGTTATATGTTTCCATAAATTTAGGTATGATTTACAATAAATATTGCACTCAATAATAGTGGATAAATAATTACCTCGAAAAGTTTCAGCAAGATGTTCACATAAAGCCTTCTGACGCCCAAAGATTTTCCAATTGACGCGAGGAATATTATGCACAATATTAAAAGTAAGAACGGCGTGTATAGGATAGATATAGCGACGGACACAAACGACGTGATCAACGCCATTTTGAAGACTGATTGATTTAATTGAGTGATTGAGTGATCTGATACCGAATGAAAAATCGACCGAGTCATCCGACTGTTCATTCGTAAGCTGGCTGTCAATCTGTCAAATCAATAATACGTTTTGTTTACTCTTAATTAATTACAAATGGTATGACAATGAAATCTAGATACAATATTTTATTAGACATTTTTTTAAATAAGTGTAGAACTTCAAAATAGAGCATATAAAATCATTCACAATTAGTCTGGAGAAGATGGTAGTTTCAAATAAAATTAAATGTGAACAAACGTCATTGTGAAACATTGAAGTTAATCAAACTGATAGAATTAAATTAATATGGACGAGGTTTGGCTTTAATCTATAAAATTTGGCAAGCTGTTGTACCAACAGTTACCAAAATAAACCAATGCTGTACCAATAATACTGTGATACAAAAATTTACCAGTTTCTAATATTTCTTTTTTCTTGTTAGGTTCACATAAAAGAACACAAGTGGGTAAACTATAAATCATGTACGTATTTGTGTGTTGAAACAAAAGTAAATGATTAGGATTTATATAATATAGAAATAGAATATTAATACAAATTGAAATTAGTACATATACAAAATACTTGATGAAATTAAT
Source organism: Hyphantria cunea (assembly GCA_003709505.1). NCBI lineage: Eukaryota > Metazoa > Arthropoda > Insecta > Lepidoptera > Erebidae > Hyphantria > Hyphantria cunea. Next base: position 88,456 of record PKRV01001938.1, read on the forward strand.
AGATAATAAATGGACGGATACAGGCTGGGGTAATACATGAGATTTATAGTCTAGGTGAAGGTCTATATTCAGCAGTGAACAACTTCAGCTGAAATGATGACAATGATTTCTTTTTCCTCATAAATTCCAAATAAACTCCAACTTAAGTTCTTCTTCTTCTTTTGATGATATGGCAATCAGCCGGATAAGCTATTTCTGCCAATTTCAAGTATTTTAAGTCTTCAATTCTAAATCTTCGAGTCTTCAAGTCTTCATCGTGATAGAATAATGATAAAAAACATAAAAAAATGTGGATGACATGAAATGGGGACTGTCTTTCGCAAAAACAAAAAACGATCTCCTCCAACTTATGTTCTTCTTCTTTTGATGATATGGCAATCAGCCGGATCAGCTATTTCTGCCAATGTAAAGTATTTCAAGTCTTCGTCGTGATGGAATTAATGAAAAAAAATAAAAAATGTGGATGACATGAAATGGGGACCGTCTTTCGCAAAAACAAAAAACGATCTCCTTATCAACTTATGTTGTATTGCAGTGTTAAAAATACTTTTGACATTTTGACTTGTCAACCAATGTCATATTTTTCTTTAATGACAACCCTATTAGTGCATAACCTCTTCAGTCAGGAATCTTGGGATTTTTGAATAAATCCTGTGTGGATTTTGAGATCCCTAAATACAAATCTAATAAAATGTCTGACCTTCCTTACGGACCTCCAGTACGAGTATCGCCACTTATCAGGGTAAATATTGTTTTCCCTAATAGTTTAATACAAAATCGGCCATTATGTAACATTGTATTTGTTCATTAATTCTTATTTTATCCACTAAAGAGGTTGATATTGAAATTATTCATATAATATAAGGCCAGCCCGTTAAAAACGTTTAATATAAGTATTGTTCCTCCTAGGTATAAATTAGAATGATTTAATGATTTTTTGTTTTTGAATTTTGAATATTAAAAAAGCTCACAGAAATCCAAATTATAGAACTAAAGCTTTTTAGGCAGTGTTTAATGGGGCAAATACATGAAAACAATGCCATAAATCATGTATCAATCTAAAAACAACAGATATATAAGAATAGCTCCTCAGTAATTAATGTGGATTGTAATAGCATCTAGGAATTTAGATTAATAAAAAATACTATGAGTATATAATTCATTAAAAAAAAAATGACTCAACTAAACAATTTTTTAACTATAGTAGCTAAATCTATCACTACAGTATAGCTCACTCAACAGCCAAGGATTTGTTATCTATGAGAGTTCTCAAAACTTTCATGAGAGCCTCATGTTATAAAATCAAAAATGTTCTTAAATTTCAATTAAATCCAACAGATATGTTGCTCATAACTTGATAATTGATATTATTGATATCTCAATTATTAAAATTGGTTCAGCAGTTCAGGCACTAGACTGGAACACGCAACATACATATGACTGCTGTATTACACTTACTATTGGCTTCGCCATAGTTGAGTAAAAATATTAAAGTTTTAGTTAAAAAATATTTATTTCATATCAGTTAAAATCAGAGTGGGAATGATCATTATATACTTATTTTCAGTTTGGCCGTTGGTCATTCCTCACAGCTGGTATTCTCTACGGAGCATTCCACCAGAACAGGCTCTCGAAGAAGGAGGCCAAGTTCCGTGAGGTCGAGGCCAAAGAAAAGGTTATCCGTGATGAGAAGATCGCAAAGGAGAAGGCTATTGCGGCAGCAGGTAATTTATTACTTTCACACCAATATTTGAATCATAAATTAATGATATCAGTCTCAGTGTTGCCAGCTCAAAAGGGTTTCTTTGAATTGGTAGATTGAGTGCAGATTAAAAAATATATATAGGAGCATAATAGAAATTGGGTTGTTGACACCTTAGTCAAATCAGTTACTTTTTATCATCTATCAAAACAATAACTTTATGTGAAAAATGTACTTGATACAAACTTGTGACATCACTGTTTGAGACTTCTCAATTGAACAATATATTGTTCATTTGACTGAAATTCTTAATAGAAATGTAAAGCGGTAATAATTATATTTTCCGAGATGTTTTGTATTATTCGTTTCAATGAAGGAGACATTGGTATTTATTTACGATACAGTCTACTGCCATATTGTGCACCTTTGCGAAGACCTTTGCTTTATGTTTATTATGTATGTGTGTAAATCTGTTAATTTGATATTACAAACATACACTTAAGATTAATTTATTTCTATGGATTAAATTATGTTACTTAAAGACCCCTTTCTTTAGTATCATTGTACAGACATAAACCTCCTTCAATTTTATTATTATGTAGTAGAAAAAACTAAAATGTCACTTCATAGAAAAAGTTCCTTGTCTATTTGTCTTACTGTCTGATTTGAAAAATTGTAATTAATCAAATGGAAAAATAATATAATTGTATATACTTAGGTTTTTTAGATCGGAAGATCGGTTTTTGTTTTTGCGAGAGACGGTCCCCGTTTCATGTCATCCACATTTTTTATGTTTTTTTATCATTAATTCTATCATGACGAAGACTTGAAGACTCGAAGACTTAGAATTGAAGACTTGAAATACTTGACATTGGCAGAAATAGCTGATCCGGCTGATTGCCATATCATCAAAAGAAGAAGAATTAATCAAATGGAAAAATAATATAATTGTATATACTTAGGTTTTTTGTTTTTGCGAAAGACGGTCGTCATTTCATGTCATACACTTTTTATATATTTTTTATCATTAATTCCATCACGACGAAGACTTGAAGACTCGAAGACTTAGAATTGAAGACTTTTAAAACTTGACATTGGCAGAAATAGCTGATCCGGCTGGTTGCCATATCATCAAAAGAAGAAGAAGAAGTATATACTTATCTAGTATCTGCCTCGTCTGTCTATTTGTCCTTGCACCTACCGCATTATATTTCTGCAACACCTGAAGGTTGACTGGCAGATAATGCCTAATGGCATTAATTCCGCCTTTGTACTTTATGTGCATTAAGTTAATAAATGAAAATAAAAAAATAAAAATAAAAACCGACCTGTCAAAAATTGGTTTTCGCGCCATTTTACTACATATTTGTAACCTGTGAGTAGGATGATTTGAGAATTCAAACAATAAATAAAAAATCTTATAAGACAGAGTCATGAATAAGCTTATATATACATGAAATATTTTACTCAAAACTGAAAAAAATATTACTAAAAGCCACATCTAAATTGGTCTATCTGTTTAGGAGCTATGATTAGAACAGTTAGACATGCGGTCAAACCTATAACAGCACACTGCGTTGGAGTTTAAAAACTAAATAACAAAATTCTATTGTTTTCTGTTCCAGCCGAACTGAAGAGCTTAGAAGATATGGTTACTGCCAAGAATTGAACATCTGGAACTGTGAACTAGTTGTAAGGCAATAGTGTACATCACCATCTTTGAAAATGTTGCCAACTGAACTCTGGCAATGTTACTCCATCAATAAATTATGTATTTAAAAAAATATAGGTGATTATTAATTGTTGTTTTATTTTACTTACTAGATTTTTTTTTCTTACTACACATTGTAGTGATAAGCCATTAGGTGTGCACACTACTAGCTCACACTCCAACACACCGCTAGCGCACCGCAAGCGGTAACCACGCTGCTTTCTAATGGGCCAAGGTGTTAAGGGTTCCAATCCCACTTGGGTGGTACTTTATGTGGTCCACAAGCGGTTGTTCTAAGTCTGGGTGGTCCTTGTGTCCGTTTCATGTATGATTTTAAAGTCCCCTTCTTTGAACTGAATTTACTTATGTTCCTAACGCAGGTGCTGTCTTTAAAACAACCAATTCAAAAACAAAAAGTATTTAAAGAGAGGTATCAATTCAATCAACAACCCTTAATGTCCCACTGCCAGGCTCGGTTCTCCTCTCAGGAGGGGGTTAAGGCGACACGTGCCATACGGGCCACGCTGGCCGAGTGCGGGTTGGGGACTGGCCAGACTACGTTGTGGCTACGTAATCTTGCCGTTGGATGTTTTTAAGCCGCCCGCACGCCTCCAACTAAGCTTCACGGCTGTTATCCATGACAACAACCGGGACCGACTGCTTAACGTGACCTCCGAATCAGGGAGACTCTCATGGTAACATGCCACCGGCGGTCACCCATCCAGGTACTGAACGCGCCGTCGTTTCTTACCCTCGGTGATTGTTTCTAATCACCGAGTGCAACTGGGCTGTGAGCGCCTCAAAGAGAGGTATAAACAGTAAGTAATAGTTCTAAAATCCACCACAATAGGCTAGTGTAGCCGACGGGAATGACATGAACATCACTCAATTAAGTTGCAAATATTTCGTGTCAATTCCCTTTCTAAAACCGCTGACGCCTCAATTCTCTTGGATTATTGGTAAGTATTTGGTTTTGGCTATATGACTTAGCGTCAAGAGCCATTATTCCCTTAAAGTTCTTCTTCTTTGATGATATGGCAATCAGCCGGATCAGCTATTACTGCCAATGTCAAGTATTTCAAGTCTTCAATTCTAAGTCTTCGAGTCTTCAAGTCTTCGTCGTGATGGAATTAATGATAAAAATTATAAAAAATGTGGATGACATGAAATAGGGACCGTCTTTCGCAAAAACAAAAAATGATTTCCCCCTTAAAGTTTGTTTGTTGCATGTACCTCGACTAGTTTAATAAATATCAAAAGATTGATTTATTAAAAGTCTAAAACATTGTCTATGAACGTATATACTCATTTTGTGAATACTTATGCCATTAAAAATTGACACAATGTTTTTCTTTCAATGTTTATTTATCCAATCAAGTCTAGCAACTCATAGCGGCTTATTAGCTAACTCTGATGCTACTGTAGCGCCTTGTAGTAACTAGTGCTGTAGCAAACACATCATATATAAGAGGTTTTTGAAGTGAAAACTTCTTTAGGCGCGTTGAGTGAGCACTTTTTAGATGAACAAAAATCAATTTTTGGTAGGGGGAAGTCTTTATGAGTTCGAGTCACCACGTCACCGTCACCGACATGCTAACGTCATAAAACTTCTTAAGCCGCGTTGGGCACTTTTTGTACGGGAAAACCTTATGGTTTCGCGTCTCCAACATGCTGATGTTTGATGTTGATAATTTTAATTTAAACATTATGAAATTTCTGATTTTACACATTAATTTTATAAATAACTTTCTAAGAATCAAGTTTTCACTTCTATCGGCAGTCCTTAGGACGGGCAATATTTTTTTACCTGGACGGGTGCCTTATTAATTTATGCGGTCGCCAAGCTGCTTTCTACTCGGCCAAGATGTTAAGGGTTCAAATCCCACATGGATGGAACTTTGTGTGGTCCCCAAGTGGTTATTCAGTATCTGGGTGGTCTTTGTGTCCGTTTTATGTATTATTGTAAAGTCCACTCGCGACGCTGTCTTTTTAAAGAAGAAAATAAGAGATAGTTCTCCTTACTTCTACCTTCCATTGGCATGGAACGGTTTAGACAAATACTGTGAAATCACTACTTTTTATAAATCAAAGTTCTCCGCCGTGTCTGTCTGTTTGCGATAAACTCAAAAGCTACTGGATGGATTTTCATGCGGTTTTTACTAATTGATAGAGTGATTCTTCTGGAAGGTTTTCGTACGCCGCTTTTTACTATGCAATGTGCTGTGAGTTCAAACCGAGGGACAACACTTTAAGTGATCCACAAATTGTTATTCTGAGTCTGGGTGTTCTTTGTGTTTGTTTAGTCCCCGCGACACAGGGGTACAGAATGTAAGAGATTGATTAAGATTGTGGCGTTTTCATTGACATGAGATGTGTGTGCATGAGATGTGTGTGATGATTGTGGCTCTTTGTTACAAACGAAAGTATTTAGGTACGGTGCTTACATCAAAAAAGCTAATTTTAAATTTTTTGTCTGTCTGTCTATTTGAATTTACTCAATCGCGCTCTCCGTAGGTACACTAACAGTTATAAAATATCGGTTGTCCCGCTAGATCGAGTCTCAGAAATACGCGACTTAGGTTTGACTCTGGACTCACGCCTGGCCTGCAATACGCATAATCCGTGGGAGTGCTTGGGCATGAAGGGCCACGGCCTCACAGAAAACCGGTGTGAACAGCGCTTGCGCTGTGTTTCACCGAGTGAGTGAGAATACCGGAGGCCCATACCCCAACCCTTCACCCCATCGCATCATCCTCCCTATCCCCCAAAGGCAGGCAACGCACTTGTGACGCCTCTGGTGTTGCAGATGTCCTTGGGCGGCGGTAATCGCTTACCATCAGGCGATACGGCTCTTTTGCCCGCGATTCCATAAAAAAAGAAAAAAACAATATATGTAAAAAGATTTTAAATCGTTATATTGCGTGATGAGAATGTCTTTGCCTTTTCGATCCAGAAATACTATCATTGTATTGTACTTCTCTTTTGTTAGCAGTACTTTGGAGTATATATATATAATCTAGGACCCGTACGAGGCCAGGTACATACGATGTTAGAACGCGTGCCATGGAAATTCGTGCGGTTTTTATGCCAAATTTGGGTTCCACCCATATTTATATCCATCGCTTTTCGTTTTCAGCATGGTAGGTCTGGATACACTTACAATGCGGCGTAAGTAGGCTCTGATGGGTTCACTATTATAATTATATTATTAAATAATAAAATTGAAAATTCAAATACGTTGTGTTGTTGCATGTTGTGGGTACCAAATCAGCATACACGGCTACGATTTTGCCGTCTCCTCACTGCGCAGGCGCGAACGTGTAGGGTACAATACGCTATTACGAGTCAGGAAGTTAGTTTGCTCAACTCTTTCATTGCTCAGTACCCGGATATCAAATTGGTATAGAATAATCCATACCAATTTGATAATATTTTTTTTAATTTTTGTATATTATTCCTTAGTGTTAGGGTTTAATGTTAATAGGTATGTAATATCCTATTTTTAATATTTTATGTTAATATAATGGTTCGCTGTACGTGTGGGGCAAACTGTAAGTGCAGTGAGCAGCTGAATATAAATAAAACGAAACGTGAAACGAAACGTGTAGGCACAAACAGCAGTGTAATAATAAAATATATAGATAATGAATATTTATGATACTACATACATAGTTGGTATGCTATCACATTCATTCTCGTATGTGCGTCTCTCTCTGTCTGTCCAACAGTTTGTCAAACACTAAAAGATAAGAAAACACTTTAATAATTATGTTTTTGTTCTAAATTTACTGTATAATACATTTATTAACTTGTTACAAAGTTTTAAAGAACTAGTAAGTTTTTTTGTAAATGTAGTTTGTTTTCCCGCGCTTTAGGAAAGTAAAATTTCGGGCTGGGTGATCAAAAATACATTATACTTGAAGATTTTAATGGATATTTATTGTGAGTACAATAAGAAAAATATTATAGTGAGTACTTTTTTGTAACTAAAACTTTACGTGTATCTGCGGCGCTGTATTGTTTGACATTTTTTTTTTTAATAGACTGACTAAATATTTATTAATCATTGTCGTGAGAATGATGTCATCTATGACAATAAAACTTAATTAATGTCTGTTTTCAATGATGTCCGCTATTTGTAACATCCACGGTTGAAAACGGAACCAGCTAAGATGATTAAAAAAGAAAATTATTATATGTTAAATAACACACATGATAAATATATTCTAACCAATATTTTATGATCTCTGCTAATGTCTTGTGTAAACAGGGATGCCACCTTTTAGAAAAAGAACGGGACAATCGAATGGTTATCAGAGACGGTCAGTGGAATATCAGTCCAATTAAGGTCATCAAAAAGATGTAGGAAAAAAATTGTATTTATATGTATTCATTTTTTAATTATTTTCCCACGCATATTTCTTAATGATACGGGCCGCGTTCATTTTTAATCTATTTCCAAACAGTGGAGGTTTTCAACTTGATTGGTATTTTTTTATGTATGCACACCGATTAGTCTCTCAATTGTGAACCGATTTTGAAAATTATCTTTGTATTCGAAAGGTTATGTTCCTCCATTGCCAATATATCAACTGATGATGAGATCCCAAGGCAATCGAAGGAAACCCTCAAATTTGTTAGACACGTACTATGTTTTTTTATACATTTTCTTTCTAAAGCTATTGCAGTATTTACCTTTTTCTATTTATAATTATTTTTTGCGTCATAGTCATCATTTATTATAATATATATATATTATATATACTCTCAGAAACAAACATTTGTAGATCATACAAACATTTGATCCGACCCGGGAATCGAATCCGAGACCTCAAGAACAGCAGTCGCATACGCTAAAAATTATAATATATATATATATTTTATAATTTTTATGGAGTTTGGATGTTTTCTATGTATGATATGTATGAATTTACAAAAAAAAAGTATATGTATTTATATAAGTTATCTATTATCTATAATACAAGCTCTGCTTATTTTGGGGCTAGATGTCGTTGTGCGTTAAATGTCCTAAATTAGAAAAAAGAAAATATAATCTCCATCTTCAACAACCTTTAATAATAATCCACTACTGGACGTAGTGTAGGACGTCCACAGGCCAGGTGGAGCGATAATTTGCGCGGGACGGCTGGCAGGAGCTGGATGCGAGAAGCCATAGATCGAACTAAGTGGCGTGAAATTGGAGAGGCCTATGTCCAGCAGTGAACTGCGATAGGCTGATGATGATGATGATGGACGTAGGCTCGTTAGTAAGAAGGTTTTGGCCTGCTTCACCATGCTGATGTTCAAATGGGTTCATGTAAGACGCTCATAGTACAGTTGCACTCGATGATTAGAAACAATCACCGAGGGTAAACAGCGACGGCGCGGTCACTACCTGGATGGGTGACCGCTAGTGGAATGTTGCTATGAGCGTCTTCGTGATTTACGAGTCACGTTAAGCAGTCGGCCCCGGTTGTTATCATACGATAACAGTCGTGAAGCTTAATTGGAGGCGGCTTGAAAACATCCAACAGTAAGATTACGTAGCCACAACGTTGTCTTGCCAGTCCCTAACCCGCACTTGGCCAGATTTCCTGAGAGGAGACCTGAGCCCAGCAGTGGGACATTATGGGTTGATGATATAATATATGATATGACTAGGGTTTATTTGAAGTTTTCCTTTAAAGCGCTGTTGCCCTGCAAATTTTGTCCCTTTAGTTTACTGTTACCATGATAGGAGTCACCCGCGGGGTTAATAGGGGGACACTCTCTTTCTTGTGTTATCTCTTTCACTGTATTCTTAATCCGTTACCTCACGGTTACGTGGTTGCCTCGTTTAGCTGTTGAAGTATGCGACTGCCAATCAAGAGGTCTCGAGTTCAAATCCCAGGTGGTGCCAAAAGTATTATTGAGTTTTTTTCTGATTATATTAGAACTTAATAACAGCTGGGAGTTTTGAAGTTGGGGTCTCAACCAACTGTCAATCAACTGTCGGTCTCCCTGATCGTCGGTTAACCATTCTATCGAATTACGACAGTAAGGGAACAGAACTTGCACCCGTGTTTGCGCACACACTTGTGCACTATAATATCTCCTGCATAGTTGGTGGGTATCCGTTGAAACTGGCCGCCGTAGCCGTGATCGGCTAGGGGAACATAATAATAATCCATTACCTCACAGGTAAGAAAACAAGAAGTAGGTTAATGACATAATTTCAAATTAATCCTAACAATCTAATTCTTGTTTACAGGTATTTAAAAACACTTTGTTGAAGGGTTGTTAATAAATAACCTCAACACGAAGAACAAGCTAAATATGAATAACGAGACAATTAAAATGTCGTATGTGATAGTGTGAGAACTCTTATAGCGCGATGCAATATGTACTAGATGTGTTAAAATTATTTATGCTGAACGTGATTAAATAACATAGCTGCTATGGATGCGAGTGATAATTACAAGAAGCGTCCCGGAACATCGGGCATTAGTGGACAGCTTTATGAAACGAAACTAATCAGTTTGATACTATATAGATTGTTACATAACAAAAATATAGAAGACTTTCATCTAGCATCCAATATGGACGAAATAGGGGCATTCGATGACGTTTGTCTTAAAGTTAACCTTGAAGAACGTGATAAACCTTTGCTAGTGTTAGTTCAAGCGAAACACAAAGAAAATGAAGACACAACACTAGATGATAAAAACGATCTAGTCAAATGGTTTGATAGTATCACTAAAGTACGAGAGAAATTCAATTCTAATAAGACTCAAGATAAGATTTTTTGTGGGAAGTTCGAAGATGTAGATTGCGTATTCATTGTATATACTAACGCGAAGTACGAATTCGGTAAAACAGTATCAAGTAGAACTTATGAAAGTAATTATTCTACGATTTTAAACGAATTAGTATCTACTGGTGCGGTTGGTTCACAGCCGATTTACACCGATACAGATGTGAAGGATTTCGGTGTAGCAATATTGAAGGAAGAGATCCCTGTGTTAGTTGAACAGTTTAATGAGCATCTTAACGATAGCAAGTCAATGAGTATTATGAACAGTGAGTACATGGTTAGGTATCATGTCGTTTTAGGCCAGAGAGTTGTAAATTTGTCCGATATCCAAGAAACACGAGGATCAAAATGTCGAATACTAACGTTTCGAGATGATTTTTTTGAGAATAGTGACGAACATTTTGTTTTATTCAGAAAACATTTGTACGAACAAGTCTTAAAAAATCGAGCGAAGATTAAGAACAACAAAAAGTTAGATGCGTCGATTTCATCATTTTTAGCTGACCCTTCTCCAAGTACGTTAAGCCCTTTGATTGAGAACCATATAACTTACAAAAATGAACAATTGATATTTATTACTAAGAGGCCCCAGAGTGATGTACAACGTTTGGAGCAAATTCATATTTCGCCAGACATGGCTGAAGAAACTAAAATAATGACTGCAAAAAATATGCTCTATTCGCTTAAATTAGTGGTTCCTATAGCATTTGGAAATATAGATTTAGCTATCAGAGGTACTTCAGAAAAGATAGAACAAAGATTAAACCATTTAACCAAGGTTTTAGTTGAACTATTTGCTAAATCTAAACAAAGTGGATCTCATAAAATTGTCACCATTGACGATTCAATAGATGATGGTATTTTGAGCTGTAATGGTGGAATAGGTGGATGTGTTGGCAATATTCTTGAACACGATGAGATAACGAAATATTTTAAATTTAAAGATGATCATACAAATCTGGAAAATAATGCTAAATCTTTGTATTTAAAACTTAAAGATAGCTGTGACCTAGACGAACTGAGATTCGACGTGCAGACATCAAAATTTCCAAAACTGTCTCTAGACTGTAGCGATGTAGCAAAAGGATTTTTGAACAAATTAGTTGTTTATGCAAAACAAGGTAATCATTTCGAAGTGGAGAAAATATTGAAAACAGAAATAGAAGATTATATGAAGGCTAATAAGCTGTCTGTTAAAGTGAATCCCGAGATGCTGTTCACACATTACCATCAAGAAATACAAAAATGGTGGATGTTGGCGAAATCAGGGCCTTATATCAGTAAAAAGTACAATATTTACCATAATACGATTTGTAGTATTGTACGAGAACGTCAAATGTATAGATCTAGGACATCGTTGACTAATTTTAAATGGAGGCACTTCAGACTTATTCAGAAGAAACGAGCGTTGTCTTCATCTTCTGGAGAGACTTCACTAGTCAATGAGAATACCAATACCGAAGAACCGAAGGAGGAATCCGTGGTACTACCTGATTAAAGAGAGAAATATTATTCTCTCGGTTTTCGGTATCGGCCTGAAAGTATTTGAACCCTTAGTGGTTACAGAATTGAGAACAGAATGGAAATTGATATGACATCCAGTTCTGTATCTCATAAGTGAAATGTTCGTTTTTATTTCGGCCATTAATGTTATATCAATAAACTACTTTGTTGATGATCGTTTTACATGTATTTGCAATATATTTTTGAAGTGAAACTTCTTTAGGCACATGAGGGTAAAATTTTTACAAATGTAACGTCACGCAAGTATGCAACGGAAGTGTCGAAAAAGAGAGAGAGAGCGATCGAGACCGATTTAGAGAGAGTAAGACAGGGCGAACGTAGCATGAAGTAACTAGCGATGGAGTGAGAGTAGGGATGCTTTAGTCACAACAATACCTATAGAAATCGCGTCGAATAGTGTAAATATTGAAGAAATAAATTTTAAAAAAACTAAATTTATAATTTATATTAATTTTCAACACTTTTAATATTTTAATGACAATTAAATTCCTAACATATCTTCCTTTTTCCCTTCGTTTAAATCTCAGAAATCTAAAGTTTTAGATTTGTATAAATATAGACAAGACTGATAAATTAGTTCGCCAAAGAGGTTTCACTTCTGACATGTGTACTTTGTACGCACGCACTTTTTTTATCGTAGTTTTGCTTATTACAAGCAAATTCACCGTTCTAGAATAAAACTCACGTCTTAGTTTAGAATTAAACTCACGAAGTGTTTATTCCATTATTTGAGTTAACTTCAGTCCTGGCCGATTTCGCCCTATTAATGACAGTATCAAAGGGTACCGGTTATTTGAGAACCATTTACATCTGAAACCTAACTCTGGGTATATAGATATAACAGTGTGTCGAGCAGGAAACTCCCCTAAAATGTTTCACCGTATTTTTGTTGCGTATCGTATCAATGAGCGATATATACAGTTCAGTATATATCGCTCAGTAATACGGTATCAAGTATACGAAATCTTATAAGTGCAGGTAGGGATAGAATATTTTTTTTTATTATATTTAAGAATGAATTGAAACATGCTTACAGAAGTTGGAACCAGATAAACAAAGAAACATACAGGTGAAGATGAAAAAGCGTTGCCATTGCCTCAGTGGTATTGCTTTCATAATATAACGACAAAAGGACTTTATCAGTCCACTGCTGAACATCCGTGAGGCGCTCATAGCCCAGTTGCACTCGGTGATTAGAAACAATCACCGAGGGTAAGCAACGACGGCGCGGTCAGTACACCTGGATGAGTGACCGCTGGTGGCATATTACCATGAGCGTCTCCGTGATTCGGAGGTCATGTTAAGCAGTCGGTCCCGGTTTTTGTCATACGATAACAGTCGTGAAGCTTAGTTGGAGGCCTTCGGGCGGCTTAAAAACATCCAATGGCAAGATACGTAGCCACAACGTATTCTTGCCAGTCCCCAACCCGCACTTAGCCAGCGTCGGGACGTATGGCCTTAACCATCTCAGACCCGAGCCCAGCAGTGGGACATTATGGGTTTTTGATGTTGATCATGATGATGCTGGATATAGGGATCTTTAGAAAGGAGGTATTGCTTTAGGTATTGCAAAAACATTGTACATCTAGAAATTTATATATTACTAGCCGACCCGTGCTCACTTCGTTAGGCGATAACCGCCCGTAACCGCCCGCTTTTCTGTGACTTGATTTACAAATGCTATCTTTTTTGACTGAATTTTTAATTCAATCATAATTAAATATGGCCTATGTCACTCCTAAATAGTTTCGCTTTCTGTTAGTGAAAGAATTTTTAGAATGGAATCACTACTTCCGAAGATAATCCCCTACAACTATACAAACAAAACTAGAACAGTAATAATAGTATTGGTATTTAGTAAATTAATAATACTATTAGTATTGGTATAGAAAAACGAAAGTTCCAAAATTAGTTTAATTTTCAAATACACATACACATTAGATTAATATGAAAACCAGTTACAATTATCATTTTCCTATCAACTTTAATTCATTTATTTAATAAAAACAATATAAGCTAACACCAAGAGGCTTACATGTTATGTCAAAATTATGATTTTTGGATACACATTTACAAAGAAAAGCAAAGTAAATTCAATTATAAATAACTTAAATACAAATACATAATATCAACAAAATCAGATCCTTAATAAAAAAAAGTCTGTGTAACTTATTAATTGATTTAACCATAAACTACTAATTTGTTGTCTTATTATATACTGGTGTGCTATCTGTTGTTGTGTCACTAAACTAAATTTCTCTAAAATTATCTACTGTTCCCTTAATTTAGCGAAACGTTTTGCAAAATACTATGTTATGCATATGTATAGCTCAGATCATAGAAATAATTGCTCTTGTTTCTATGCTTTGTGATATTAAGATATCGTCTAAGTATTTTTAGTCTGACAAATCAAAAGTCAATCTTTGACATTTAGCTATGTTTGACAAGACTAAATTCATTTTTAGTGAATTTGAATTAAGAGACTTAGAGACTTATTAAAGAACTAGAACCATCTCTGGAAGATGCTGGTAACGATGTAGAGACCCAGGCGGCAAATGCAGAACACTATTACACATTGCACGGCTAGGTGGATGAAATATAACCTGCAAATACATAATATATGACACATTAATACACACATGTTCCAAAATCACTGAAATAGTGGGTAAGCGCGTATGAAAGCGGGAAATGACCACTTCACCAGCCTGTTGGTCTAGTGTTTAATGACCCTGACTGCTAATTTGGAGTCTCAGTAACTAAGCCGGGTTCGAACCCCATCCTGTACAAACATTGTATGTGTGTGTGTATGTTATTTGAAATAAAGTGCTTTTCAGTAAAGTGTGGAGGAATGGGCGTCATGTCCCTCCATCACGAAGGGAGGATCCTCTGATCAGGCGCGGTGATCATGCCTGGCGGACCACGGCCCTACGGTAGTTGTCGGGAAGTTGTATATCTGCTAATGGGTGAGAGAACTTCTATATCGCGATTCAGGATTAGTGGTTATCGTCGTTCGATGTATCATCGGTAGATGACGCTATAGTGTATTTTATTATTGCGCTGTATGTGCAAGTCGCAGCAAAAGTATATACGAAAGTACTTACATAAAAAGGCACTTTTAAATTTTTGTTTCTCTGTGTGTTTATGCCGGTTAATCTCTGGAACGGCGTGACCTATTCTAATAGGACTTCCACAGGCCGATAACTGATAACATATAATTTAGACTAGCTTTACCCCGCGGCGTTTCCTGCGGTTGTTATTGTAAAGAATATAAATAAAAGACTTTTAAATACAACACTCACAGGCGGACCCTCTTGTGAGCTTTCTCAATATCTTCATCCTTCTCCTGCAGAATGTACCGACGGACTCCTTTAACAAACTTCACACAATGATCGTCCCAACTGTAACGCAAATATACACACATTAAAGTAAAATTATTTTATAACTTTATAATTTTTTAAAATCATACCAACACACATTGACACTAGAAACACACTTAAAAAATATTAGGTACCTGCGTGAGAATTGGTTATAGGGGAGGCGTTGAGAAATCTAAAGACATTTTTCCAATCGCAAAATCGCTACATCTTACTTGATTAATAGATGCACGATAAATTATTGAAGGATTTTAATAGGCCGCTAAGTGTGGTCACCATGCTGCATTCGCAGTGAGTATGGTGACCACCACTCTTGGATTCTGCTTATGCTCTCCATCAGGTAGAGTAGAATAACATTGCAATGTTCGTACAAAAAAAAATCCTGAAAAAAATGATCTTTTTGAATGAGCAACGGGTTGTGAAACCTTGATTTTATTAGCGTTATTTTTTTTTACTTACTCTATGGTATGAATATCAAGGTTGTAAGTGGCAGCGTCAGTCGGCGACAACCTTTCTTTCAGGCGGCGAACGTTGTCAGTGATGAAGGTCCAATCGTGGCACATGAAGAAGGCGAGGGCGTCGCTCATCGCCTGAATACGGTCGCTTATCTCCGTCAGACTTGGTCTGGACATACAATAAAGTTATCTTTAAATGTATTCAAATATATAGCCTAAGTTACTGTTTATATCATCATCTATCTGGTGAAAGTCCAGTCAAAATCGGTCGATACGTTACAGAGATTAACCAGAACAGCAAGAGAGACAAAAATGATTAAAATTGTTTTTTTGGTGTATCGTATATATGTTTTTATATGCATTTAGTGTAAAACTGTATAGAAATTACAAACAGGCATAAAAATTTAATTTATGTTGATTCTATTTCTTTTTTTTATGGAATAGGTGGCAAACGAGCAGACGTATCGCCTGATGGTAAGCGATTACCGCCGCCCATGGACACCCGTAACACCAGAGGCACCACAAGTGCGTTACCGGCCTTAGGGGATGGGGTGGGGGATGAAGGGAAGGGTTGGATTATGGGCCTCCGGTATCCTCATTCACTCGGTGAAACACAGCGCAGGCACTGTTTCACACCGGTTTTTTGTGAGGCCGTGGTATCACTCTGATCGAGCCGGCCAATGCATGCCTCTATGTTTTTATGGCTTTATGTTTTCATTAGAATGATAAGCTTATTCTAGACATAGTACAATCTCTTACCTTGTTTTGATCCCAAATATTGTATACACAAAGTTAATAGTGTGAAGTGGAGCTACTTGCAGCATCAACTGAGACATCCTGAGCACAAATCTGAAATAATAAGGGATTTACTCAAACGTTTCATTATTATGAAGAACTCATCGTGGGAGAGCCAGCTTCGGTATAAATGGGCCGTTTGGATCGGAGTGACACCACGGTCTCACAGAAAACCGGTGTGAAACAGCGCCTGCGCTGTGTTTCACCGAGTGAGTGAGGATACCGGAGGCCCATAATCCAACCCTTCCCCTCATCCCCCAAAGCCGGCAACGCACTTGTGATGCCTCTGGTGTTACGGGTGTCCATGGGCGGCGGTAATCGCTTACCATCAGGCGATACGTCTGCACGTTTGCCTCCTATTCCATTAAAAAAAAAGAGTGACACCACGGCCTCACAGAAAACCGGTGTGAAACAACACCTGCCTTGTGTTTCACCGAGTGAGTGAGCATACTATTTTTTTTTTACTTATGGAAACCCCCTAGGGCCTTCACCCCACCGGGGTTTGCGGGACGGGCGGTGTGTCGGTATCGAACCGACTAAAACCACACGGTGTGCTACCCTGCGCCTGAGATGGGAGGAATCCGGGCACCGCTTTCTTACGCCATCCGGGACATACTGGAGGCCCATACCAACCCTTTCCTCATATCCCACCTCATCCTCAAAAGGCTGGCGACGAACTTGTGACGCCTCCGGTGTCGTAAACGCCTGCTTCTTTGCCTCGTAGATTCCATAAAAAAAAAGAAATTAAAGAGTCATTTAAATGCATTTGGTGGTGCTGGAGCAGTACCTGTTTGCTGTACAAAATCCGAAGGGGTACCAGAGCGGCGAGTCGAACGGGTAGTCGTGGACCCCACGTGTCATTCGTTCGTTGTATTCCCCCCAAGTCGTGGGATTATCGTGGGAGCAGCAATTGTACACACGACTTTCTCTGGAACTGGAATGGAAAGTCATATCGATACAATATGTTTTAACTGATTGGTGTAGGGTTAAATATATGGAGTATCACCCCCCCCCCACCCATTTTCTTGGTCTTGTAAGAGCCGACTAAGGGACAAAATATGCACGACAATAATCTGCAAAGAGAAGGAGAACCTCTTTTTTTATAAAGACTACTCCCGCAATAGGAATAAACATCCAGTATCGCGGGGGCACTTCCAAATATACATAAAACGGACACAAAGAACACCCAGACTCATATCAACAATTTGTGGAGCACACAAAGTGTTGTCCCATGTGGGTTTGAACTCACAACATGGTGTAGTGGAAAGTGGCGTGGCGCCCTTTTTAAGCAGTAGGCCAACCGTGCAGCGTGTTATAATAGGTCAAAACCCCTTTTTTAAAGAGAGGCCAATGTCCACCAGTGGACTGCTATAGGCTGTTGAACATGATGTTACTACTACATCTGAACGTCAAGAGGTCAGTGAGAGAACAGATTCCAATTAATAAATAGCTTTCTGCCATTCCTGTAGCATTTATCAACACTTTTCTTTTCCTGAGGATTTTAGCATGATGTAAAATAATGTTATTTTACCCCTAATCAGAGCGAAACCAAAATAAAGTATAATATTTTGTAAGTTACCGCGGTTATTGTTGTACCTTTACAATTGCGGGTAACACAGCTATCTGCCAGTGAAAGTCCCGTCAAAATCGGTCCAGCCGTTCCAGAGATTAGCCGGAACAAACAGACAGGCAAACAAAAACTGTAAAAACGTTATTTTGGTATACGTATACGTACCGTGTATACATATAAGTAAAAAGCAGTTATTTTAATATTACAAACAGACACTCCAATTTTATTTATTTGTAAGATTTCACGATGGCCTCAGGAATTTAATGATTAAGGTGTCAATAGATTCGTAATATCCACCCCCCTCCACATACCTTTAAGGCCGGCAACGTACTTGTGAAGCCTCTGGTGTTGTGGGTGTCCATTGGCGGCGGTAATCGCTAAGCATCAGGCGATACGTCCGCTCGTTTGCCCCCAATTCCGTAAAAGAAACCACTTACTCTTCTATTCCAGTTTCCCATCCAACAGCAATTAAGGTGTCGATAGCTATATCCACCGGTATCATATCTGTCCTCTTGTTCTTGAAGCAGTAGGCAACGTGCAGTAAACCCTTGCCGGCGCTCACCATGACCCCACTGGGGCCATTTAGATTTTGCACCCATCCAGGGAAAGGATTTTGTAACGAGGATGCCACTGTAAAAAGATCTTAAAATGTTGTACTGTACAATACTAAAAGGATACATGATATTAAGTCCTTCAATTTTCGAAAGGCTTTGAAAATATTTGGGCAGTATTGTTCAGAAAAGATACAATTTTACTGGTATGTATCTTTTTAACCCTGGAATAGTAATCAGAGTCATTTTGACTCATATTGCTCACATTTGACTGCCTCGGTGACGCAGCGGTAGCGTATCTGTTCTCGAAGTCTCGGGATCAATTCCCGGTCGGATCAAATGCTTGTATGATCTACAAATGTTTGTTTCGAGTTTGGGTGTTTTCTATGTATGATATGTATGTATTTACAAAAAAAAGGTGTATATATTTAATTTATCAGTTGTCTGGTAACCATAATACAAGCTCTGCTTAGTTTACTAGATGGCGTTGTGTGTTAGATGTCCGAAATATGTATTTATTGTTATATTTATTTCTTACTATATTTTCTATAAAGAATAGGCGGAACTCAGTCGCTGGTTCCACGTTTACGGAACAATAGAGTTGAATAAATTGTTTTTATGTTCAATTTATGTATTAACTCAGATATATTCAATATGACTCATGACTACTTAGTCAAATATGTAGTCAAATATGTAGTATTCTGAGCTTGAAGTATCATAAAGCGGACTATGTAAGACAGGAATGTTTCACGTTCTTTACCGAAGGCTTATAGCAACGGACGGTAATACTCTTGAAGTACCTACTCGAATTTGCAATAAAGCAAATGTTTATCACCGTATGTATTCTAAGGCTGTGGTATCGGTGGGGTCAAGTTGGCACGTCAGGAATGTGTTTAATATAGTTCTTAAGGTATATTGTATACTAACACATTATAGATATGTTGCCGAAATAAAGGTATTATTGTTAATTTTTTTTGCATCAAACGAAGCAGTTCGATTATCATGTAATGGACAAAGTCGAGAACGAACTTGTTGCAATCTTCATAAGACAAATAATAAATAAATAAATAAATATTTCGGACATCTAACACACAACGCCATTTAGTCCCAGACTAAGCAGAGCTTGTATTATGGGTACTAGACAACTGATATGAATACATATATACTTTTTTTTTGTAAATACATACATACTATACATAGAAAACACCCAAACTCCGAAACAAATAATTGTAGATCATACAAACATTTGGCCCGACTCAGGATTCGAACCCGAGACCTCATGGACAGCAGTCGCATACGCTACCACTGCGCCACCGAGGCAGTAAATGACAAAAACAAACAAATGACTTAAGGTTGATTTATATTTGTTTGTTCTGTGGGGGAACAGTGGTTTGTCCCTCCGGTAGAAAGGGAGGTATCTCCGACAACACGAGATGATCATGCCTGGCGGACCACGGCCCAACAGTTGATGTTGAGAAGTTGATATGATAATCGGCGCGAGAACTTCTATTTCGCGATTCAGGATTAGTAGTTACTCCGTGTAAATCGTTACTTTGTAGTTCGATGTGTCTTCGATAGATGGGGTTTTTGGTATGCTTATATTGCGCTGTATGGATTTTAATTGAGTTCTATTTAAAGTTAGGTAGGTACTTACCTATAGACGGTCTGAATATAGCTGTGCCATATTTGGCGGACTGCGCGCGCTCCGCCACCGCGCTCTCGGCCATCGCCTTCGTAAACGTGTATGTGTTCGGTTTCGGTGATATCAAACTGTGTAAAATAAACAATTAGTATCGTTACAACATCGTTTAGACTGTCTCGGTAGCGCAGTCGTGGCGAATGCGACTCCTGTATTCGAGTTCGATTCCCAGGTCGGATCAAATATTTGTATGATCTGCAAATATTTGTTTCGAAGTTTGGGTGTTTTATATGTATAATATGATTATATTTACAAAAAAGTAAATATGTATTTATATCAGTATTTGCCCATAATACAAGGCTGTTCTGCTTAGTTTGGGACTAGACAGCGTGGTGTGTAAAAAAAAACCTGTAAGTGGCCTCTTATAGGTTATGTCGAAACGGCGGGTTATTCTTAACTGAAATGATGCTCTGCTGCCTGTCCCGATGAGTTTACATAAAAAAAAGTATAGCGTGTAGTACCCATAATACAAGCTCTGCTTAATTTGGGACTAGATGGCGTCATATACCAGATGTCAGAAATATTTACTTTTAAAATTATTTGACTGCCTCTGTGGCGCAGTGGTAGCGAATACGTCTGCTGTGCAAGAGGTCTCGGGTTCGATTTCTGAGTCGAACCAAATATTTGTATGATCTGCAAATATTTGTTTCGGAGTTTGGGCGTTTTCTATATATAATATGTATGTATTTACAGAAAAAAAGATATAAGTATTAATATCCGTTATCTAGTACCTATAATACAAGCTCAGCTTAATTTGGGACGAGATGGCGTTGTGTGTTAAAATGTCTAAACATATTTATTTATTTACATTTATTTTACTCTAAAACATAAAATTAGTTATCATTAAAGGGATATTTTTTCGTGAATGTGTTTGGTAAGATATAATCTCTATTTTTATATTGTTTTTATGGTCACATATTTTAAAAAAAGTATCTTTTAGTTTTTTCCGTCAAACTAAAAAAGTTTTTTTTGTTGATTAATAATGATGATACTTATTTTATTACTGCAGGTTACTTTAAAAAGTTATAATCAGGAACGGCAGTTGCTTATTAACTTACTTCTAACTTGAGACCACAAATAAATTGTTAATTGCTTCCAAGAATACTTCTGATGCCTACCAAAGCAGGCTTTGCTCGTAAAATCAACTAGAATTCGAATCTTAGTGAAATGGATACAAAAGAAGTGATTTTTTTTAAAAGACAAGCTTTTATTGTTTGTTAATAAAAAAATAAGTATGCCCCTTCAAAATATGTTAGCCGCCATTTTGTTGTGGCCACCATTTTGGATCAATAGTAATACCAATGTTTTATAATTAGATTGTCATCGGAACTAAAGAGTCATATCAAATTTTAGCCTAGAAATCAGTTAGATCAAATTTACAAAATTAGAATAAAATTTACACAGTACGGTAACACGGGACACTGAACAGAGGCTTAGCTTCTCTTTCCGATTAACGTGTGGGCCTGCCAAAATGAGAGTCATTTTGCTCACTGCCATGCAAGAGAGGCATGCTTCACTCTGCCATCAGGCAGAGTAGAATCAGGTAGAGAGATGCTTTCCTGATGAAAAGCATAAGCAGAATCCAAGAGTAGTGATTTTCATACGCATGCAATTGCACACAATGTAACAATACAGCATATTGACCCACACCATGGCGGCCGGTGCTTCTGCTTCATTGAACCTCCGGTCCCGCACTCACCAACAAAACACGACAGCACGAACGCTGTCATGTTACGATGATCTTCGGTGCGAGGGTAGTACCGCCCCAGTCCGTTTTTTTTTCACACATCATCATCTCCCTAGCCTATATTATTCCCAGGATTTGGGGTCGGCTACTAGTTCAACTGGTTTTACCTGAATGCCAGTTTTTCCATGGAGCGATTGGCATCTGACTCGGCAACCCTGAAGGTAAACTGAATTCGAAGGTTGAACAAGTCGTTAGTATATTTGAGGGCAATGACCTCCCAGTAACGATTGCTAAAGATGTTAATGATAACCGGGACCGACGGCCTACGACCGAACACCGCCATGTTCCATACTCTGGGCTGCTATTAAGAATTTCTTGTGAGAAAAACCCTTCAGCAGCCCGACCCGGGAATCGCAGACACATTTGAATAAAGTGATGTAAGTGTATCAACGTTTAATTCAAATCAACTACTTATATTTGTTAGTTCATCATCATCAGCCTATGGAAGTCACTGTTGAGCATCTACTTACAATATACTGTATACAAAGCAGTTACCCTTTACCTTGGGGTGACTTTCCTGAGAACATGTTTTGGTACATTATCGATGATGACCTGCAGTTGACGGAGATCCATTGGGGCAGGATATACCCGCTCTTCTATAGTGGAAAGGTCTGCGTTGCTGTATGCCGTTGATACGTACACCATCACCTGGAAGGAGGCAGTAACTGATCTTTTTTACGATATAGGAGACTTGGTTCACTTGATATTTTGTAAACACCGACGACAGGCGTTTACAAAATTCCACACATGTCGTTAACTGAAAAGTCATAAATACTCATAAACGTGTTATCATAAAGAGAGAGAGCCCCCCCCCTCTCTCTTTAACGTAATCAAAAGATACAACCGTTTATGCTGCAAATTTTGGACACTCGCAGGGGAATCAATACCAACAGGGTACTTCTCGTGAACTCAAAACCATGAAATTTGGTGTGAAGCAACGTCTTATAGCACAGATAAAGGAAAAAATGCGATAAGCATAATTTTTTTTTACATCATATAATAAAATTATTTTAATATTTTAATTTTAAACTTACTACCGTTTTCCTCGTCAACGTCATTTAGCAATAATAATAGCTCTTTTACTTATATATCTACAAGTCTGTACGAAAACCCTCGGTGCGCAAGCCCGACTTGCACTTGGCCGGTTTTTTTCGTAAATTCTGAGATTATTATGCATGTGAAACACGACACCTAAACTTCGAAATAAATATTTAAAGATCACATAGAAATTTGAACTAACTACAAAATGGAACCCAAGACCTCAAGAACAGCAGTTACGTGCCAGACACTGCGCCAACGTGGCAGACAATTAGATTATTTACTCATTTAAATTCGTTGAAAAACTTCTACGCTGCATTATAGGAGATGTCGGTAGGATCTTACCTGTATCATCGGGAGCTGATCACAAATATCCATCACCTTGAGCACGGACCTGAGGTTCTGCTCTACAGATACGTCAAGCATCTCATCAAATTTGACCGTTGCTGCCGAGTGAAACACAACAGAGACCTGAAATAAATACTTTTCTTTTTTAAAAGTCAACTCCTGCATTATAAATATACATTCCTGTGTCGCAGGGATCTTTACAAACATACATGAAACGGACACAAAGTACACCCAGTCTTAGAACACCAATTTATGGATCACACAAAGTGTTGTCCCATGTAGGATTTGGCGCACACAACACTTGGCGCAGTAGGAAGCGGTGTGGCGACCACTGAAACCACTAGGCCAACTGTGTAGTCAAACCGTGTTATCATTCATATGTTTATTACACCAGGCCACCGCAAGATGTAGGTTTGCCTCAAGGCACACCACAGAACTTGGTCTATACTTTTTCAGCATTCAGTCGCCGACCAAGTCCCGCTATCTAGCCAGAGGGCGACTACGTCTATACCCACTGTATCTGCTAAGACGCGAACTCCACTCCAAGACGTGAGCGGCTCCACCCCATTAGCGTTTCAACTGCCTATTTAGAGGTCTCAAGTTCGATTCCAGGGTAGCCAAAATGCTAAATACCAACCCGGAGTTAAGAAATAGGGGTCTAAACGCCTGTGCCTCTAATAGCACATAAAGTTTTCGATTTTGCGCCTGATCTCTCCAGAGTCGTATCGGGTAGCCGTCCCATCGGATTGTGAGAGTGAAGGATCAGGGAGTTCATTTGTGTTTACACACAATGATGCAGAAGCATCTCAAACACCATGCTGCATTGTGTGTATTTGCAATGAGTATGATGACCACCTCTCTTGGATTCTGTTTATGATTTCCCCGTTACCTTTTTTTTTTTTTACTTGGTGGAATGCCTTTACGCACTTCGCTCCCCCCCGCGGGGACAGGGGGTTCACTTTGTGTGGGACTCCTGACTGACTCGCCAGACTACCCACTAAACCACCACGGTGTGCCACTCTGCGCCTGAGACGGGAGAGATCCGGGAACCGCTTTCTTACGTCATCTGGACGATTTCCGTTACCTAACGGAACGTTACTCTACCTGGAGTAGAGTCACTTTGGCAGGCTCGTACACAAAAAAGAAAAGAAGTAATTCCCACGTTACCTGGTTGAGTCCCTGGACCGCTTCTTTATTCAAGCCAAGTTTATGTTTGGTGAGGTCTCCATCCACGATGGACAGCTTCTCAAGTTGTTGGGGACAATGTTGCCTAATCACGTCGAAGAGCTGTACGTAAATGATCATGATTAATAATATGTATATATCACTCGTTTGGTTCCAATCAAATTAGAAAAACTCAGCCAAGTGCGAGTTAGACACGCGCAGGAAAGATTCCATACCATTATAATTTCAAGCCTTAGTTTTATTCACATCAATTCAACCAAAACGCGCCACATTGTAGTATATTTCTTATTTTTTTTATTTGGGTCCACCATAGTGACTCTAATCTGCCTGATGGAAAGCATTAGCATCCAAGATACAAGAATGGTGGTCACCTTATTAGCGAATACAGATAACGCAACAATGCAGCATAGTGTACAATACATTAGGGCGGTATAGTGCTGCTTCTGGTTCATTAGGCCTCCGGTCTCGCACTCGCCAACGAAACATGAATGCTGTCACTTGAGTTTGGTCTTCTGTAAGAGTGCTTTCAGTGTAGCTCTATTATCTCTTATAAATAATTATTTAGTATTTAAGCCGTATATAAGGGCTAACACAAGTACATAAGTTTAAGCAAGCGTGCGTTCGGCGTCAATAACAAGTTACGATTGTGCTAGACTGCGCACGGGCAACGGCACATAATATATCTCGTCTAGCTATGCATCTAGATAGCATAGAAAAGGATGTGTCGATAAATATTATCGACAGATATATCGACAAACCGATATGTATTTTAGTGACATGTAATATATATTTATAATGCACTTATATTATATATGGTGTGTATTGATGATGTGTATATTTGTAAATAATATTTTGAGTGTAGAATAAGTCAAAATATTGTAAATAAATATTATTATATAATTTATGTATTATGTTTAGTATAATTTGTTATATGTGTAAAATTATATATAATACATAAACAAAAATGGGGGGATCCCTACAAAACTAAATAAAATAAGATAATGTTAACATACCGGTGACTGCTTCAGCTCTTTTAGTCTTTCTTCTGACGATAAATCTTTCTTGCGTCTCATCAGCAGATGTAGTGTGGATACCTCTGGACAAGTCCATAGCAGACGCTCCACCAACACCTGAACATCATCAAATTAAAATAAGTTTTGGACATTTAACAAACAACGCCATCTAGTCTCAAACTAAGCAGAGTTGTACTATGGGTACTAGACAACTGATATAAATACATATATACGTTTTTTTTTGTAAATACATACATATTACACATAGAAAACACGTAAACTTCAAAAATATATATGAAGATCATACTAACTAACATTTGGTTCGACCCTTGAATCAAACCCGAGAACCTCAAGCAGGACAGTCGCATACGCTATCAGTGCGTCACCGAGGTAGTAAAAAATTTAAATAAATACAAAAAAAATAATCATAACAAAAAAATGGCAGGCAAGTAAACGAGTCCTTATTTATGTGTATAAATACTTATTTGATATAGTTCTGTTTGAACGTTACGGAGATTAAAAAAAAAACAAAATTGTGGGAAACCAATACGACCTTCGAACCTCAAAAAAAGAGATCTTTAACTCCTTTATGATTTCCCCGTTACCTTTTTTTTTACGGCTTACCGGCTGGAAACGTACTTTTGACGCCTCTGGCGTTGCGGGTGTCCACAGGCGGCGGTATCCGCTTACCATCAGGCGATACGTCTGCTCGTTTGCCCCCACAAATTTTGGGGGGAGGTAGCTTAGAACCAGCAATAACACACTATACTATAATTAACACGACTTTCATTTACATATATAGATGTTTAATAAATGGCATTAAGTCCAAAGTTCGTTACTAATAATTTTGCAACGTATCACGCATACTAATATGATGAATAAAGAGTGCAGAGTGTGTGTTCACTTCTATTCATTCCATGATCCCATCATCATCAAGAGCCGACTCAGCAAGAAACACACACAGGACAACAACACAACCAAGAGAAAGAAACCTTGAAAGATACTCTAAACCTACTAAATTAAAAGGGCAAAAGAGCAGTACAAATGTTTTCAGCACGAACGAGCCGTCTCAACCGGGGCGGTACTACGCTCTCACAAAAGATCAACCTAAAATGATAGCATTCGATCTATCGTGTTTCGTTGGCGACTGCAAGACCGGAAGCCCAATGCTGCAGATTTTTTTGTGGGTTAGTGGGAAAACGAGCAGACGTATAGTTTTATGGCAAGCGATTATCCCATACATGAACACTTGAAAAACCAGAGGCGTCACAAGCGCTTTGTCGACCTTTGAGGGATGGGGAGAGGGTTGGGGGAAGGGTTGGGTATGGGCCTTTTTTTTACGTGTGGAAACCCCTTGGGCCTTCACCCCACCGGGGTTTTCGGCGGGGCGGTACGTCCGAATCGAAGACGTGAGGGGTCGAGGATCCGCTTTCTTACGCCATCCGGACCCCTCCCAACGCCTGCCCGCACTGATGCGGGCACCGTCTGAGTGGGAGTCATCCTCCCGGGCCTCTTCCACCGCCTCCAGCTGCGAGATTATGTCTTCGCAGAAGGTCGCGACCACGGTAAAACTGCTCTCGCTACCAGCCATGGAGCGTACGACGGCCGGTAGCGAGAGATCTCGTCTGATGACTGCAGTGAGGTCCCGGCGCTGCGGCGCCGAAGAGGGGCACACCGCCAGCGTGTGCTGGGCCGAGTCCTCACTGCAGTCGCAGTGGTGGTAGGTGCGACTCAATTCTCTCCGCGCGACCGAGTGCAGGTACTTCCCGAAGCAACCGTGCCCGGAAAGCACCTGCGTCAGTCGGAAGGAAAGTGTCCCGTGCTGCCGCCCTGCCCACTAGAGGATGATTGGCTGAAGAGCCAATGTGGAGGACATTGGCGATTGGGGTATGGGCCTCCGTTATCCTTACTCACTGAGTGAAACACGATGCACTGTTTCCCACCGGTTTTCTGTCAGGCATTTTGGCAGGCACGCACACAAAAAAACTTCCTTTCGAATGAGTGGTCTATGTAAGCATAATAATGAAAATATCATGAAATAAACTGTTATTTTTCGTGTTCTGCGTACCTTGCCAATAAATCCTGTAGCTCCAGTTATGAAAATGTCTTTGCCAGCATAGAACTCAGGAATGAGTGGTGGAGGCGCTGACTGCGGAGAGGGCCGAGGCACCATCGTGTATAACTGCTATCACTAATTTGTTCAGAAATAGATTTGCATCGTGATTTTATTAAAAACCAGTAGGTATTCTCGCCATGAATATTTTCGCATAAAATAAATAATACAATAACATGTCACATATTTGAGACGTGTTTCACATAAAACTGAGACATGAAATGAAAACAAAGCCATTATAACTAAGTTACGCGTGCCCCCTGGCTTTCTCGATATCAGATTGAGCGACAATTTATGTCGTATCTTCTACAGTTTTTTTTAAAATTGGTTATTTTAGGTAGGCGCTATTAGTGATCCAAATTCTAAAGCAACCCGACTAGCTAGCGTGGTATAATACGCCAAAACTGCACTTCTTAGGAGAGATTTCATATCGACGCGGTATAACCGGTTCGAATGGTTGGGCTACAGAAGGTATCGTAATCTTTTAAATAATTTTATTTGAATAAGTCCTGCTATACAACGAAAGAAAAAGGTACGTTTTAGTTCATCTGCATAAATTTGAAGTTATTGCGTAGCTTTTATCGCGGGCTTTGAGCGCGGCGACCGGATCAAGAAATTCCGTAACTAAAATAAACCTAACACCCCCCACTCCGACTGGCATAGAGGTGCGGCGTTGAAAGCCGTGCATCGTCTAACGTCGTTTCAGTTCGGCAGTCTTCGGCACGGTGTTTTTGTGCGTGCGACTAGACGAATGCGTGAGACTGTACGAAGCTCACACGGATCGAGACGAGCTGCTCCGAAATCGGACGAATACGTAAGGAGCTGTATTGTAAGATAATAAAAATATTTTAAACAACATTAACTTCTTATTTATTCAATAAAAGTAAAAAAAATGATTTCTTATCGGTCACCACAGTTAAAAAGTGTAACTTAAATTAATATCAAAGAAAAAACTTGAATAATATCAAAGAAAAAAATATTGCATAAGTTGATAAAAAAACGCTATGCAATAGCTTTACCGCGGCAGTCCCAGAGTGCCAACACGTATTCGTACAGAAAAAAAAGTTTTTATTTTTCAGGTCAAATCGGCAAATTTATACTTTATCCCGGCTCTTTTACCTGATTAGTGGCTTAGTTTGGTATGGTATACAGTTCATGACGACTCATGAATGCAATAAAAACAAACAAACTGAAAAATATACATGTATTAATACCCAATCGAAATCTTTGTCCTTATGAAATGTAATTTGTTATATTTATTCTGCATATTAATTTTCGGTTTATCAAACTTGGATTAGAAGTAATTGAGTAGTTCTCTATGTTGTATATTACTACGTATTACGGTATTCATTATATATTATGGGTGTCTTTACTTACTAGGCGCTCATAGCCCAGTTGCACTCGGTGATTAGAAACAATCATCGAGGGTAATCAACGATGGCGCGGTCAGTACCTGGATGGGTGACCGCTGGTGGCATGTTACCATGAGCGTCTCCGTGATTCGGAGGTCACGTTAAGCAGTCGGTCCCGGTTGTTATCATACGATAAAAGTCGTGAAGCTTAGTTGGAGGTCTTCGGGCGGCTTAAAAACATCCAACGGCAAGATTTACGTAGCCACAACGTATTCTTGCCAGTCCCCAACCCGCACTTGGCCAGCGTGGGGACGTATGGCCTTAACCCTCTCCTGAGAGGAGACCCGAGCCCAGCAGTGGGACATTATGGGTTGTTGTGTTTGTTGTTTTTACTTACTAGAGTCTGAACTTATCTTCCCTACACTTTTATTCGAACTATTCACTTGATTAAGCATACGAACCTCATTACAAAGTCTGTATACGCGTTTTACTGAAAGACTTCGGTCACGCTTATATAATTTTTTTCTATTAGAAGCGTACAGCATCGTAAGAATAAAAAAAGCGGGCATAGCTTGTTATCTCCGCTGCAACGCTCATATCTACTGTATTACATACGGAGCGGAACATGCTGCGAAGTACTACTAAACGTGGAAAGTTCAATGTGCGATAGAAAAAATAAAACGCAAACGAGAGTGGATCTATTTACTTTGGTCAATATTGTAATCTCGTAATACAAACGATACCAATCGAGTACCAATATCTAGTAAAGTATATACTTGTGGAGTATGATATTTATTGTACCTTCTATTGTGCAGCGGAGCCAAGACGTTGTATTCACAAATAAAAGACTCACACGGTAATTATATTTGCCTATTTTCACTACACATGAACATAAGATATACAGTGTACTTTATGGAATAGTTTTTGATTTCTATCTTAATTATTTAACACAGTTTTTATATCGCTGTAAGTATCCCGTCGGCAAAGATCTCACCGTCCGTGCGCACCGCTACCGATCTACCCTCCGTTAAACAATTGTGTCGGTGGACACCCTAGGCAAGAGGTTTGGTTTGAAATAGGTTTAATTTAATTTATATGATTTATTTTACAAACAAACAAAATTTTTTGAATAAAGGATATCTAAGTAGTATATATATATATATATATATATATATATATATATATATATATATATATATATATATATATATATATATATATATATAAACAGTTTTAAGCAAATATGAATTTGACAATGTTTTAGGTATTAATATAAATAATAAATTTTAATGTGAGTGTTTTAGACACGCTACATACTCTTTATTTGTTTTTTTTTCAAAATTTATTAAACTTGGACCATATGTATGTGTGTAATATAAAATAGATAGCTTGTGCATTACTAAATTTAATATATTGACTACATGGTTGTGTGTAGTGGTTTCAGTAGCCCGGATGGCGTAAGAAAGCGGTTCCCGGATCTCTCCCGTGTCAGGCGCAGAGTGGCACACCGTGGTGGTTTAGTGGGTAGTCTGGCGAGTAAGTCAGGAGTCCCACACGAAGCGAACCCGAGCGAAGCGAAGTGCGTAAACGCATTCCAGCACGTTAAAAAAAAATGGAATATGAAATGTATATGTGGGTGCTAGTCTGTGCTTTATAATCCCTTTGAGTTGTCATTATATTTTGTCTATGGTAGGAACTAAAGCATTGTAAATGCAAATCTCTTTTCTTACGGCGTATAATAAAAAATCTAATTTGACGTGTCAACCCTTACTTTGACAGACAGATTGATTTGTATTTGGAACGTCAAAAATTTGAGCTGTCAAAATGTGACAGATTAATTTTTTATTAACTCCAACGTAAAGCGAACTGTACTTTAGTTAAACAAGACTGAAACATAAGGTTTGTAATACAAAGCCATGTTAGAAAGTTCTGGTGGACAACTATGGGTGACAGGGCCGGGGCGGTGTCTGTCAGACGCGCACTTATCAAATTCGGTATACTTTTATAATGTGAACTTAAAGATTGAATGGAAGCAATGTATTTTTCGATTGCTCAATGTAAAATAAATGTTGTAATAAATTATTATTGTTTTTTATTGTTGTAATATATATGTCGCAACCGATTAGCTTAAATAGCCGTTCAATCAACAGCCTAACGTAGCCTAGCTTTTTACTAAACAGGGCCGTTAAAATCTCGATTATATTGTGTTTTTTTTTGTTTTAAGCAAATTAAAACTTAACCTAACGGTTTCCCTAGTATTCCATTCGTAACATGGCCGCTTGTTGAACGGCGCCATTCGGTAAAGTTAGCTCTTTGCCGAATGGCGCCGTTCAACTAAGATATTGATTGAACGTCTAATTAAGCTTATTGGTAGCGACATAAACACAAAGTGGTAAAAATAAGGTGGCATCCACTTTTCCAAAAGACATAAACATGGCCATAGGCCTTCCCAAAGCTTTCAGAGCAACCGGAACTAAGCTATCCACATTTAACGGTATCCTGAACCAATAGGAGCTCTTGGCGATCAACCCGTGAGCTGATACGGCTTTCGGAGCAATGATTGTGGCGACTTCCACATACAGCGTCAACATAAAAATATATGACAGCGCCATCTACTGAAGAAACATCTGAAGTAATTGTTCTCACAAACACTAATAACACAGTTTGAATTTCGACTCCGATAATTTCGATGCCGTGACCATCGACGTCACATTTCGTTCCGACCAACAGTAATTAATATTTTCTGAGTTTAAGTAACCACTAAATAAAAAGTACCCTTAAGTATATTAAAAAGGTAATAAAGAATTTAGAAAGAAATATTTCAGACAAATCATTTTTTTATGCATATTCCCAATTACAAATTCGAAAGTTTTCCGTGTCAGTCATATTTTCACAGGTAACTGCCGCACCGATTTCAAAGAAACTTACTCGACTTAACTAATTTGATTCTCGAAGGACATAGGGTACAATTTACCGCAATAACCGTCATACATGCAGGCGGAGCCGCGGGCAACAGCTAGCTCGGTTATAAGTTATAATTGACTGTCGTATAGTAATATATATAATAATAAATACTTGTAGATTATACAAACATACGACCCGGGACCTCAGCAAAGCATTTACATATGAGAATACCATACTATCACTGCGCCGGCGAAGCAGTCTTACATGATGGACATAAATATTTTTAAATTTAAATATTTCGGATATTTAACACAATACGCCATCTAGTCTCAAGCTAAGCAGAGCTTGTGTTATGGGTACTAGATAACTCATAAATACATATTACCCTTTTTTTGTAAATACATACTTATCATACATAGAAAACACCCAAACTCCGACCCGGGAATCGAACCCGAGCCTTCAAACACAACAGAACAACTGATTAAATAAATAAATAAACAGTCGCATAAGCTACCACTGCTTCACCGAGCAGTCAAATGGATGGTCCCTTCCTTCAATATGCTATCAGCATATTCTTTAGATAAAAGCATTTATACATTAAATTGTCAAGAATGGCTTTCAGATATTAAATATAAAATAATTCAAATAATAGTATCAAGTTGTTAGTTCGTGTCTGTTATAGCAAAAGTGACGGTATCTATGACCCACTTCAATTTATTACTTTTATCTTTTTCCAAGATTATTTCGGGTTGGTTACTAGTACAACTAGGTTTTACATGAATGGCATGTTTTTCTACGGAGCGATTGCCATCAGACCTTTGCAAACCTGAAGGCAGACTGAAAAATTGAACTAGTTGTCTTATGTTTCTGGGAGGGGTCTGGATGTGTTAATAACAGCAGTTCCCGGATTCCTCTCGTCTCAGGCGCAGAGTGGCACACCGTGTGGTTTTAGTTAGTTCGATTCCGACACACCGCCCCGCCGCAAACTACATTCCGTGTGTTTGTGGGAATTCCACATTCCGTATGTTTGTGGGTACTGATTTTATAAAAAGCGATTGGCATATATGTTCATGAAAACGTAAATTTTCACACTCTAGGCTGTAATTCGGAATTACTTGTAAGAAAAAGTTAACAGCGATTTTAACTCAACCCGGAAATCGAACCCGATACCTCTTGATGACAATAGTACGCTTACCGCAGGTAGTCAATAAGTCAAATCAATCGAGTCGAATCTGAAGGTCAAGTTGTGTCAACAAGAAAAAGTTTAAATTAAAAAACTATAACTCGACAACGTAAATGTTTTTGACTAAATTTGTGCTCGTATAGCCAGCCTATGCCACTCGGACCATTATCGAGGCCGATATTCAGGTTTTACTTTAAGATGTTATAAATAACTAGCCGTCCCCTGCGTCTCCACTCGCTTGTATTGTTTGATTTTTTCACAGCTCCAAAAGACAGTAGACCTGAGTATTTGATATGAATTTCAGCTTGATACCTCCACGCGTTCCTGAGAAAAAGGGTCTTGAAAGACGGACAGATAGACAACAAAGTGATCGTAAAAGGGATCCATTTTTCCTTTCGAGGTATGAAACCCTCTAAAAACGCTTACAGTTTTAGGAAATCGAAAGATCACTAAATCCATTTAGCCTGGCAAGGATAACGGGTCTGACTGTTAGAATAAAACAAAATACTCCTTCTTAAAAGGCCGGCAACTCGCTTGTGACGGCTCTGGTGTCATCGGTCTTTGATAAATATACTGAGGTAACGCGTCTTTTTGAAGGGGGTCAAAATCAAGTTCAAAGGATCCATTAAAGAGAAAATTTCAACCGACTGCCTACTAAGTTTCTTTTAATAATATATATATTGCTTATTGATTGGTTGATTTAACATTAACAGACGTGGCTTGTTGCAAATGGTAGTTTTCTGTTATAGTAGCACGTTACCATGGCGACCATTACAAGGTTAAATTTAATAATTATTATTTATTAAAAACCATAGAAGCCATAGATCGAACTAAGTGGCGAAAAGTTGGAGAGGCCTATGTCCAGCAGTGGACTGCGGTAGGCTGATGATGATGATGATTATGATGATGAAAAATGAGGCACTGTCATACACAGATACGAGTCAAGTTAACTGTATATCAATATATAAATACACGTAAACTTAGACCAAACAAATAGGCATAATGCCAAGACGCAACCCTACTAACAAACGTATTGATACCCAAACTTTAAATACGATCATCACCTAACTAACCTAGCTTTAGTAATAGTCTAAGATATAGATTAAAATGAACCTTGTTATCACGTCGTCATATAGGGGTGTGAACGCAAAGCATATCGTGGCGGAGCGTCATCGCGTTAACAGCTGGTCTAACACTGATTCAGATTTTTTACACAAAATATGTTACAAAACATGGTATTAGTTAAAACTTTATTCATTTTCCAGAAAAATATTATGTTTGAGCGGTGATGTTTGTGAAAAATATTTTATTACTTTAATTTAGGATGTACTTATAGATCTTCATTCTTTTACTTAGTTTTTATATATTTATTTTTATCATACCAATGCAAATTTTAAATGATACCTGTTCTTATAAACAGAACTTAAAATGTAACAATATTTAATAAAATAGATAACTCTATCCAATTACTTTGAAACAGGTATTAACTGCGATTAGCGTATGCAGTAGTACTTTTAGTAAGTTTTTAGGATAT
Source organism: Hyphantria cunea (assembly GCA_003709505.1). Taxonomy (NCBI): domain Eukaryota; kingdom Metazoa; phylum Arthropoda; class Insecta; order Lepidoptera; family Erebidae; genus Hyphantria; species Hyphantria cunea. The sequence continues at coordinate 123,047 of PKRV01001938.1, forward strand.
TAATGACATATAAAGGTATTTTTATTCGTAGCAATGCGTTCAATCAGAAATCTATTACTCCATGATTATTGACGATTGACGAACATCCCTAAGTCCGCCGCCCCTGGACCCAGTTGGGGGGGCTGATGGAGGTCAGCGTATGCCCTCCTCCGACGCCCGGTGCACCTCCTGCGAACTGAGAAAGAGGTCAGGATCTCCCTCACCCTTTCCGCCGCCTCCTTCTGCGAGATGACGGTTTCGAAGAAGAATACCACCGCGTCCCAGGACTCCTCACCGTCCACCATACAACAAACTACGGCCGGCAGCGAGAGGTCACTGCCTACTACAGAGATAAGGGCACGGCGTGGCCCCTCCCAAGCGGCACACTCTGCCAGCGTATGCCACGCCGTGTCCTCCCGACAGTCGACGCAGTGATGACACCGAGCCTCCGGCTCCCTGCCTATGCGACGCAGGAACCTCCTGAGGNCGCCGCCTCCTTCTGCGAGATGACGGTTTCGAAGAAGAATACCACCGCGTCCCAGGACTCCTCACCGTCCACCATACAACAAACTACGGCCGGCAGCGAGAGGTCACTGCCTACTACAGAGATAAGGGCACGGCGTGGCCCCTCCCAAGCGGCACACTCTGCCAGCGTATGCCACGCCGTGTCCTCCCGACAGTCGACGCAGTGATGACACCGAGCCTCCGGCTCCCTGCCTATGCGACGCAGGAACCTCCTGAGGTAGCCATGCTCCGAGAGGATCTGCGTCACCTGACTTATAAATAATCTAAGTAATAATCAATATATATACATACAAACATGATTATACACATAAATCTATATACAAACGCACACTTCATATTACCTTCGCATTTTTTTTTCTGATCCATCAACCTTTCTACCATAAGCCAAGAACGTCTTAATCGCCCACCTAATGTCGAAAGGATCAGTATATTTAGTTAATGAATTAATGAAGAAGTTTGTTTGACATAGTTTTGTTTCACTCTCTGCTACTTCAAGTATAAAGTTACCGATTTGTACCAAACGTACCGAAAAATGAAGCGATAAGGCCGCCATTTGAACACGGTAATTCAATTGAAGTATTATTTAAACTACGTATCTATAAAATGTTATATCTGGTGTACAAAAAACTGTATTCTATTCTGTACTGTTCTTTTCTGTACTGTTCTGTTATGTCCTGTCATGTCCTGTCCTGTTCTATCACGTCCTAACCTTTCTTATTCTGTTCTGTTTTGTTCTGTTTTTTTCTTTACTGTCCTGTTCTATCCTGTCCTGTACTGTCCTATCCTGTAATCTCCTGTCCTTTCCTGTCCTATCCTGTTCTATCCTGTTCTATCCTGTCCTATTCTATTCTATTATATTCTGCTCTGCTCTGCTCTGCTCTGCTCTTCTCTCCTCTCCCTGCTCTGCTCTGCTCCGTTCTGCTTTGCTCTGCTCTGCTCTACTCTATTCTATTCTATTCTATTTTTTTTAAATGTACCTAACATATTTATTTAATCAAAATATTTATCCTCATTATGTATACACTGTTGTCATCTGCGCTTGCGTTGTGTTCACCGAGTGAGTGAGGATACCGGAGGCCCATACCCCAACCCCTCTTCCCATCCCCATTCTCCTTCCCATCCACCAAAGGCCGACAATGCACCTGTGACATCTCTGGTGTTGCAGATGTCCATGAGCGGCGGTAATCGCTTACCATCAGGCGATACGATTTCTCGTTTGCCCGTGATTAGATACGACGAACCGTGTGAAAGTATTTTGTACTACATCTTGAAAATATTCTTTTTTACCACGTTAAACATTTACTAAATTACGTAAAAATGGTATGCCGTTAGAGCAAGGTCTGGTAAGTACGGATAGTGACGTATGGTTTCTAACGGCAGCTCTTGTAGAGTTACAACGATTTCTCGTACAGTGTGAGATCTTACGTTATCCTGAAGCCAGAAAGGTGAACATCCAGATGGTTCTAGTGGCTCGAACGCGATCATAAAAACATTATATTCAATGGACATAAAGTTGTATAAGGCTGTGTGTATTAAGCACCCTATCTATAAATGCAAATAAATAAAGCTACCTCAGCTTCATTTATTTGTATGCACGTTTGTAATTTAAAATAAACAGCTTATCACTAAATGCTTATGAAAGAATATACGATACTAACATCACAGTCAGTCGAGATTCTCAACATATGTGTGTTAGCGCGACGTACATTCACTTTTTTTTTTTTTTTTGGCTTTTTGGAATGCTTTTACGCACTTCGCTCCCCCCCTGCGGGGACAGGGGGTTCGCTTTGTGTGGGACTCCTGACTGACTCGCCAGACTACCCACTAAACCACCACGGTGTGCCACTCTGCGCCGGAGACGGGAGGGATCCGGGAACCGCTTTCTTACGCCATCCGGACCCCTCCCAGCGCCTACCCGCAGGACACTCACTTGCCCCAACCACCCTGCAATCTAGATTACAACAAATTTTTATTTTATTTTTTAGTCATTTCATCATGTAACTTGTATGAATGAATTAATATATTCGTATTTCACAACAATAACCACAATTGCGCGTGGGTGTACCGACACTATCTAAACGAATGGACTATACGTACGTATATATTAAGATTTGGCTGCCATAACATTCTCAGTTTATTACCTACTTAATGTTCAGTTTTAAATGAAAATACAGTTTCAACATGTATTATATTTATTAATTCATATTTTTAACGAAATCCAGACACCAAAAGACATATTTACTTAATTAATAAATTAAAATAATAACATTTTAACTACATTACTATTTACACTTTTAATTTCCTTTTACGATAAATACAATACAATACCAGATTTTGTCCCTGATTCCGCCATAATATTCATATGTCGGTTATCACAATAATTAGTAGCCTATGTGTTATTCTGATATATAAGCTATATTACTGTGCATTTTCATCTAAATCTGTTCAGAAGTTTTGTAATCACATACTTAGTAGGGTAGGATAGTAGGATTATAAACTTTTTTGACTGGAACTTTAGGAAAGAGATGGAGATGATTTCATTATCACTCTCGTCATTATTTTCCTGACCTACATTAATTAAATTTAGGGTTTATGAGTTGAGCATTATTCCGGGGATGTCTGGTTCTCCGGCTACTAGTACCAGAGACGGCGTGCGTTTAAGTCAGTTCGAATATGATATAACCACCAGCGGTCTGTATTTGGTGGATTTCCGAATAGAAAAAAAAGAAGCAGATGTTCTTGTATGTTGAGCGGCATTTACCATTAGGTATCTACTCGTTTGCTACTTACACACATCGCTTTGGCAATCACAAAAAATAATCCACAAATATGTGTCTCAATCTATATATATTTAATGATTTATGACACTTAAATGAGCCCCAAAAATAAGCATAAAATAGGGTAGTATATTAGAGCAAAAGACAGCTAGAAAGACAGACAGACAAATAAATAAATATAAATATGTTCAGGCATAACACACAACGCCATCTAGTCCCAAACTAAGCAGAGGTTGTATTATGGAGTACCAGACCACTGATATTAATACTTATATACATATTTTTTGTAAATACATACATATTATACATAGAAAACACCTAAACTCCGAAACAAATATTTGCAGATCATACAAACATTTGGTCCGACTCAGGAATCGAACCCGAGACCTCTAGCACAGCAGTCGCATTCGCTACCACTGCGCCATAGAGGCAGACAAAGACAAAATTTAAAAAAAATAGTTTTTGTGTATCTATATTACACATATATGGTATTAATTTGCAATTACAAAGGCACACTTCAAATTTCTTTTATTGTATGCATATTAACATATCCATAGAAAATAATAACATACAATATGATTAATACATAATGACTACACGGTTGGCCTAGTGGTTTCAGTGGTCGCCACACCCCTTCCTACTGCGCCAAGTGTTGTGGGTTCAAATCCTACATGGGACAACACTTTGTGTGATCCATAAATTGTTGTTCTAAGTCTGGGTGTACTTTGTGTCCGTTTCATGTATGTTTGTAAAGATCCCCGTAACACAGGAATCTATATTCCTAATGCGGGAGTTGTCTTACATAAAACAGGAAAAAAGAAAAAAAAATGTATATTTAAGCTTTTTATACATTTGTATTAAATTTAAATCTACTAATATTATAAACGCGAAAACTTTTAAATATGGATGGATTTATTTTTACTCTTTCACGCAAAAACTACTGAAGGGATTTTAATGATACTTCAATAATATAGCTTATACATCAGAATAACACATAAGCTACAATTTATTAAGATACAAGTTACACAATATCTTTGTAGCGCGGGGCTCAGCTAGCGTCTTATAATTGAAGCGATTAAAGGTCCTGAAATAACACAATTAATACCTTTTCTTCTGCTTGAAACTTTGTAATTAGCATCAGTTGTGGGTATATTATGTTCTGAAGAAACTAAGCGCAGCGATGTGTAGGCGCAGTATGAACCAACATAGGAAGAATGCTATGACGAATTGCACCAGTCGATGTAGTATAAGCAGTCTGTAAATAAATAGTAAAATTAATAAAATTATCATAATATTTTTTTTCTATTTTTACATTATTTTCTTTTATTTTTTATGGTATAGATAGGGAGAACGAGCAAACGTGTCGCCTGATGATAAACGATTATAAGTGCGTTGCCGACCTTTGGGAGATGGCGGGGGAGATGGAGGGAGGAGTTGGGGTATGGGCCTCCGGTATCCTCACTCAGTCACACCGCAAGCATTGTTTCACGCCGGCTTTCTGCGAGGCCGTGGTATTACTCCGGTCGAGCCGGCAGATTCATTCCGAAGCGTGGCTTTTCTACGTCATATTTACATTTATATGTTCACGGATTGATTGCCAAGAGCTTCGACCAACACCTTAAGAGGCTCATGTTTGAGGACTTTTTTTTACGTGTGGAAGCCCCCTCTGGCCTTTACCCCACCGGAGTTTTCGGCGGGGCGGTGTGTCGGAATCGAACCGACTAAAACCACACGCGGTGTGCCACTCTGCGCCTGAGACGGTAGGGATCCGGGAACCGCTTTCTTACGCCATCCGGACCCCTCCCAGCGCCTGCCCGCACTGAAGCGAGCACGGACTGATGTTTAAAAATTCTCAATTTAGGCGACGTACGGCACACGCGTAACGTCGCCCCCTCGCGGCCGGCCTGTTAAGCGGATGAGGGGAAAACCCATCCCGCCCATCCACGGCCACACTCAGGGCGGCATGAGGCGCTGGTAAGCGCGTCTCCGCCGCCTAGTTCGCTTGAAGCGGATCGGGTCCGAGTGGAGATCGTCCGTACCTCCTTCTGCGAGATGACTTCCTCGCAGAAGGTCGTAACTGCGGTAAAACTGCTCTCGCCACCGGCCATGGAGTGCATGACGGTCGGTAGCGAGAGATCTCCTCTGATGACTGTATGATGAGGCGGCGTGTTGCTGGCGATGTCTAATGACACCGCCAACAGCACGCCGCCACAGCTCACAGCCTCTTCGGTCACGGCCCTCAGGCGCATCACGGCATCGACCGTCGAACGCCCCTCTCGGAACCCAAATTGGGCGTCCGACAGGTCAGAACCCACCTCGCTGAGATGCCGGATGATGCAGGCAGAGATCACCCTCTCGAACAATTTGCCCGCCTCGTTCCGCAACACAATGGGCCTGTAGACCGCAACCGGATCGGCAAGCCGTCCCGGCTTCCTCAAAAGGACCAGCTTCCCGATCTTCCAGCACTCAGGGAAGCGTCCGGGCGCAAAGCTAGCGTCCAACACGTCCCTGAGGCGGCTCGACATATGGTCGAGGGCTCAGGCCATCACTCGGGCAGGAATCCCGTCCGGCCCGGGGTTGGTGTTCTTCGAAGGAATCCGCAGAGCAGCCACCCCTACCTCTGATTCCCTAACGGGCGAAATGTCATCCTTTACGCCCCATCGTCTCCAACCGAATGGGCCGTCGACTCACGTTAGAGGACTGGATCAAGGGTCTAATGCAAAAGGCAGTCCTCCTTGACATGGTACGTATAGTGAGGAGGTTGCTGTCTTTGGAGCCCTAATCACCGGTTTCTTGATCCCTGTACCCGTTTAGAAAATGTAACTGATATGTATACTATTGTAATGAAAAGAGTAATGTAATGAGTACACGAAACAAAAAAAAATCGGCTAAGTGCGAATCGGATTCGCCCAGGTAGGGTTCCGTACCAATATTTAAATACATTTCAAGCTTCTAAGTGTTGTCGTTATTAATATCGAGTAAAATAAAGAGCAAAAAAGTTTACGTTTGTTGTAGAGGCGCCTCCTTAAATATTTGTTTTATTCCATTTGTTGTTATAGTGACAGAAATACATCAACTCTGAAAATTTCAACTGTCTAACTGTTACGGCTCATGAGATTCAGCCTGATAACAGACGAACCAACAGACAGACGGACTGCGAATTCCCAGTGATAGGGTCTCTTTTACCTTTGGGTACGGAGCCCTGCAAAATACTATATGTGGCTATGATAGTAAGTGAAGCCGCTTTGTATTCGTGGCTCACATAGCATATCACATAATCCTTATTTATTTGTCAGGTATATTCATATTATATACTTTACGTATAACATAAAGATCAGTAACGGTTAGTCATAATACTCATAAAAATCAACGGTCTTATCGCTCCCGTTATTACCCTATTACGAAAGAAGGAGGGTTATGTTTTTTGAGTGTATGTATATTTCTTTGGCACGCCCCAGAGCCTAAGCGGCTTGTCGTATTTTTATGTGAGTGGTGTAAATATATTCGTCTTAGTCGTGAGAGTGACATTGGGTACATTAAAATTTAAAAAAAATCAAATACAAATAATTATTCACAGTCAGTGTTTTTTAATAATTCATTACTTGTTTACTTTAATTGTTATAGCAAAATTAATATTATTTTTCATACTGTTTTTGAAGGTAATCATACAGGCAATAGCCCTTAGTATAATGTAGCCCTTTTCCTCTTTGAGTTATTATATTAATACTAGCTGACACGCGCTACTTCGTCTGCATTAATAATAAAATTATAATTAATCAATGAAATCATTTAATATTGCGCCATCTATTGAATATTAACCCAATCCAGTCAACAAATAATCTTATACCGTTATCTGTTGGACGCGTATGGAACTGATAGATAATTGTGACTGGCAGATAATAAAAGAATAATTCGCAATAGAACAATATTGCGAATATTAATCGAGATATAAACTATCCTATCTTTCAAGCTGGATTAAACTGCACACGGTGTGCAAATTTGATTAAAATCGGTTCCATGGTTTAGGAATCCATAGCGGAGAAACAGCTTGGCACGTAATTTATATATATTAAGATATTATCTGATATCAAACCTTACCTATGTAATTCCTTATATCTGTTATTTGGTATTGCCCAAGATTGATTTGGTTTAATAGATGCTTACAGTTCTCACAGTGTAGTCACATAGCCGTGCCCAACCAATCTATCTGACATATATAAGAAAGGCCGTTTTACCGTGGGAGAGCAACGCTTCGGCATGAATAGGCCGGAGTGATACCACGGTCTCACAGAAAACCGGTGTGAAACAGCGTTTACGCTGTGTTTCATCGAGTGAGTGAGGATACCGGAGGCCCATACCCCAATCCAACGCCCCCTATCCCCCTCACTATCCCCCTTCCCCTCCCCATCCCCCAAAGGCCAGTAACGCACTTGTGACACCTCTGGTGTTACGGGTGTCCATGGGCGGCGGTAATCGCTTACCATCAGGCGATACGTCTGCTCGTTTGCCCCTAAAACAATAAAAAAAAAAAAAATGGCTTCCATGACACATTAGTGACGTTCTTCAAACTAATTTAGAAATAGCAACATAGAGATGCGACTTCCCAACAAATATAAGAATCCAGAAAATCACTTACATGTGTATCCGTGAGTGGGCTCGTCCGATATCCTCGTCCTTTTCCTTTAGAAGATAACGACGTACACCTTTAACGAACTTCTCGCAGTGATCGTTCCAACTGAAACACAATCATCATCACCTTTAACAGTCCACTGCTGGGCATAGGCCTAGGCCTTAGCCAGGTTGTTGGGGATTCGGCCTACTTACTACAACACCACGTTAATCAGAGGGGTAGGTTTCTCTCGAATTTACCATCTCCATGCAGTGATGTTGTCTTGCATTATTTGCTTAATTACTCGACTCTTACGATGCCCATAGAATTAATATTATACTCAATATCTACATACAAATTCGAGAACTAAAACTTCTGAAATGTAACGGACTTCGATATCTGAAGGTAGACGTGTGTGTCCAGTCTTAGGGTAAAATCCAAAAGTTTGGGGAGGATTACCTCATTCACACTGTGAGGAACAACGAAAAAAAGAAAAACATTTTCACTGGAGCTTTAAAATAACTCTGGTTGAGGTAGCTTAAATATGCGAAAGTATGGAGCTCAAACCTCATCTTCCCCTGACCCTAGTGGCTGACTCAAAAGGCGAGAGCTCCCTTGCGACTCCACTTGAATGTGTCCTTGGTTAAGTAGCTTACTTGCCCCATAGACAACTAAAATATCTTTTACATTTTAGTCAATTGAATGTCACGGTGGCGAAGGAGTATCGTGAGCGACTGTTGTCTTTGAGTTCTTGATGTCGATTTCAGGTAATAAATATTTGTATGATCTTCATATTTCGGAGTTCAGATGTTTTCTATGTATATATCTATTTTAAAAAAATACAGTAAGTCTCCTCAGTTTAAAGCTAAATGTCGTTATTGATCAGATATCCGATATATTTCTTTAATAGGTTAGGAGATTTTTGTTTTCCGGTCCCTATTTCATCTCATCCGCTATTTCCGCCCATTTCATCACAGCGAAGATTTGAAGACTTTGAACACTTGACATTGGCAGAAATAGCTGATAAGCTGGTTACTATTTCATGAAAACAAGAAAAACAATATGATAGTTGACACTTCAGTACGAACGATATTACGATAATTACATTACCCGAGATGTTTTGTAATATTCGTTTTAATAAACGAGACATCGGTATTTCATCATTATCATCATCAGCCTATCGCAGTCCACTGCTGGACATAGGCCTCTCCAATTTCACGCCACTTAGTTCGATCTATCGTTTCTCGCATCCAGCTCCTGCCAGCCGTCCCGCGCAAATCATCGCTCCACCTGGCCTGTGGACGTCCTACACTACGTTTGCCGAGACGGTATTTATTTACGATAAAGTCAACTACCCTACTCAAAGCACACTCACTCAATAACGGAAACGTCGAGATTGAAGATGGCCGAGTCGGCAGGTATCAACCGTTCCTTTAGACGCCGAACATTATCGGTGCGGAATTCCCATTCGTGTGTCATGAAGAATTGGAGTGTATTGCTCATATTACGTAGACGGTCACTTATAGTTGCAAAATTTAGACTGAAAAATAAAAGAAAGAACTTATCTTTTTAAAAGAATTCTAAAAGATGGAGATACATTTCACAGTTTACGTGGTAACATTAGTTTTTGTTAAGCTCAATCTGATACAGACTCGATTATCCGGCCCTCAGTTAAACGGATTCACGATTATCCGAACTACCAACCGCGTCCATTTATATAAATAAATCATAAAGTTATATAAATAAATCATATAGGAGTTGTCTTTAAAAAAAAAAGTATATATATATACTGACTGCCTCTGTGGCTCAGTGGTAGCGAATGCGACTGCTGTGCTATAGGTCTCGGGTTCGAGTCGGACCAAATGTTTGTTTGATCTGCAAATATTTGTTTCAGACTTTTTGGGTGTTTTCTATGTATAATATGTATCTATTATTATAATGTATGTAGTATTATACAAAAAAAAGTATATAAGTATTAATATCAGTTGTCTAGTACCCATAGTACAAGCTCTGCTTAGTTTGGGACCAGATGGCGTTGTGAGTTAAAATGTCTGAACATATTTATTATTATTATTATATTGAACCAAGTTACAAAATATTTTACATTTGTACTACAATTCCAATTTGTACAAGCCTGAATATACGTATCAAATTCATCATCATCATCATCAGCCTGTCGCAGTCTTCTGCTGGACATAGGCCTCTCCAATTTCACGCCACTTAGTTCAACCTATGGCTTCTCGCATCCAGCTCCTGCCAGCCGTCCCGCGCAAATTATCGCTGCACCTGGCTTGTGGACGTATTAATACGTCACTACGTACTACACTACGTTTGCCGAGACGCGGTCTCCACTAAGGAACTCTTTTACAAAAGTCTTTTACAAATGTGGCCAGCCCATTGCCACTTCAGCTTGCTAATCCTGTGGACTATGTCGATGACCCTGGTTCTTTGTCGGATCACCTCGTTTCTGATGCGATCCTTTAGAGAAACGCCGAGCATAGCCCTCTCCATAGCACGCTGAGCGATTTAGAACTTATGGATCAGTCGAACCGTAAGTGTCCACGTTTCGGCTCCATATGTTAAATTCATATTATACATCAAGTACAATTACGTACGTATCTAAATATTTTAATTCGTGATCAAGGCTACAGTATTATATATGTGTGTAATCTAAGAAAATATGTATGTCTTTTTTATGTTTTAGCTCCCGAATTGATTCTACCCTGCCTGATATTCATCAAGATGCTATCCAGCTTGAACATAACCCAAAAATGTATGTAAAATATATAAATGAGTGTATACATCGTATGTTGGAAAATGTATCTCTTAAAAACTTCTTATTAAACACTGATTTTTGTTAATATGTATTTCTTGTTTTCAATAAACACCTAACATTATGAAACGTACATATGCATATGTACGAAATGTATGAAAAAAGGGAGTTTTCTGCAGAAAACTCCCTTTTTTCATACATTCCGACTATCCGAATCCCCAACGACAACAATTAGTCCGGATAATCGAGTTTTCACTATAACTAACAATCTCGGTGTACATAACATTTACAACGGGTTCGTCAAACATTACTTGCTTTATAAGATTTCTTACCTTGTTTTAATTCTACACAGGGTACATAGGAAGTAGATTGAGTGGAGCGGTGCCACTTGTAGTAACCACTGAGCTACTATCAGAACGAATCTGAAAAAATCAAATTCAAAATCTTTATTCAATTAAGTGATATTCATGAACGTTAAATTGAAGCTACAGATAAAAATCATAGATCGACACAATCTGGCGCCACAGATGTACTATATTGTCAAGGTGAATTAGGAACACCTAAATACCACTGTCTGCCTGTGTCGATCCACAGCTTCCAGTTTCCAAAATGCGTAAAGCCTTATGAGAAGAATAGAGCCTAAGAAGCTCATGGCTACTATCTATGCCATCAAGTACAATAGATTACCTGAAAGGTAAAGAGTATGCAAGTTGTTGCCACCCGAATTTCATTCTATTAAAATGCTTCAAAATCTAACGTACTACAAAAAAAGAGAATATTATTATTAATACCATTTGATGGTCAAGTCGATTGGACATTTTTGAGTTGTGTGAGAAGTGAGGAGTTTGTATTTGGTTACTAGACAACTGATATAAATACATATTTACTTTTTCTTTGTAAATATATACGTATTGTGCATAGAAAATACACAAACTCCGCAACAAATATTTGCAGATCATACAAACATTTGGTCCGACCCTCAAGCAGTCGCATACGCTACCACTGCGCCACCGAGGCAGTCAATTCATAATGAAAGTTATTCGCGATAACATTTGTTTAAAAGGTTACGATACATTCTGTCGCTACTTGCAAGAGCCGTATCCAAATGTATGGATAGCAATGTGAATATTATTTTATGAATAGCTTAGCATTGCGAATATTGATAACTTTACCAGGAGCTGTGTCTAGAAGGTAGAGGTTGGTAGTAGTAGCTTTTCTAGGCTAAGGCTGATTAAAATCTATCTTAGAACAACCGTTTCGCAATCTTTCACCGTGGAAGAGCCACGCTGCGGCATGAATGGGCTAGTTTGGCCGAAGTGATACCATGGCCTCACAGACAACCGGTGTGAAACAGCGCTTGCCCTGCGTATCACCGAGTGAGAGAATACCGAGGTCATTCCACTCCCCTCCTCATCCCCCAAAGACCGGCAACGTACTTGTGACGCCTCTGGTGTTGCAGGTGTCCATGGCGACGGTAATCGCTTACCATTAGGCCATACGTCTGCTCGTTTGCCTCCTATTCCTTATTATCTATATATTTTTATGTAAATACATACATATTATACAAAGAAAAAACTCAAACACCGAAACAAATATTTATAGATCATACAAACATTATGTTCGACCCAGGAACCGAACCCGAAAGCTGTCATGAATTGAGCACTTACCTATTCTCTGTGATAAACCCAAATGGATACCAAAGTGGTTTGTCAAATGGATGTTTGCACACATTATGGATCATGCTTATACTGAACTCTCTCCAAGTCACGCAATTTTCGTACGAACTACAATTGTACACACGAGTTCCTAGACATCTAGAGAATACAAATATAATATATTATTATCTGCTAGGGTTCAATGGATTCGAGAAATAAATCTTCTGACGTGTAAAAGAGAACTTACCTGTCTATTTCAGTTTCCCACGCCAGGGCTATCAAAGTGTCAATGGCAATGTCCACGGGTATCATATCAGCCCTTTTGTCTCCTGAACAGTGGATAACATGTAGCAAGCCCTTTCCAGTGCTAACTGTTACACCGCTGGGGCCATTGAGGTTCTCTATCCACCCAGGGAATGGATTCTGAAGTGAGGATACCACTGGCAGCGAAATAATAGGTAATATAATAAATATTGTTTACCAGAGACAACAAGATAATGATAATAATAATAATATTTCGGACATCTAACACATAACGCCATCTGGTCCCTAACTAAGCAGAGCTTGTGATATATTTATTTATTTATTACTTTATGCACAATTACATGCATCGGCGGACTTAATGCCTACGGCATTCTCTGCCAGTCGACCGATTGAGCGATGCAGAGATAATGTGAGGTAGGTGCACCTAAAAGAAATTATAGCTATAGATATAGGTACTATTCTAATTGTAATACATCCTTTTTTGTAAATACATACATACATTTTGTACAAAGAAAACACCCAATTTCCGACACATTTGCAGATCATACAAACATTTGATCCGACCTGGAAATGGAACGATGACCTGAAGCAAAGCAGTCACACACGCTACCACTGTGCTACCAAGGCAGTTAAAAATGAACGAAACCAATGCACGTTTTTAGTGAATGTAGCCTATCGTGCACTTTGAAGATAAGTATATTGTCACGGCGCTCCTACTCTACATAGCTATCTGAAATAGATGCAGGCCAAAGTTAAATTAAGTACACTCACAATAGTAGTTGTCATAGGCTGATAGGCACAATATTAAAACATTCACAGTAAGAAACTGAGCTATTTATTATACTCGTATTTACGTAGATATCATCATTATGTAGATATCATCATCATCATCAGCCTATCGCAGTCCACTGCTGGACATAGGCCTCTCCAATTTCACGCCACTTAGTTCGATCTATGGCTTTTCGCATCCTGCTCCTGCCAGCCGTCTTGCGCTAATCATCGCTCCACCTGGCCTGTGGACGTCCTACACTACGTTTGCCGAGACGCGGTCTCCACTCAAGAACTCGTTTACCCCAACGGTTACCGGTTCTTCGGCAAATGTGGCCAGCCCACTGCCACTTCAGCTTGCTAATCCTGTGGGCTACGTCAATAACCCTGGTTCTTTGTCGGATCACCTCGTTTCTGATGCGATCCCTTAGAGAAACGCCGAGCATAGCCCTCTCCATAGCACGCTGAGCGACTTTGAACCTATGGACCAGTCGAACCGTTAGTGTCTACGTTTCGGTATGTCCTCCTGACCGTCACCTTCATTCATTTTTTTTATCCACAAATGCAGTTTCTTTCTAAATGCCGCAATAATTTTCCGATAGTTTGAGAATTTGCGTCTTGTTGTCTTGCAAAGATAGATCAATTTATTTAGTTTTTCAAATATATCGCATAAGTATGCTAGTTTTAGCTTTGTCGTTTACATGACATTTTTGCTGTAAAAAAAATGGATTTCTTCAAATCGATTTTGAAACGTCCACGTAGGACAAGGCCTTCAGAATCTACGATGCGAGCGCTCAAAATATAGTTGCTGTCTGGATACCAGCAAATTATACCCTTCCTGATAGCGATAGAAGACCGATTCGCGGGGTCCCTTGCTACGTTCTGTGGCGCCCCAGGGTATTTGTTTCAGTTTACAAGTACTTACCTATAGACGGTCTGAATATAGCTGTGCCATATTTAGCGGATTGCGCGCGCTCCGCCACCGCGCTCTCGGCCATCGCCTTCGTAAACGTATATGTATTCGGTTTCGGTGATATCAAACTGTGTATAAATTATAAATTCTCGGTATTACTTTCATCATTTATAATTTTCATCTAGACGTAATATTCTAGTCATTATTTATAAATAGTGCAATCAAAAATCTATACATAAAAAAATGCACAAATAAATATAGGAATAAAATTCTTATCATATTGGCAACTGCCAAAAAACAACAATCTAAGGTAGAAGCGTCGCGCTGATTTCAGCAGACAGCATTCGTGCTGTCGTGTTCGGCGGTGAGTGCGATACTAAGGACTCAATAATGCAGCATAATCTCAATAGGCCGCCATAGTCTGGGCAACCATACTGCACTGTTGCATTGTCTGTCTGCATTCACATTACGGATTACGGTAACCACCGCTCTTGGATTCTGCTCATGCTTTCCATCAAGCAGATTAGAGTCACTTTATTGGGTCACTAAAGACTTTTTTAAACGAGTGGACGCGCCGTTTTTGCGGTGGTAAGACCCGTTATGGAGGATTGACCCAAGAGGCATCATATCTATCATATCTATTATTGACTGAATACCGCTCCACACGTTGCCATAATGTTCAGCGTGGGGGAGCCGTAGCGTATACTCGTGGCAGTCACTGTAGTGGCGATTCTATACCTCGGTTACATGATTACGGCGGAGGAGCGCGAGTGCGGGGACTAAGGCGCTGGCGATCGCAACTTGATCTCACGTTGGCCGGACGGAGATCGTGTTAACATCGAGAAACACTGGCAACATCGTTGTTCCCGCACAGAAGGGACCTATTGATAAGGTGTAGGTGGTCCGAGGTATGTCGGAATTTCAGAGATTTTCTTTCTAGGAAGCATCTGGTTCCTCGGCTTCCGGAGACGGGGTGCGATTTGTATATCGGTTAGAGTTCAACATCACCACCAGCATTGGTATCCGGGGGGATTTCCGTACAAGGAGAAAACGACATTGGAAACACAATGTGAATTGTTTTATGATTTAGCAGGTGAGCGAGTAGATGAACCACCTCATGATAAGTGACTAAATAATGAAATTATTGAGAAAACCTTTTTATTTTTAGTTCTCGACAATGCCATAAAAATACATTAATTCAGACTCATGCGATGATGAATTGTCACTGGCAACATTGTATCTATTTTTTTATATCATCATCATCATCACCATCAGCCTATCGCAGTCCACTGCTGGACATAGGCCTCTCCAATTTCACGCCACTTAGTTCGATCTACGGCTTCTCGCATCCAGCTCCTGCCAGCCGTCTTGCGCAAATCATCGCTCCACCTGGCTTAAACTCGTTTACCCCAACGGTTATCGGTTCTTCGGCAAATGTGGCCAGCCCACTGCCACTTCAGCTTGCTAATCCTGTGGGCTACGTCGATGACCCTGGTTCTTTGTCGGATCACCTCGTTTCTAATGCGATCCCTTAGAGAAACGCCGAACATAGACCTCTCTATAGCACGCCATTTTTTTTATAATTAAGGGGCAAACGAGCCGTCGTTTCAGCTGGTGGTAAGTGATTGCCGTCGCTCAAGCCCAAGAAGGTTTGACAGTCGTATGGGTCCGGTAAAACCGCAGGCGACAAATGAATCTATTTTTATTTCCATTCCTGCCTGTGGACGTTTATTGACCGACTTTACCTAAGACTGTGTCCAATTCACCGGCAGCAAACCGAGCGACAGAGGCGCGCTTACTAGCGTCTTCTACCGCCCTGGGTACATGGCGGGTTTTCCCTTCCGTCCACTTCATTAGCCAACCGCGAGAAAATTGAGAGGCTGGCAGAAGGTGCCCATGTCACGGGCAAGCGCTGGGAGGGGTCCGAATGTCGTACAGCAGCTCCCCGACCCTCCCACCACAGGCGCAGAGTGGCAAACCATGTGGTTTTAGTCGGTCCGATTCCGATACACAACCCTGCCACAAAACCCCGGGGGAGTGACTGCCCGTGGGGGTTTCCACACTTAAAAAAAGACCGCGAATACTCAACATACATAATCTTTGAATTCATCTAACCTTGGAGTGACAGCCATCAGAACTTCTCTAGGGAGATTATCTACAAGGGTCATGAGCTGGCGTGGATTGATTTGTGTAGTGTACACTCTTTCTTCTATACTGGAAAGGTCTGCGTTGCTATATGCCGTTGAAATATACACCATTACCTGGAAGATAATGGGGGATACATTACAGTTTTCTTTAGTGATCGTGTTTCACCACAATATTTGTCCCGAGACCTCTTGATTGGCAGTCGCATAATTCAACCGCTAGACCAAGGAGGCAGTTGGGAATACTCATCATGGGTCACGGGACACTTTACTTGTGTAACGGGCACAAAGAAAACCTAGACTCATGAGAACAATTTATGGATCACATAGAGTGTTGTCCCGTGTGAGACTAGAAACCACGATGCAAAGCGCAGAATAAAGGGGCCTGGCGATAGCTTAAACCAATATTATTTGACTGCACTGTAGCTTCAGCAACAGTGCTGTCAAATTAGTGCCTTTCTTTTCTGTGTAGCAGTTCTAACTCAGTTCTAATGTTACCTGTATCATCGGAAGCTGGTCGCAAACGTCCATCACCTTGAGAACAGACCTGAGGTTCTGTTCCACCGCTACGTCTAGTGCCTCATCGAACTTGACTATCGCCGCCGAGTGAAACACCACAGAGACCTGAAATAAATAAATGCAAAAAGAAATTATATCTTGATTTTATTTCAGCACTTTAACGACGTAAAAGTTTCATTTTTCTAGCATAGCCATTATGAAACTATAATTGTTCGAAGATGGAACGGAACCCTAAAAACCAGCAAATTAAGATTTGGGTACTCTTCAACCCCTGTTTGGCTAAAGAGCCTAGTTACCTGGCTTATTCGCTCGCGAGTGTCCTCATCCAGACCAAGCTTCGGTTGTGTTATATCTCCAGCAACGATGCTCAACTTTTCCAGTTGTTGCGGACTTCGCTCTCTCAGCACGTCAAAGACCTGTAAAAAAATAATGAACATCGGAAACGTAAGGTCATTCATTAAAAAAGTAAATTTAGTTAAAAATACAGCTCATGGAAAGCTATTGGTGACGATGACACGACTTCGATGAATTTAGTTCACCCAATATGTGCTCAACGCGCCTAAATAGGTTTTTACTTCAAAAATGCAAACATGACTATGTTTTTTTTGTAACACATTAATGCCTAAACCACTTCGATTTTAAAAACTTACATTATTTGCAGCAAAAATAGAAGCAGCAAGAGAGAAGATCTGCCAAGCAACTTATTTCTTAAAAAAGAACTTCTATAACGCAGAAACTAAGACTTAAGTTTGAATGTCATTTTGCAGTTGCAAGTCTTAGAAAAGTTAAATATGCAGTCAACCCGAAATTGAACCGTCCGTACCTGAGACTGCTTTAGCTGCTTCAATCTTTTCTCTGGTGATACATTTTTCTTGGGTCTCATCAGCAGATGTAATTTAGATACTTCTGGACAAGTCCATAGCAGACGCTCCACCAACACCTGGAATACAGAAGTTTCTGTAAACTTCCATTTACGTGTTTTGAAACTCAAAAACATTCAAACTTTCAAAGTACTCAGTTTAAACTAAATTAAATCTAGTACGCATCATCGCCTACTTCGCTTATTGGGGAGTCTCCCGCAGACTATGTATGTAGTTCAGCAGTGAACGGTGATATGTTGGCAGGGTTTCAATATGTTTTAATTGAATCTTCGAACCACTCAAAATATGCGTTCCTAGAATGGCAGCATTGCCACATTGAATGGCATTGCCTATTCTCTACGCTGCCAAAAGACTGGCATTCTGGTTATGAGAAGTGCCGCTCAGTTTCTCAGCTAGATGTTAACACAGTACGAGCAGTCACCCCATGACTTCTTAACCTCAAACTCACTTTCGTTACTAATTTATTTCATGAATTGAAACATGAACGCAAAAACCTAACCGACCAGTATCTCATGATAATGTTATCAGGGTAGGAAAATACACATTTTACAGAGATTTAAGCCAAATTGAAGATCGGATTTGTTGCTGGACTTGCTGTTTGCTTCCACTATATCAAACCATCAGGGCAGCCTGTTAAAGCAGCCTAAAGGCTCCTTTCCAAAAAGGCATTTATCCTGTAGTGGACTTTCAAAGTTTTTATACCTAAGATTTCGGCGAGTTAAATAACTACTTTTAAAACCTAAATCAGGGATTTCTACAAGAGACAGCTAACAATTAGCCGCAATATCTTCATAATCTCATCATCCTAAATATTACTTTACAAATTTTATTCAGCACGTATTTTACAAAATTATTGGTTTATAAATTCAGCCATGCTTTTTTTAAAGTCAATTAATCACCATTATTTGTATCATCATCAGCCTATCGCAGTCCACTGCTGGACATAGGCCTCTCCAATTTCACGCAACTTGATTTGGTTTTCGGCTTTTTGCATCTAGCTTCTGCCAGCCGTTTTGCGCAGATCATCACTCCACCTGGCCTGTGGACGTCCACTACGTTTGCCGAGACGCAGTCTCCACTCAAGAACTCGTTTACCCCAACGGTAATCAATTCTGCAGCTAATATCGCCAGCCCACTGTCACTTCTGCTTATTTACCCTTTGAGCTATGTCAATGTTATTATTTTTATATCATTAAAATATTTTTTAGGACGGTGCATGTTTATATTTTAATCACATTTTCACTATGTGTGTAGATTTATCCTCTGCGTAAGATTGGGATGTCCAAGACCAATCGATACAGACTGCCTAATACCGGCGGGGAGACTCCCGCAGACTAAGTATGTAGTTCAGCAGTGAACGTCGATATATTGATAGGCTTTCAATACGTCGAAATTGAACCCTCGAACCACTGAAAATATGGAGTTTTTCTACGTACCTTTCCCATGAATCCTGTAGCTCCAGTGATGAATAGTTCTCTACCAGCATAGAACTCAGGAATGAGGGCTGGTGGCGATGACTGCGGAGCAGGCCGAGGTACCATCTTTGCTGACTACTATCACTTATCTGTTTAGAAACAGAGTTGTGTTTTCCTTTTTATTATTGCTATTATCGTCATAATACGTATAAACAGGACACGAGTCGAATCACAAATATTCTACAATTGAACAACGTTAAATATATTAAATGTAATGTAAATTAATTCCATTAATTAAAAGTTATGATTAATTATGTATTATATATGTTACCTTTTAGAAAAAAAAAAGGTTTTATTTTCAGTACAACTCAGCAATTTCATAATTTAATCCCATAATATTTTGTCTGTGGTGCTTTCAGGTTTGAAGAAGGTGTCTGTCTATTATACTTCATTTTGTCTCCCGCTTTGCTGAGGAGGGAGGTGGACTTATTATATTTCCAACTCCTCCAGTTGTCTTCTGTTTTAATTGCGTTGCGGCTTCCAAGACAGTATAATTTTCCTGGGACTTTTCTAGCGTAGTAACTTGTTGTGTTCGTGGGTCACTGCTGTTGATCCTGGTGTACTGGAGTTTTTGTGGTGGGCGTGTGGGTAGGATTAATCTTATATTTAAGTGTGTGTAAGTTTATGGGATTAGACAGTTATTTAAATAGCGTAACTGACTTACAATATTCTTCTCTGGGAAGACTATTCAGAAATGTAGGCTGTATTTGTATTATAGAAATGCGAAGTGCATTTAAGTTAATCCCTTGAGTTTATCCCAGTCGTAAATTTAACTTTAACAAAAATTAGCCACTATGTAAATACTAGAATTAATAAATAAATAATAAATAAAAAATAAATATTTCGGACATCTAACACACAACGCCATCTAGTCCCAAACTAAGCAGAGCTTGTATTATACTAGACAACTGATATGAATACATAAATACTTTTTTGTTGTAAATACATACATATTATACATAGAAAACATCCAAACTCCGAAACAAATATTTACAGATCATACAAACATTTGGTCCGACCCAGGATTCGAACCCGAGACCTCATGAACAGCAGTCGCATACGCTACTGCTGCGCCACCGAGGCAGTCTTAGTGTTAAACATAATCTTAGTGTACACGTCACTCGTACTCACATTGTAGGCAGCTCGTTCATTATACAATGCATATGCTTGTATAAAGTCCCAATTGGGAAAATTCACTCTTGAGGAAATTTAAATATCGACTTCCTCGGTGGTGCAGTGGTGGCGTATGCGACTGCTGTGCTCGAGGTCTCAGGTTCAATTCCCGGGTCGAATTAAATGTTTATATGATCTGCATATATTCGGAGTTTGGGTGTTTTCTATGTATATTATGTATGTATGTACGCCTTCTAGTCCCAAACAAAGCGTTGCTTAGTTTGGGACTAGAAGGCGTTGTGTGTTAGATGTCCGATATATTTATTTATTACTTGTTAAAATATTTAATTTAAGAATAACATTAAGCGTTTCTTATATACAAAAGCTGGCCTAGTGCGTGTCAACCCATGCACAGAATAGGTTTCTATAGCCACCCACAATGGCAGGTGGATTTAGGAGGCGAGGGATTTATTTTTTATTTATTTATTTCTATGAAGCGAGCGTGTTTCCCACCCACTATGATCCCGGGTCCTTAAAGCGAGGGGTGAAAAACCATCTTACCAGGCCCCCATAACGTGTGGGGCTGCATTGTCACCATCCATTTTTAGGGTTCCGGGACTAGAACTACGGCACCCTAATAACGTTATACCATAGCAAGATATCTGAAATGCGTCGATTGTAATCCTAATCTTACACATGCTGTTTAATTCATCGTGTAATCATTTATTTCTTGACGTGACTATAATCTATAATTTGTTACAAATTCACCTTTGAGAATTATTTATTCGTCCTCAATTATAATGTTTGTGAATGAAATCATTATGATCCTTTCATATAAAAAGGTTGCCTGAAGCCGTGGGAGAGCCACGCTTCGGCATGAATGGTCCGGCTCGACCGGAGTGATACCACGGCCTCACAGAAAACCGGTGTGAAACAGCGCTTACGCTGTGTTTCATCGAGTGAGTGAGGATACCGGAGGCCCATACCCCAATCCAACGCCTAGGCCGCCATAGTGTGGGTCACCATGCTGCATTGTTCTTTTTCGCATTGAGGATTGTGACCACCACTCTTGGATTCTGCTCATGCTTTCCATCAGGCAGGGCAAAGTCATTTTGGCAGCTTAAAAAAAAAATAAAAGCTTAAAAAGGACGATCCCTGCCTTTGTTTCGTCCTTTTTCACCTTGGGAGAGCCACGCTTCGGCATGAATGGGCCGGCTCGACCGGAGTGATACCACGGCCTCACAGAAAACCGGTGTGAAACAGTGCTTGCGCTGTGTTGTCTTGGGAAATTTTATTGATTTTATTATGGATTGGGATCAGAGAAATCTTGCCGAATTGAAGATTGAGCTCAAAAATAGCGAAAAAGTCTCTTGCACTGTAGTGAACAAATACCCTTCGGTTTTATTTGCACACAGGCGCACTGCACAATTCTGTGGCATTTTAGAAAACAATATTGTTTTGTAACGTTTTTAAGAATAAATAAACCAAAAAAATAAATATTCAAATATATAAATCGTTATCGTAGTTGGACCTGACGAAACAGTGCTGCTATATCATATAGAGCATTTAAGAAAACCCACACCAATGTATCTAGATAATAATCTATCTCGCTCTAACATATGAGTGCATCTTTGTCTGTCCACACAAGGTTAACGCGAATTTGTGAAGTAAGGTACAGAACGTTATCAACGTGAATAGAATATTTCAATGAATTGATTTAGGTACTCTTTTTGATATTATTGATAATAATAAGTGTTATTTTCGTGAAAGTGTTAATAAAACAACAATAATATATATTTAACATATTAGTAATCATTAAAGATGTAATAACATTCTATTTATCACGTCTATTTTCAAAACATCTTCCATTTCTTTACAAGTAAGTATAACCTATCAATTTAGTTTAGTTTTTATTTGGTATATTAGTATTTTATTTGATATTATTATATGTACATTTGGTATATTTCGTCAAGAGTTTAATCTATATAAATTATATAAAAATTGTTGGTTTATATAAAAATAATAAGATCGTAATACATCTAGCGCCACCTTGTGTTAAGTATGCAAGTCGAATGTAGTAGTTTTAGTATGTGTATGATAAAATAAATCTGTTCGTTCCAAGTCGAATAAGGATTCACGTTATTTAAAAATGAATGACCGAATTATAATACGCGCTTAACTTCTGAACGTCTGCACCAGATTGAACAATTCTTTTTTTGTGTGTTTGTTACTATCAAGATATTATTAGGGACATAAGGAAAATAAGGAAACCGAAAGGGTTATGTGTTCTTAATCCGGGATTTTACACTACTCGTGGAAACCAAGATGTAGGTACATAAATAAATATCAAAATAGGTTTTTCGGAAACTCAATATATCGGAACGAAGTTCGCCGGGTCGGCCAAAGTTTAATAAAAACAGACATTTTGAATCATCAGGCATCATATCACACACGATCGTTCTATCCTAAACTATGCAGAACCTGTGCTTTATTAACGAGACAGCTGATAAACATATATATATNCATTGTGCTTTCTGCGATCTCCATAAATGAATGAATATACCTAATATCCCCCCTCCTCCGAAATTGCAATCAACGTCAATTAAAGTGTTTACAATTACGATTCATCAAGATTTTTTAAGGTTAAAAGGCGTAAGTTGTACGAGTTTAGAAAAATAAATTCTAAATATTTATTTATGTTAAGTAGATATCCTAATTAAACAAAATATTATCAAACATCAATCGTTTTTACTAACTATTTGAAATCGCTAACATTTTTTTGTGAAATATGTCATCTATATCAAGCTATATTTACGAGGTATTGTTTCTGATAACACATCACGAAACTGCTCTAGCGCCCACTACCTAGCCCGCTGGTTTCAAAAACGGGTTAACGTTCCCGCTGCCGCTCCGCTCCCCACTGACTTTGAAAACGCGGCCTAAAGGTTCACTGGAAGAAAACACAAGTGTCGGTTATGTTCGCCTTTGTATATGTAATCTCCTGTCGCTTGTTATCGAAATGGTGTGTACAATAATGAACAAATAAATAATCATATGTCCCTAAATACATAAATATAGACGAGTTATACTTCTTTGGCGTAACAAAGAAAAAATTTAAAAAATTTAAATGTTGACTATAGCTAACTTTAGGATGTCGGTTTTTCGTGACGTTGTTCGCGCTCATCGTAAAAATTTACTCGCATAATTATTCCCGCTAAAAAAGTATAACTTCAAAACAAAATGTTTTGGATTCTATTGCATTCATACAGTCATATAACAGTCTTTTTTTAAATATATCTTCCATATACAGACAGCGACCACTTACTATTTTTCTATATGTATTTATTGATAAATTACACCCAGACACAGTACCTACAAAACATCGTGAACACTGACGACCCCTGGTTAACAATCAGGATTTTTACCTCTATCCCAACATGGTTTGTTCATACGATTATTGAAGTATTGATGATGTATTCCTAACCGATTTCGGCCACGGCGGCCATTCTGTATACGTCTAGTTAACTACACAGGAGATGTTATGGTGCATGAGTGTGACGCAAACACAGGTGAACTCTCTGTTCCCTCATCCTCACAATCCGATGGGCCGGCTAGACACGCGGTGAGAAAGATCAAGCGAAGGACCATTAGCTACACGTCTTCTCTCTTGATTGATTGACAATCATGTACGCTTAACAAGACCGACGAGGCGGTAGAATAGTTAAAGTATGTAATAAATACACATATACACTCACACCTCTTTTTCCTCCAGGGACAGATATGAGTGACACACTAACCTCACAGATAAGAAACACTTCTCCTAAGAAGCGATAATCTGATACCACACCTCAAATGTTTGAATCTTTGCATCAAGACCTGGCTTAGGTTTATCTCAAGGGATATTTTTTTGTTTTTTTTTAAAGACAACTCCAGCATTAAGAATATATATCTTGTGCCGGGAATTTACAAACATACATAAAACAGGTACAAAGAACACCCAGACCCGAAACAACAAAACACTAAAATAAAAAAAATATATTACCTACTTGCAATACAAACCTTATCCCCGAGTCAGATTATGTATCTCCTGAAAACAAATCTATGTTGTTCAAAAATGCCCCTAAAAGAGATATTTTAACTATTATACAAAAATTAAATATGAACAAATCGCCTGGCAACGATGGAGTTCGATGCGTCGATGTGAAAATGTATTATACTACAAGTATTAAGGTAGCGAAATATCCACAAGAACTTAAAGCGGGCATAGTGAGACCAATTTACAAAAAAGGAGCACACAATGATTACGACAGCTATAGACCAATAACAATACTTTCAGTCATAGATAAAGTGGCTGAAAAATATATATGTCAGCAAATTCACAAGTTTTATGCCCAGAACGATGTATTATCACAGGCTCAATACGGATTCCAATCTAATAAGTCAACTACAATGTTACTATAAAAATTTACGAATGAAATTAACAAACACCTCAGTAATAAAAATCATGTTCTATTATTATTTATAGATTTTAGTAAGGCTTTTGATACTCTGACGCATAAGACTCTAATAGAGAAACTCGACCATACCGGAGTCCGTGGACCCTTATTACAATGGTGTCAAGATTACTTAGATAACAGAAGATACCGAGTTAAGATCGGAAATGACCTTAGTGATGAGGAAGAAGCTACTACTGGCACAGCTCAAGGCTCCGTCCTCGGGCCTTTGCACTATTTGGCGTACGTCAACGATGTGGAAAACGTCATAAGCCACTATTCTATCTACCAATACGCTGATGATATGTGCCTCGTTGCAGCTTTTAAAAATCTTTCTGAGGCTGAACATCGTCTACAACATGAATTTAATAATATATGTAAATGGTCGCACGATGTCGGACTAGTACTTAATGCCAATAAAACTAAAATTATTCATGTCCGGTCTAATCACTTACTCAATTATGACGAACTAATCGAATAGTTGCTCATTGCCATCGATGCTTGCATGAAATGAAATCTGATAATTATGCATTTAACTGTGAATTTTTGGACCAAGTATCTAAATATAAATACGTAGGTCTAGTACTGGACGACAGATTTAACTGGATTACCATATCGATACAATTTGAGACAAACTAAGAGCAATATTAGCTAAATTTGCAGTACTAAAATATAAGGTTCCTTTTAAAATACTTCTAAATCACTACAATGTCCTTGCTGAGTCAATAATCTCATATGGAATCACTAGCTACGGAAGAACTTTTAAAACTTACTTGGATAGAATATACAACATGCAGCTACGAATTCTAAAAACCATAACACCAGACAAAATAAAAAAACACGGTGTGCGCTGGTGACAATGCCAGTGCCCTGTTTAAATATTGTAAAATACTGCCAATTCATCTTAAAATAAAAATTTGGCTTTTAATCGAAAAATATCATAATAAAAAACTACAAAAAAAACAATCATAAAATAACAACACGGAATATAACTTACTCAAAATTAGAAGTATCCAGGATTACTAATTATTATGGACAACGAATGAACACATATTTTATACCAACTTATATTAATGACATTCCAATAAACATAATAACAAAAATAACGGACAAGAACTATGAATATAAGTACAAAAAATATTTAATTTCCTTGCTTCAACAACAACAACAACCCATAATGTCCCACTGCTGGGCTCGGGTCTCCTCTCAGGAGAGGGTTAAGGCCATACGTCAAATTGCTTCAACTCCATAACATAATTTAATTTAAAAATACCGCAATATCCTGCTTATAGTGTTTCACTCCTTCTGCATAACTACACTACATATCATAACGTCATCACATAGTCAGGTAGCATCGGCCGGGACAAGCGGCGAACGGCTTGATAACCGGTTTCCTATTGATAGATATTTTAAGTGAATCGTTGGTACTATCGTGAAAACATTGTTTTTGGTTTTTGAGATACTTGTAAATGAATAGATTGCTCAAAAGTGATTCTACGTCCAGACAAACCTGCCAAGGTTTTGTGATGTTTTATAGCTAACACCTGAATTGTATATGTTGTGTCAATAAATTAAAAGTAAATAGGATTTGAACCTCTAGCTTGAACCAATAGGCCAACCGTTCAGTCTCATCAAAAAGAACTATACAATTAAACATCAACTTATTTCCTTGCAGAACTAGAGGACCAGAGACAGAGGGAACTGAATTATAAATATCAAAAACTGATCGGACTAATGATTTTGACATAATGGATCAGTTCAAAAAGCGTCCAGGTACATCTGGCATTAGTGGACAACTATACGAGACTAAACTCATAAGTTTGATACTATTTAGACTGCTACACAGCGAAAATGTAGATGATTTCCTTCTAGCTTCCAATATGGACGAAATTGGGGCATTCGATGATGTTTGTCTTAAAGTGAAACTAAAAGGGTATGATAGACCATTACTTGTGTTAATTCAAGCGAAACATAAAGAAAATGATTCAGCTACACTAGATGACAGAAACGAATTGGCCAAATGGTGTGAGAGCATTTCAAAAATTAGGGAAAAGTTTAGTAATAACAATAATATGGATCGGTATTTCAGTGGGATGTTTAACGATATAGATTGTCTATTTGTTGTATACACGAACGCTAAATACGATTTCGGTAAAACTGTTTCAAATAGACCATTTCAGAAATTTTACGCCAAGAAATTAAATGAGTTGATATCGACTGGTGCCGATGGCTTGCAGCCGAATTATACCGATAAAGATGTTGAAGATTTTAGTTCGATCATTTTAAATGAAGAGATACCTTTAGTAGCGGAACATTTTGAAAAGTATCTTCATAATAATACTTCGATTAACATAATGAACAATGAGTACATCATAAGGTATCATGTGATTTTAAAAGATAAAGTTGTAAATTTGTCCGAAATCCAAGAAAAACGCGGTTCGAAATGTCGAATTTTATCATTTCAGGATGACTTCTTTGAAACCAACGAGAAATATATTGTTATATTTAGAAAACATTTGTACAAACATGTGTTGAGAAATCGAGATAAAATAAAATGTAAAAAAACATTGGATGCACTAATATCATCGTTCTTAACAGAACCATGTGCGGTTACATTAAGCCCTCTTATTGAAAACCACATTACCTATAAAAATGAGAAATTGCAATTTCTTATGAAGAGACCTCAATGTGATACAGAGCAGTTAGATAAAATAAATATTTCTGTAGGTACAATATATGATACAAATGTATTTACTGCAAAAAAAATACTAAAAGGTCTTGCATTACCGGTACCAGTCGCATTCGGTAACATAGATCTGGCAATTAGAGGTACTCCAGCAAAAATTGAACAAAGACTGAATCATCTCGTAAATGTCATGGTGGAATTACTCGAAAATGCCGCCCAAACCGAATACTATAGAGTAATTACCATTGATGATAATATTGATGAAGGACTTTTGAATTCAAACGGTGGTATTGGTGGCGGGGTCGGTAACATTTTAGATTATGACAGTAATACGAAACTATTTAAATTTACAGTTGACTGTGAATCACTTCAGAATAATGCCAAATATCTATATTTAAAACTAAAAGAAAAATTTATTCATCTCAACGAATATAGGTTTGAAGTGAAAACTATAAGATTTCCAAAACTGGCTCTAGATTACAGCAACGTAGTGAAAGATTTCTTAAACCGACTGCTCATCTACGAGAAACAATCAAATCATTTCGATGTGGAATTAAAATTAAAAAACGAAATCAAAGAGTATCTGATCACCAAACCGCAGAGTGCCTCGGTCGATTATGATACAATCTTTGTACATTACCATGACGTAATACTAAACTGGTGGTTATCGACTGCGACAGAATCTTATCTTTCTAAAGAGAACAATAAGTTTGTACTGTCTATAGACAATATCATAAAAGAACCTCAAATGAGCTCACTACAGAGTACTTTTTACATTCACAAAATTAAAAATAAAGATTACTGCTTTACCGATGACGCCTTACAGTTGCTAAAATCACTGAATACTTTATCCAAAACTGTTGTTATTACAAATTTAACTACCTTAACAACTATGAAAGTTATTCAAATATTAAGGAACAGAAAGGATAACGATCTAGTAATTATAGATTTAGAATACGTGATGACTCTAATAACGAAACATTTCTGTAAATTAATAGAAGAATTAAAAAAAACAAAAAAGCTAGTCATCATGGTATGGAACAGTGAACAAGATACGGAGAGATTCACCCAAATAGGACAAGCAATTGAAGGCCTAAAAGTTATTGTGATTACACAAAAGATATTGATTGAAACTGTGAACAAACATTTTTCACCTTCAGAAGTTATTTATGATGAAAAACTAAACTTAATTGATCTCACGCCGGACTCAAGAAATTTAGTATTGAAAAATGCTGAAGTGATATTTCAAGACCAAAAAATTTATTTAGAACTACTCATAGACGACACGTCGGTCAAGTTTATTAATAAAACAGTTTTGAGTAAGATAATGCGTGGTGAAACTCTAAATATTGGTCGCTCTCTGACTAGTTTCAATTACGAAGAAATAAAGAATTTGTACGTTAACAGAACGATTAGCCAAACTACAGTTCTCGACGATAATATAGACCCTATGTTTTTTAAAGCTAATGAAGATTACTTTAGTATATATTCTAAGGAAAAATATGATGATCTGGCGAGAAATGTTCCTGTTGATACATTCAACGATATTAAAGACAATGCTGTACTTATAACAGCTCCACCGGGTATGGGCAAATCAACTCTACTAACCCATTTGTCTATTAAAACAAAAGAATACGATAGGACGCTTTGGATAGTGCGAGTTAATTTATTAGAATATCCCAAGCAATTCCATGATTGGCAACATATTGATTGCGAAACTGATATGGATTCAATAGAAACTATGAAATTTATATGCCAAGTTATGTTAAAGAATCACAAATTGGATATAAGTTTAAAAGAAATAGATAACAAAATGTATTTAGTTGACTGCGCTGGCGATGAGTGGACTGCGTTTGAACTAAATCTGTTTCTACATTTTTATAATAATAATAAAGTGATATTTTTATTTGATGGTTTCGACGAGATTTGTCCAAATTATAAAGACTGTGTGATCCAGTTTTTTCATATAGTTAAGAACTATCATCAGATAAACAAAATGTGGGTCACAAGTAGACCATACTGTGACATTTTACCAGATCTAAAAAAAGTTGTCGGTAAATCTTATGGACTTGATTATCTTAATGAAACAGAACAAGAAATGTATTTAAGAAAAATATGGCAATACAAATTACAATTCAATCAATTTACCTATATGCAAAAACGTAATGTTTTGTCGTTTATTCATTTTATGGAAGAAAATCAGATAAACAATATTAAAACTGTCGATTCTTTACAGCTTAAATTCCGTGAAATTTACTATTTGTTTTATAAATATATTCTTTCAAATATGCCCCTTGTTGATATAGATTCTCCTTTATATTACGATCAATATAATTCATGCAACATATTACATATTGATAATAAAGATTGTTCAAAAACAGATAATGAAATAAAATATATTTACAATATATTCGGTGGATGTTCGAGAGTTAACTTACAAGATAAAGCTTTGTTAAGAGCCCCGTTACTTATATATTTAACAGCTGATTATTTTATAAATCTAATATGTGATAAAACAAAAGCCTTCAAATGGGACCCCTACATCAATGTCCATAAAATTTACGAGATGTATATTGAAACTAAACTTAAAAAAATACTCTTTGAAGAGAAAAACAAAATGGATATTTATAATCCCGATATAATGGACAGATTTGAACAAGACCTAGTGAATTATAGAGTACTGCATATGAAGTTATCTGCATATGTACTTTTTGGGAGTCCAGTATTTGATGATGAAGATTTTGAAGAATTTAAAGAATTTAAGAATATTGATCCATTGATGCAAAGAGGATTGGATGAAAAGAAACGGATGATGGACATAATAAGAGCAGGCAAAGAAAGAACAGGTCTAATATCACACATCACGACAGGAGACCTACCAGTGTATATACATGCAACATTTATGGAATATTTTGCAGCAGAATTTATGTGTTTGGTATTTCTACAGAAGACAATTGAAATTGCTACCAAAAGATTATTATACTGCATACTAATTTGCTCTGTCACCTGTGAGCCTGTTCTCGCTTGGATGTATGGTAAGAGAAAAGTGAATGAAAACCTAAATGAAGTTATTACTGAAATCGAATCCCAACTACCGTTTATGTCACCGTGGTATCGAGAGTTTTTCTTCTGGGATGGGTGGTCCCGCCAGCTGTACATCCGATTAATGGCATCATCGGAAAAAGATTTTGAAAGCATTGATACGTTTAAATATAATGACGATTTAGCAGAAAAATTAAAAACCTTAGAACCAGAGGAAAGAGATAAGGAAATACAAAAAATTAGGGAGACAATTATTCCCAATATGAAGCCCCACTTGAAGAAATTTTTTGAAACTGACGCTGTAGCTTGTTCTAGTACAAGTTCAGATGTATGATAAATTTAAATGATAAATTCAACATTGTTTAAAACTAATTTGCGACTTCCACATACAACGCAACAACAGAAACACACTACAGCGCCATCTAACGAAGATACGTCGAACTACGGTGTAACGAAGGAAACTAAGAAACTGCCAATCCTAAATCGCGCAACAGAAGTCCTCGCGCTGATTAGGATATATACAACCTCCCAACGTCAACCGTTGGGCAGTGGCATGCCAGGCATGATCACCTCTCCTGGGCGGAGGATCCTCCGTTTGTGTTTGAGGGACATGACACCTGTTACTCCACAACAGCTGATGTCCGGGGACCCAATGAAGAAGCCTCTCAATAAGCCGCCATAGATTTGTTTACCATACTACATTCGCAATGAGTTTGGCTTCCACCACTTTTCCCACTCTCTATACTTATGCTTTCCATCAGGCAGGGTGGAGTCCCTTTCCCCTCAGGCTCATATAAAAAAAAGAAATATCATCATGGCTATTTTCTACCCGAATTTTAAAAAGATATAAGAACATAGATAAAAAGACTTAATAAACATAAACGACTATGAGGAAGCAAAAATAACTTCAAAATTAGGAAAATGGTCGAATTTGATTAAATAAAAAAAATCGATCAAAAACTGTTTTATTCCTTTTGGAAACGGTTTCAGTATTGTGACCTCTTACTTTATTTCTAAATTATGCACCTGCTTGAACTTGGTTCTTAAACGAATTCTAATAAATTCATATCTTTTGATACTTTCATCCATACTTTATAATAATATCTTTCAAGGCTGAATCTCTGAACTAAGAATCAAAGAAATTTGGCATGGATATATTTTGAATACATACATACGGCGAAGCGTAGTTAACCTAGTATAAATTTAAAAAATAAATAAATAATATGCGTTGGTAGAAGAGTCCTTAATGGAAGATAAAGCGAATTCATCGCGTCACTGTCGAGTGCCTCATTATACGACTACGCCATCGTGATAAAAAAACTTTCCCAAAACCAGAATAAAATCGAGAATACTATTATTTTTTGTCCTGAACTCAAATGGAACAAAGTCTAAAATACTGAGATACTGTTAATTAACTTCCAACGCCCTTATGATTAATTTCGATGCAGGTTTCAAAACATTTTTTTCTGGCACTTCCCAAATATATTTGAGGATAACTGCGGTCCACTAATCGCTCCACGCACCTTGTGGGGTGGGATTAGTGGTTCTAAAAAAATTTTTTTTTTTGTTTTTTTTTTTTTTTTTTATATATAAGCTGCCAAAATGACTCTGCCCTGCCTGATGGAAAGCATGAGCAGAATCCAAGAGTGGTGGTCACCATCCTCAATGCGAAAAAGAACAATGCAGTATGGTGACCCACACTATGGCGGCCTGGGGGGAAAGGGGACGGTGAGGGGGATAGGGGGCGTTGGATTGGGGTATGGGCCTCCGGTATCCTCACTCACTCGATGAAACACAGCGTAAGCGCTGTTTCACACCGGTTTTCTGTGAGGCCGTGGTATCACTCCGGTCGAGCCGGCCCATTCATACCGAAGCGTGGCTCTCCCACGTTTTTCTCCGTCATATTTTCTCCGACATATTTTTGACAAGTCAGCTAGTGAATATTATATCACACATACTTTCTCTTCTCTCACCATTCTTTTTAATCCTTTTACCCCAAGTTACCTTAAACCGCGATTCGCTTTCTTGGCTGCCTCGGTGGCGTAGCGGTAGCGTATGCGATTGCTGTTCTTGAGGTCTCAGGTTCGATTCCCGGATCGGATCAAATGTTTGTATGATCTGTAAATATTTGTCACGGAGTTTAGGTGTTTTCTATGTATGATATGTATGTATTTACAAAAATATATATATATATATAAGTATTATATCAGTATATGTGTTGTCTAGTACCCATAATACAAGCTCTGCTTAGTTTGGGACTAGATGGCGTTGTGTGTTAGACGTCCGGAATATTTATTTATTTTGCACAACACACATCTCAAGTTGCTGATATAAGCTCTGCTTAGCTTGGGACGAGTTGTGAGTTGCTGTAACTGCTTGGCCATTCTACCAAATTACACGACCACTCCTTCTCTGGCCAAGCAATTCGGTTGCGGAATGCCCTACCATTCGCTATAAGACGTGCAAAAACACTAACTGCATTAAAAACACTGGTAAAGGAGCACTGCCTGGGAGATACCAATGTCCTTTAACCTTTTTTTTCTCTTTTTTTTTATTTAGACAATTAAGTCGCAATATATAAGTCAGTATATTATCTATTTTGATTATTTAACTCACACCTTGCTTGTATTTCTGTGTATGTATTAGGACCCGCACATGTTATATATATGCTATATATTATACATTACACTACTATAATTTTAACTTCCTATGTATCTTTTAGCACCAGATAAGCCTGTACTTTCTTTTAATCTTAATTTTCCCTCCATCGCATTTGTTGCATGTAAGAGATTGCCTTTGAGCAATAATAAATAAAATAAATAAATATTTCGGACATCTAACACACAACGCCACCTAGTCCCAAACTAAGTAGAGCTTGTATTATGTGTACTAGACAACTGATATGAATAAATAGATACTTTTTTTTGTAAATATGTACATACTATACATAGAAAACCCCCAAACTCCGAAACAAATATTTGCAGATCATACAAACATTTGGTCCGACACAGGATTCGAACCCGAGACCTCATGGACAGCAGTCGCCTACGCTACCACTGCGCCACCGAGGCAATAAGGCCGCCACTCGTTCCTACACACTTTGTTTTAAGTCTATTTTATAATCTTCTCGTGTACAATAAAGATAATATCAAAGCGTCTAAACATGATATTAAGTGTAATAAAGCAAATAATGTTTTTTAAATAATGGTTATAAAAGATGTTATTAATGTCAAATTTAAGATTACTATTATTATACACACGCTAATCCCTACTGTTAAAGTCTTAGCTCCCCTTACAAGATAACATATTTTGAGATAATGCAGCTTAACTCCTTAAATTATTTATTTATTTCACTATTACTTGCACTTATTGTTCATGAAATAAAATTTTGTGTATTAACGTTTGTATTTCTTCCACTTCAATCCCATCATCAACCTATAATGTCCCACTGCTGGGCTCGGTGTTATTTCACGATACAGCAAATTAAAATCGAAGCAATTTCTTAGTGCGACTAATGAGTGTTTTATTGAATTATTATTGTTATAAAAGTGTTATATTAATAAATATTGTGTTATTTTTTGTTAATCAACCAAACCTTCCTTCCCACTATGATCCCGGGTCCTTTAAGCGGGACGTGAAAAAGCATCTCACCAGGCCGCCATAGTGTGGGTCACCATGCTGCATTGTTCTTTTTCGCATTGAGGATGGTGACCACCACTCTTGGATTCAGCTCATGCTTTC
The DNA here is from genome assembly GCA_003709505.1 of Hyphantria cunea. NCBI lineage: Eukaryota > Metazoa > Arthropoda > Insecta > Lepidoptera > Erebidae > Hyphantria > Hyphantria cunea. The sequence goes on from PKRV01001938.1 coordinate 157,404, forward strand.
CATCAGGCAGGGCAGAGTCATTTAGGCAGCTTAAATATTAAAAAAAAAAAATAAAAATAATCTCTTAGAATCAGTGATCTAGCGCCATCTAGCGTTGAAAATATCGGAATTATTAATGATAGTCTCAACAGTCGTGCGCTACTTGAAACTAGATGACGCTGTCCTCCGAATCTCGAATCATCTAGATTATACGAGACCCATTTAACTCAATGGAGCAACAATACATTTTAATGTTATTATAAACTAGTCAAAACAAAATAAGGGCCCCATGTGATGATCTAAAAAAAGTATTACATTTAATCGCTTCGAACATCAAACTAGTGGCTCTTATTTTGTTTTGACTAGCATCATAAAAAACACCCAAACTTCGAAACAAATATTTGAAGATTATACAAATATTTGATCATACCGGGTATCGAAACCGAGACCTCAAGCACAGCAGTCGCAACCGCTACCACTACACCACCGAAGCAGTCAAATGATTGCATGTTGCTATTACCTGAATTTAAATTTGCATGTCAATGATGACGAACCGTGTGATTAATATAATAATAATAATAATAAATCGTTTATTAATTCTCTCTCACACAGAATAGTTAACAAAAATCAGTTCACAAATTCAGTGCCATTTGATCGAGTAGGTGAATCTGTGTGAGAGACTGGTATCTGCACTAGGAGAACCTGTGTGGCAGATTACCAGCCAATCAAGAGCTTGAAGTAAGATTAACCACTATGATTAACAATGACAAGTGAAAGATTTGAGTAAAAGAAAAAGGTGATGATTGCAGTATCATACAAAATCATAGAGGCCACCGGAAGGAAGGGAGCAGCATGATATTGGCATGATGGCATAAGTATCTCCGTGATTCGGAGTTCACCTTTGTTATCTTCGGATAACATTCATGAAGCTTCAAGCTTAGTTGGAGGCCTTTGGGCGGCTTAAGAACATCCAACGGTAACAATTACGTAGCCACAACGTTGTCTTGCCAGTCCCCAACCCGCACTCAGCGTGGAGATAAATGGTCTTAACCCTCTCCTGAGACAAAACCCGAGCCCATCAGAGGGACATGATGGGTTGTTGATGACCAATAATGGTTCAGCATTTTTTTTTCTTTATAAGACAACTCCCGCATTAGGAATATACATTCCTGTGAATGACCATACATGAAACGGACACAAAGTACACCCAGACTTAGAACAACAATTTATGGATCACACAAAGTGTTGTCCCATGTAGGATTTGTACCCACAACACTTGGCGCAGTAGGAAGCGGTGTGGTGACCACTTAAACCACTAGGCCAATCGTGCAGTCAAACGCACACATGAATACATTATGTATCATAACGGTATTAAGAGCTACATGGCTTCCTTTCTTTAGTAAAGATGGACTCTCAGACAGTTTATAAAATATCTATACCGCCATATTACAATTCAAATAACTATCCAAAAATAACGTCCTAACGTCCCGTGTTTACATGTAAAAGCAATTTTTTAGACATACATACTGCCAAAGAAAAATCTTTAAAGATGATGCGCTAATATTTGTGGCTATTTTCAACTTCTTGTGCAGTCTAGCTTAGATGAAACGTTTATTATATTCTATCGTTCATTATTTATGATGTCGGTTGGTAAAACAATAACTAATTTTGTTGCCCGCCATTTTATTGACAGCCGTTACTCGACTTTGTTTGCTCAACGTTTAATAGCAGTAGGTATATCGCTTTTATTTATAACTAGCTGTATCTTGCCACGTTTATGAGAAATGGATGAAAACCAACACACATCAAAAATTGGATCAAATTGCGCCGTGGGGCGAAGTTAATCTAAATAGAATTGCCAGTTATCTAAGTCTGAAACTTTCGCGTTTCATGATATAATAATTATTATTTTCACGGGAATGAACTGGTTGAAACATCAGGCAAATCAGAGCAATTTTTTTTTTTGACGTGGTGGAATGCCTTTACGCACTTCGCTCCCCCCCTGCGGGTACAGGGGGTTCGCTTTGTGTGGAACTCCTGACTGACACCAGCCAGACTACCCACTAAACCACCACGGTGTGCCACTCTGCGCCTGAGACGGGAGGGATCCGGGAACCGCTTTCTTACGCCATCCGGACCCCTCCCAGCGCCAGCCCGCACTGCAGCGGGCTCCGTCGTGTGATTTTAACTCTTCAGGTGGGCGACGTACGGCACACGCGTAACGTCGCCCCCCTCGCGGGTGGCCTCTAAGCGGATGGGGGGGAAAACCCGTCCCGCCTATCCGCAGCCACACTCAGGGCGAAATCAGAGCTGTGTATTAACCTTTAAATAAGTGACCGCGTTAATTCCCGTAAAAATAATTATTATTATGCCAGTTATCTGCCAATGAAATTCCCGTCCAAATCGGTACAGTCGTTCGCGAGATTAGCTGAAACAAATAGACAGATGAACATTTTAAAAATAGCTTTATTTAGCAAATATCGTATATCATTTGCATTGCATTTTGTAAAAAGCTGTTAATTTGAAATTAAAAAACATACGATTCAATTTAATTTAATTTTATTCAATTTAAGTTAGAGATGGTGTTAAAAAGGTAGGAAGAAATAGGGTATTAATACAGTAAACAACCTCTTAGGTTGCTTGCAGGTTGACGGTGTGGAAAATCCCTTCGGATTGCTGGTTCCTCGGGGAGTGGGTGAGCGTTCCGCCACATTTCGAGCTCGTCCTGGTCTTTCCCGCTCTCGCCCCGGCGGGTAGCACGAATCTGGTCATAGACCTTCGCGTCCATATATGCCAGGATTCGTTTTTCAGCTTCGCTCGGCAGCAGGAGGAGCCTGATAGGCGCCCTAAAAGCAGACCATAAAGGACCATGGCTCGTATCACCGCCTCCAATGTCATTTAAAGAAATATATGTTATTTTCATTCTGAACGGCGTCCGATTATTGTTGCGGTATGACAAGACTTACTTATTTATAACTGTATACATACAGAATGCATGGTAGAGAAAGCATAACTACTTACTTGGTGTAAGAAAATTAGTACACCCAGTAAGAAGTCATGAGGTAATAAACACAAAAAATAGAAAAATATGCAATCGAATTTAGAACCTTCTCCTTTTTGAAGTCAGTTAATAAGATTTGACTGCCTCGCTGGCGCAGTGGTAGCGTATGCGACTGCTGTGCTAGAGGTCTCGGGTTCGATTCCTGAGTTGGACCAAATGTTTGTATGATCTGCAAATATTGGTTTCGGAGTTTGGGTGTTTTCTATGTATAATATGTATGTATTTATGAAAAAAAAAAAGTATATATGTATTAATATCAGTTGTTTAGTACCCATAGTACAAGCTCTGCTTAGTTTGGGAATAGATGGCGTTGTGTGTTATACTGACCGAAATATTAATTTATTTATTTATTTAAAATATGTTTCGAACTGATATATTTAAAATTCTTCTTAGCCTTTATACTTTATACTATGTACTTGGGGTCGGCTACGAGTTTAACAGGATTTACTTGAATATCAGTTTTTCCACGGAGCGAATGGCATCGGACCTCTGAAACCACCTGAAAACCACCAGTAGAAATTTTGTGGGGTAGATACATTGTGGTGGGAAAAAAAATATATATTCGTGAAGTTACAATATATACATAAAAATATAAATAAATATATATACACGGTAATATATAAACTTTATATACATACACTATGATACACACTAATACATAAACTTTACATACGTACACTGTTTATCTCAAAGTGATTATAATACGTAGATGTGTATTTATATATGAATGATGAATATTTTGAATTCGGTGTTTTTTTTGTAAATAATCACATTTGAACAGATCTGAGATTTGTGCACCCTACTGGTACCCTTATTAATATCACCAAATTATCCGTATAAAGGGTTGTCTGTAAGAGATCGCCATGAGCGATAAGACCGCCAATTGTCGCATTTTTATTTTGTATTTCTTTTTTTTTTGTCTGTTAAGTGTGTACAATAAAGATAAATAAATAAATAAAATAAATAATACTTACTAACGTGTGAACCAACAACGCGCCTGGTTCTTTTCGACGTAAAACTATTGGTTGCCTCATAAAACTGTTGTAAATCTCTTCGAATAGAATTTATATTCTTACTTTTATAAATAAACCAACTTTAATGTTGAATTAATCAATGTACATGTAGAAAGGAAAGTTATAAATCGTGGGAGTTAAAGCTTACCGTGTAAGAGCCGCGCTTCGGCACGAATGGGCCGGCTAGACCGGAGTAGCATCACGGCTTCACAGAAAACCGGTGTGAAACATCGCTTGAAAGTACAGATGATTTTTTTCCGAGCGAAAAACCCTCCGGACCCACGAAAAACCCACGATAGTTATGTATGTCAGACTCCAACCGACAGAAAAACGCACGCCATCTCTGAACGAAATTCTTTAAGCCCGTCGTACCTCCGGACACTTGCGGTTTTTAGATAGCCCCTACTGCGTGGGAACCCCGATGTTGCATTTCTACCCCTAAAACGGTGCGTGTTTTCAGTAACGCTTGCGCCGTCACATTAGCCTGTTCCTACTTGTTGTTACTCAGTCTTGCGCTTATGGAAGTGTCTGGTGCTTTATACACTAACATTACCTGGCGTTTCCCGGGCCCAGTGGATGCTCGTTTGCCCCTATCTTTATATTTTTTTTATTTAATAAAATACCTACCGTGGGAGAGCCACGCTTCGGCATGAATGGGCCGGCTCGACCGGAGTGATACCACGGCCTCACAGAAAACCGGTGTGAAACAGCGCTTACGCTGTGTTTCATCGAGTGAGTGAGGATACCGGAGGCCCATACCCCAATCCAACGCCCCCTATCCCCCTTACCATCCCCTTTCCCCCCAGGCCGCCATAGTGTGGGTCACCATGCTGCATTGTTCTTCTTCGCATTGAGGATGGTGACCACCACTCTTGGATTCTGCTCATGCTTTCCATCAGGCAGGGCAGAGCCATTCTGGCAGCATAAATATAAAAAAAAAAGCTTCCTGCATATATGTATATTGCATTAGGTGGACATAATGCCACAGGTGTTTTCTTCCAGTTAACCTTTGAGTGAAGCAAAACTGTTTTCGGCAGGTGTATATTTGAACGTGAGATAAATGAAATTGAGAGATTGATTCTCTGTTCTTTTTAATAAATAACTCGCCAAAATGACTCTGCTCAGCCTAATGGTAAGCTCAAACAGAATCCAGCGGTGGTGGCGATGATACTCACTGCGAAAGCAGACAATGCAGTATCGTGTCCGACACTATGGAGGCTTAGTGAGATGCTTTTTCACGCCTCACTTACAGGATCATACTGGGAGGGAAACACATGCGCTGTTTCGATTGGTCGATTATACTAGTTGAAATCGCCGAGTCTAGGTGAAAATATGCACAAATATTCCATAGGTGTCAGAGGCATGCACCATGAAAAGATTTTGAAATAAAGAGTCCTATATGTATAGTCCCCATGTTTCACCCAAGTGGAGAACTTAAGTGAAGCACTGTCCTCGTAAATACATAGATACGTTTTTTGATGTTCGATGTCCATCACGCGGACGAAGTCGTGGCCAAAAGCTTGTCGTAAATAAAAGATTTAGAATGTTGTAAAAAAAACAGATGACAAATAAACAAACGCGTTCGTCAATATTTGTTATTTAAAACGAATAAAACAACACTAATTTTATTGCACAGCAACCACAGACAATAAAATATTTTATTTTCCCGTCATTAAAGTAGAATTCATTGAGTTTTATTACGTTCGATCGATTGTTTTAAACTAGAAATCAAAATCATTGTGTTTTATTATCTGCGGTTCAGTCAAAACGGCGGCAAACTTGGGCTGATTTCGTTACAGGGGATTAATTAAATAAAAGTAGTTGGTTGATTTTCAAAAAATAACACAATTTTTATTAATGACAACACTTTATAACAATAATAATTCAATGAAACACTCATTAGGCGCATTGGAAAATCGCTTCGATTTTAATCTGCTATATCGTGAAACAACAGTCCGTACGGCTAACACGCTCCGGTTTTATAGGACTATCAAAATATCGATTGTTTTAAAATAGAAATCAAAATCATTGTGTTTTATTAAATGCGGTCCAGTCAAAACGGCAGGAAAGTTGGGCTGATTTCATAACAGACGTTTTTAAAATCTCACAATATTAGTTTTATTGAAATGGTTCAGAATGTGGACATAAACTGCTAAGTCGCTGAATTTTGATCGAACTTCTATTAAAATAATGCGCCTTCTGATTATCGGACCATTGAACCGAGTCAGTGTGTGTTCTCGTTTGAGTTGTCTTTCCAGTATCCAGATAATGGTATGAAGTGGGCTTGAGCTCATTCAAGAAAGACATATGTTATATTTGGTTTGAGCACATAAATACAACGATTTTTGTGAACTAAATCTATAATTGTATTATTAAAGTTTTTCTAAACATGCACAGGCACTAGCAGTAGGGAAATATGTAAAGTAAAAAATGATACAATTAAGCACATCAACACCATTACATATATGAAAGATGCTGATGTGTATGCCTTAAATTAGAAAGCATATTTTGAAAAACGCAATTTTCTAGGTTTCCTTCTCGTTGTGGTGATATTGACGTTTTGTTTTTCGGCTCTTACGATAGGTGCGGCTCGTAACTTGGCCAGATTGTGGCGTAGTAAGTGTAAGTTCGCGCATAGTACACTTATTTTATTTATTTTTACGTTTGGCAACCCACTCGGGCCTTCACCCCACCGAGGTTTGCGGCGGGGCAGTGTGTTGGAATCCATCTTGAGACGGGAGGGGTCCGGGAACCGCTTTCTTACGACATTCAGACCCGTCCCAGCGTCAGCTCGCACTGAATCAGGCACCGTCTCTAGGTTCGCAAAGTACATTTAATACAACCAATCAAAAACAAATAAAATCTACGTTTAGTCGACTGACGCTCCAATCGCTTGCTCGGTACGATGCTACTACAATCCCCGCGTTCCTTTTTTTTTTACGTTTGGAAACCCTCTCGGGCCTTCACCCCACCGGGGTTTGCGGCGGGATGGTGTGTCGGAATCGAACCGACTAAAATCACACGGTGTGCCACTCTGCGCCTGAGACGGGAGAGATCCGGGAACCGCTTTCTTACGCCATCCGGACCAATCCCCGCGTTGGTCTATCAACTAAAGGGACCTAAAAAACTAATTCTGCGCATCTAACGAATCTGGCCAAGTTACGTGTCGTATCTCCCTACATTACATATTGTTAACCTGTCACCACACGAAAAATCAAGTTTTGAGAATCCCCAGGCCGGACGTAAAGTGAAGCTAGTTGAGTAAAGCTGGCCGTAAAGTAGCAGAGTTCTTAGAACATTAAGTTGTAAACAATATGTTTTCTATTGAGATTTCAGATGCCCAACCGCAATAATAAACAGAAGAATGTTGTTTTTATGTTTCTGTACCTCAAAAGGAAAAAACGGAACCCTTATAAAATCACTTTTTTGTGAAAAACATACATTGTTAACTACTACATTGTTACTGGCAACGCACAGCCCAAACTGCTGCACCTAAGATCCGGCAAATTTGCATGTAGGTTCTTTACATAACGTAAGTGTGTGCGTGTGAAAGTGATTACAAGACCACTATAGTGGGTCACCATGTGCAGTATGGTGTGTGTGAAGTGCAAATTTATAACATAGAATGTTATTTGTAAAATTAACGTATATGTCGGATTAGGCCCAGACATTATTAGAAGTAAAAGTTAGATATGGCAATATACAGAATTTATTTCAATAACTCAAATAAATCAGAATATCCTAAACCTAGGAAATTAACAAAGGTGTAGAATTAGTTAAATATCTTACTATGGCAATGAAGGCGGTCACATAGGTCAGTACTGACTGTCAGGGACAGTGGTCCACGTACCCACCGCAATAAAGATAGTACTAATTATCAGAGATAACATTCCACATCCAATAATCGTGCAGTACTGACTGTAGAGAGACAATGGTCCGTGCACCAGGACGCAATCGTTCGAAATGCGTGTCGTCTCAACAGCGCAGCTCGTTATAAAGGCGGTCGCTTAGGGAGGGAGTAACGTCACAATATTTTACTAGTTTGAATCCAAGTGTTTTGAGCCAAATAATAGATATAAAATTAAATCAACTAAATATTTTTTTTAATGGTGCGTCCGGTGCACGTTCCTCTAGCGCCATCCAGTCGCCGTCTCTCGCAGCTGGAATACAGTACGACTGCCGTCATATACAATTAAATATTTCATACAGTTTAAATTATAATTATCAGCATATCGGCGACGCGAAACCATAAGTTTCCCCTACCAAAAAGTACTCAACGCTGCCAAATAAGTTTTCACTTCGAAAATGTCATGTCAGCATGTTAGTGACGTCAGCACGTCGGTGACGCAAACTCATTAAATTTTCTCCTACCAAAAATTGCTCAACGTGGCTAAAGATGTCTTTATTTCAAAAAATGAAGGTTACGGAGGTTGAAACATCCTCCCTTTGGGCCTTTATCTGCATGGAGAGTGCAGGCGATGTATTTATCCAAAACTTCCCTTCTATCCAGATAGATACGCAAAAGGGGTCTTTGAAAGTCTTGAATCGTAATTCTCCATGATCAAGAGTCATTAATCATCAAGTAAACGACATGTCCGTTTGTCCACTATACTATAAGAAGAAGAATACCAATTCATTACGTGAGTGTTGTAAGTCAGCGCCGACTGAAAAACTCATTCTGTAACACCAAAAACACCCATCATTCGTTGTCATTTCATTTCGTTGTTTTCTGAAGAACTTTATGCTAAATTCTGATTATTGTGAATCAGACTCGTCGCCGCTCCATACGTCGGTGTTGCCCTAAGGGAACTAACTACGCAGGACAGCATGTCTGCTAAGAGAAGGAAAACCTAAAAACAAACCCTATATCTACCAACCTGTTTGGCCAACGCATATAAAACCTCTGTTATTAGTAACGATTCCAACCTCATATAAAATATTTAATCATAACCTTATAATTCAATAATCAAGTAAATAGTTGATTCATATTAAATAATATTAATATCTTGTCGCCTTCTGCTTGTCAGCTTCCGGCGCTACTTACAAATATTTATAATGACGTCTGTACTCCTATTATATAATGGTACTTCCGGCGTTATAAATCTTTAATGTTACACAATCCTGTATTATCAAATAATAATTGTAGGTTAATAATCATTAGAATGATTATGAAAAACAATGTTTAATATTATGTGATAAGTTTGGGAATTAGTATTGAATATAATCGGTTCTGTCAGATGATATAAAATGTCGTGTATTGGAATAATGCGGGGACATTCATAATCTAGCCGTTATATTTGATGGGCATTGGAAAATATTATAGGTTAGTGCTTATATAATTTGTTGCGGTGCCGCTATCTTGACTACGCTCGTTACACCTCCTTTTTAAGGATAGTTCTACGTACAAAAGTGAAAGACCATGTACCACATAATATATATTAAATACTACGTATTAATACCAATTTCAGTCAGTTCTGTTGGCGTCAAATAAACTTTATCGTCGCTACAATCATTCATTTCAGGTTTTTCAATTATTCTAAAAAGTTTCTGTTTTTAACCTAAGGTTTTAGCAATATGATATGGAAATAAAATGGCGCGGACCAAGAAAATTAAAAAAAAGTACACCATGAAGGTTCCGAGTTTGAGTTTTTAACAAATTAAAAAAGGTTGTATGATAAATTTGGCACCATGGAGATAGAAGTAAATAGGTTTTATGATGTTTTGAATCCACAAACTTAGTGCACACGATATTCTAAATTCAATTTACTTTATCCTCTAGCGGCTTTGGCACTCAGATATCGAAGGGCAAAATACTCTTTCCGAGATGAGGGATGATAAAATAATTAAAAAGTAACTTGTTAAACCATTTCCATGTAGCTATTGGAGTGTTCAAAAGACGTGTGGATACACACGTCTTCTGAACAATCCACATGGCCGAAGTGTTGAAATATGTTTATCAAAGTGTCCGCGCTAATATTTTTAACCCGAAGAATATTATATTGAAGCTCTTTGACGCACATGCAGAGCGTAAAGGCAACAGTTGTTTTGTGCGAACATCACAAAAAATATAATATCTATCGAAATATATTTTTTACTAACTGAGCCCCGCGATATTCGAAGACTGTTGTTGTATCATAACAGCGGGTAACGCCACGTGGCGAAGCTAGTCAAAATAAATTGCTTAAGTTATTCCTTATATCATTAGCTATCTGCCAGTGAATGTCCTATCAAAATCGGTTTTTTCGTTCCATACTTTTGCCGTAACGAACAGACTGGCAAAAATTTTTAAAATTTACTTTCATGTGCATTTAGAGAAAAGTTGTTATTTTGAAATTACGAATACACATTTCAATTTTATTTAGTTCTATAGATAATTTTAGTAGCGATCCGCAACAGTTTCATACGTGTGCAAATATCTTTGAAACTCCTATTATTTCTACTATAGTTTTCAATGCTTGTATATTATTTTAGTAAATCTACCTTTTGAAGCATTCTGTCTATAAACGAAACTCATATTGAAATCCAATACTTACTTTGAAAAATTCATGTGTCCAAGAACGGGTAAGACCACAAACTATTTTAGATAAACAATTTGTAACCGACTTTACTTTTAAGTCATCATTATAGACGCCATTTCTATTGTACCAGATTTGAAGTAGAAAAATTATATACCAATCTTATTTTGATTTCTATCCAAACAGCTAGATAGCTTTTTTGTCACTTTTAGATGTATATTTTTTATACTTATTAAAAATGCGTCTTAGCTTAACATACCTGCTGTTTTTTACATTTTTTTTTTAATTATACAAACTGTGTAGCCAATGAACAGCTGAACCGCATCAAACATTCGTTTACCCAAACACTACCGCCCCATCGATATTCTAAAAATAAATGCGTCTTGAAGTCTGTAAAACTAATTTCCAGTCGTCTGGAGTCGGCCCTACCGATTTGACATTCGGCATTCGCGCCAATTTCTTCGGCCATCTTTCATTTCGGATACACAACCGAAATAAAGTTATTGAAAACGATTATGACATTATAATTATATCTGTGCACATTTAAAATATTTTATTGAAGATAAACATTTTTAAAATGGAGTCATTAAGGGCTATTAAAATACCAGTGATTATATTTTTTATTTGTTTATGTGGGGAAAGCAGAGCGAAGTTGAATGTTAGCAAAGCTGATCAATCGGGGGAAGTGAAGTTTCCAAGAAAGGTAGGAAAAAAATTATTTTCATGTTTAATTTATTAAAAAAGAAATATTTTATATGTCATACAAATTTTTCAAATATTTAATATAAACATCGGTAATATAAAAAAAAAAAGTAAAAATATTTTTCAATAAAATTAATAAATAAGTGTTGTCAATAAAATTTATTAAAACTATAAATACTACGGTAATAATTTAAAAGTAATTTTAATGTAGAAATTAATAATACTTAGTAGTATAATTTTTAATATATTAATTTATCCTAAAATAATTTCTTTGTTTCTTTTTTAATCGGCTATTCCGACGCCATCTTCTGAAGATTAAAAATAAAAAGGTATAAAAAACAAACACTAAAGAGTTCGTATTTACCTACAATAAATAAACTCTTAAATCCTAAGATCTAAAACAGAACATTCTAATGTCGTATCTAACTAATATAGGAATGTGGACGAATCGGAACTTTCACCTTGATCGAGTATTTTTATCAACAAAAATTCATTTTGGGTCGTCTTGCCAGACACAAAAAAGTTTTAGAATGCCCTAATTTAATGAAAGCCAATTTGACCTATAAAATAGTTATGAAGGAGATTTAAACTATATTCTTTTTAGTAAGTAATATGGGTTAGTAAGTTTTGGGGACATCCCTATTGATTGCAAAACCCGATGCGACAGGATATATACATTTTTAAATAAACATTCTTCCATATTCCTACATACATATACCTGCTCTTCATCATAGAGGAGTGCAGGTCAGAGGGGAATAGCTATAGCGTCTTTTCAAAACAGTGGGTCATTACACATTTCCACAATGATCGAATCACACACAAAAACAGTCGTGTATCACTACGAACTCACACATAACAATTAGAACAATATATTCACAATTTCACACATATATAGGCCCATTTGGGCTTATACATTGACAAAGGGAAGAAGAGAGGGAATGCCTGCGTGTGGATACTTCCTACTATGCTCTATGCTCATCATACAAAGCCTACCCTGGACGGGAAACGAATCCATATCTGGGTCTACAGTCACTGACTATTAAGCCAACAAGTGTCTTATTACCCGACTGCGAAAGAAGGAGGGTTATGTTTTTTGAGAGTTTGTATTTTATGTATGTATATTTCTTTGGTACGCCCTACAGCCTAAACGGCTTGTCATATTTTTATGTGAGTGGTTTCAATAGATTCGTCTTAGTCGTGAGAGTGACAATGGGTACTTAAATATTAATTTAAAAAAACTAAATTCAAGATTTTTGGTGCCAAAAAGTTATCCCAAAAAAATGTTTTCACAATACATCGAGTGTGGCATCAAAATAAAGAATTTTTTACAATGATTACAAATACATATATTAAACTTTAATGTTTTATTTAAAAAAATAATTAAAAAAGATGACAGATATTGAAGCAGTCGGATTTTTTTAACCCGTAAACCCTTGCCAACAAAATATTTTAATATGCCTCTGCCTACCCGTACGTACGTACGTGAAGGGGTCTCATTACAGTTTATTCTATTACGTCCCACCTAGGTGATATCACCCTACCATGTTCTTTTTATCTGAGAGCCTGCCAAAGTGGCTTTATTCTGCTTGATGGAAAGCATGAACAGAATTCAAGAGTGATGGCCACCGTACTTATTGCGAATACAGATAATGCAGCATGGTGACCACACTTTGGTGGCCTAATAAGGCACTTCTGCATCATTGAGCCTCTGGTCTCGCACTCACGAACGAAACACGGCAGCACGGATGCTGTTATTTTTTTGGTTCTGTCCGGGTTAGTACCGCTCAAGTACAGTCGGCCAGGCAGCGTGGCTCTACTACCTTTTAAAATTTCGTTTAACATATAACATAAGGCAAGGCAATACAGTACAGTTCAGACAAGCCAGTTCCGACTATACAGTTCAGTCCAGACAAGCTAGTTTACACAATACAGTTAAGATAAGCCAATTCAGACAGAACAGTCCAGACAAGTCAGTTAAGACAACGCAATTCCGCACACCACAGTTCAACAGGAAGAAACTGCAAGCAGTCCCTGGTAAAAAGAAGCTGCAAAATATACCAAGACATACAGTCCACAATTTTGTATTTTCTATATTGTTTCTATTAAACCCAAAAGCAGTATTCCTCGCCAATCCCAGCACACGAATGTACCCTGTACACATCTTGTGGTATTTTTCATTCATTACAAGATTAATTCCAAACTGACACAAAACCCTATAAATATAATGTCTCTCTAAACCTGCTGAGTTAATTCTTAGGGCTTTACGACTAGCACTGACAAAGAAAAATAAGATTAATTAAATATATTTTAATAATAAGTGTAAGGCCCGAAGAGATGGCTGGTAATAGCGAATGAATGCCGACTTCTGCCCAAGACCAGGATAGTTGGAGCTCCTTTGTTCACAAATTGATGGTGACAACGATACATTGACTGAGGAATTCAAAAAATATCAGCCGAGAAAGAACGTTGTTGCTCTAATAAAAAATAATTTTGTTTAAAATTTTTTCACAACAATTTATTTTTGTCGCCATTTAGTGCCCTTTAAAAGTTTAAAAAACCATTGGGAGGTTGGTAATCTCTATCATAATTGTTTTGAACTCTTAATAATAAGTCTATATTGTTATTATAGCAAAAATCATTAGATTATCAATGAATAATAAAGGAACGCAAAACAGAACTGTCAAAAACCATCAACACCTGCCAAAGATACTTTTAGTTTTAAAAAAACTGCAAGTTGTCTGTTACAATGACCCATTCAGTATTACAAGTCAAAAAACTAATAAATAACTTTACGTATAAAGTAAACAAAAAGAATTAATAAAATAATTTTCGCAGCTCATTACTAACTACACAGCAGCAATAAAATGAAAATATTTGACTTTCTCCCGATCTCCATCTTACAATATTTTATAATTCACAACAAGGCAGTACACTTCGATGCATGCGCGTAAATACTTTTTTAAGCGCACAGGCTTGAGTCACCCGCCAAAATAAAATTTAAAAATGTTACAAGAAAATATAAAAGTTCGCACATTAAACGCCATTTTGAATTTATAATTTCCTATACCGGCCAACTTTGAGGTTTTTACTTTATTATAGAAATGAATCATTTGAGAAAAGCAATTGTTCATTATTCAGATATTATAATTAAATCGATGTGGGATATTACTTCTCTAATATTAAAGAATTTATAGGTAACAAAGTTTTATCAATTCACAAATTCATATTACAAAGGCTATCACGGTAAATAGTAGTCTACGATCATGCTCAGGAGTCAAAAGAGTGGTTCAATTGTGAAAGGGTAACAACAGACTGATAGATAAACGAATAGATAGTTACTTTCGGATTTATAATATGTAAAAGTATAGATTAGTGTAGATATATGACTTGTAGACGAAACGGCGCGGGTAGACCCCAAAAAGCATGGAGTATATGCCTTTTGGGACCTTCCGTCCGGATACATCCCAGTGTTAGCCCACTACTGACCAGATAGCGTGCTGACGGATTAATAACACGGACTGTTACCGTCCTATTCATCCCGTGTAAGTGTGTATTAGCAGACCGCATCATAGCAAAGACAAGTAAAATTTTAAACAAATCCTATACCAACCCATCCGGTTAGAAAACATTTTGACTGCCTCGGTGCATTGGTAGTGAATGCGACTGCTGTGCTGGAGGTCTCGGGTTCGATTCCTGAGTCGGACCAAATGTTTGTATGATCTGCAAATATTTGTTTTGGAGTTTGGGTATTTTATATGTATATTATATATGTTTTTACAAAAAAAATGTATAAATGTATTAATATAAGTTGTCTGGTACCTATAGTACGAGTTCTACTTAGTTTGTATATACAAACATATAATACATAAAAAACACCCAAACCCCGAAACAAATATTAGCAGATCATACAAATATTTGTTCCGACTCAGGAATCGAACCCGAGACCTCTAAAATAGCAGTCGCATTCGCTGCCACTGCGGTACCGAGTAGTTCATTATATAGTACATTATAATCTTTGATATTATCTTTTACAACTGTGTGATATCGTAAACTTGTTTTAACAAGTTAATATTTTATATTAATTTAATTAATAAAACTATCTTTAAATATTGAACAAATGAATGAACTTCCGATGTTTGTTAGCTTAATTTACTCTACGGATTTCAACGCAGTTTTCAGCAATAGATAGATTGATTCAAGAGGAAAGTATATGTAAATAAAAATTTCGGACATCTAACACACAACGCCGTCTAGTCCCAAACTAAGCAGAGCTTGTACTATGGGTACTAAACAACTGATATAATTACATATATACTTTGTTTGTAAATACATACTTAACATACATAGAAAACACCCAACCTCCCGAAACAAATATTAGCAGATCTTACAAACATTTGATCCGAACCGGGAATCGAACTTGAGCCTCAAGCACAGCAGTCGCATACACTACCACTGCGCCAAAGAGGCCTTCATGTATGTAATACCTGCATATTATAAAAAGGAAATTCGAGAGTTAAAAAGCCTTCCATTCAGGACAGATAGCTAGTTATAATATACATGAAATATATAAAGACATATGCTTAAAAGTAATCAAAGCAACTGTTTTACTTTGCCTCCGAAGCATAGGCGTAAAATATCACCAAACTGTCATACTCCGAGCTGTTATCAAGAATTTCTTGTGAGATAATTTCAACTCCACTTACGACTGGACACCTCTTAATCGGAAGTCTCACGCTATAACCGCTTAACCAACGAAACATCATTACATTATCCAACTCACAGAAACAAACAACAAACAAACAATAACCCATAATGTCCCACTGCTGGGCTCGGGTCTCCTCTCAGGAGAGGGTTAAGGCCATACGTCCCCACGCTGGCCAAGTGCGGGTTGGGGACTGGCAAGAATACGTTGTGGCTACGCAAATCTTGCCATTGGATGTTTTTAAGCCGCCCGAAGGCCTCCAACTAAGCTTCACGACTGTTATCGTATGATAACAACCGGACCGACTGCTTAACGTGACCTCCGAATCACGGAGACGCTCATGGTAACATGCCACCAGCGGTCACCCATCCAGGTACTGACCGCGCCATCGTTGCTTACCCTCGATGATTGTTTCTAATCACCAAGTGCAACTGGGCTATGAGAGCCACATCACCATTCACAGAAAACCGGTGTGAAATAGCACCTGCGCTGTGTTTCACCGAGTGAGTGAGGATACCGGAGGCCTATAATCCAATTCTTCCCCTCATCCCCTCATCCATTGTGATGCTCTGGTGTTACGGGTGTCCATGGGCGACGGTAATCGCTTACCATCAGGCGATAAGTCTGCTCGTTTGCCACATATTCCATAAAACAAAATCCAAAAAAAAGTGACGTAAATAATTTATTACCAGATTGATTTAAAATGTAAGCAAAAACTAAATAAAATCAAGTGATAAACGTAAAACTGTTAGGCACTCCTCCGAATTTAATATTATGAACTGTAAAACGTTGAGCAATAAAATATATACATTTACAGAGAAAATAACCAGATATACTTACTCACAGCCCCTCTAATTCAACCATCTTGTGTATATTGTTCTAGTTTAGAAATTATATACATATTAATCAAGTAAGAAATATATGTGTTCTCGTTTTTTTATACAGCGCCTACGTAGACGCAGGAAAGCTAAAATAAACTCAAATGATAGTTGTACATTACTGAACACTTGATACAAAAATAAACCAATTCTGTATTTTATTTTTAAATGTATATAATACACGAATCAAATATATTTTGTGATGTAGAATCAAATGCGACAAATTCAATAAAAAGAAACTGTTTTCTTTAATTTATTAAAAGGACCACTAAAATTATGTATTTATTTGATGAAATGAGGTTCATAAAGTATAAAAATCGTAAATATTTTCATATTTAGACCGAGATTAACAGTTGATTAACAAAAATAAGACTATAGAATACAGCAATCCGCCATGTTAAGTTGAACGCCAAGCCGAGCGAGTTACATCACTTATGTAAAGCTCGCTTTGTTCGGTTATAATCGACGATCACTTTACTGTTTTTAAGAGCTATATTTGACACTGGTTGACAAACGGTGACTTCGCGTCTTACACAAACAAACGCCATGACACTACCGAGCGTTTTCTCGTGAATTTTAAACTTAAAGTTTAAATCACAACTTTATTCCACTAAAAGTTTATTTTTGGAACGAAGTTCCTTACGGCAGGCTTGGAGGGGATAGGGATTTTACTGCGCGACCGAACTGAAAAAAATGTGATGGTAAAACCGTAAGAAAAAGTGCGTGGTATAAAAGCGTTAAATGAGATGTGCGCAGGCGCGACAGTCGCATACACAAGCGAGTAGTGTATAATACCTTTCTCTTTCACTCCACCCCGCCAACGCATAGTATATACTCATAAATTCATGGACGTGGCGAATACTCACATTATAGATACATTTTACTCGTGAGTAGCCACGTTTATTTTCATATAATTTCAAATCGTCAACTTCGTTCCTACCTGGTGTCCCACGACACCACATAATTTTTTTTGTAGAAATATAACTGTTTTTGACAATAGGAAATACTTCCGAACATCGTAGAACAATTTTCAAAATTAGTCATCATGCCTATTATTGGTATTGTTTTCTCCTTTAAATAAAGCTAATCTCTCCCAAATATAAAAAAAATCGAATAATGAATGATGAAATGATTTGAAATCGAGAGGAGTGACCCGAGTGTTACATTATTATCGTGCGATTGTATTTAATGGCGCTTTTAATCTATTTTGCACCCCGTTGTTACGTCCCCGGGTCGTTAATATTAACTGTTGTTTATAGACCGTTACACATATCTTCTATGTATTTATTACTGTGCCGACATGACGCGAACTGCGATATTTAGAAACAATGAAGTATTAATAAATGGTGCTGAATCTTCTGAGAATAATAATTTAATTTATTTATAATAAGTTTATTGTTTACCACATGATTATAAACAGGACTTGGCATGTGGGTACAAGTGGCGGCCTTATCGCTCGGAAGCAATTTAGACGCAAACATGGGATGAAGAGAAAAATGATTACGAAAGAGTATACAGACCTATTACTTAAATAATTCGCTTTAAAAATATAAGAATTTACATATTTCTTTATTTAAATCCGAATCAACTGCCTCGGTGGCGCAGTGTTAGCGTATGTGACTGCTGTGCATGAGGTTTCGGGTTCGACTCCTGAGTCGGACCAAATGTTTGTATGATCTGCAAATATTTGTTTCGGAGTTTGAGTGTTTTCTATGTATAAAATGTATGTATTTACAAAAAAAAAGTATGTATGTATTAATATCAGATGTCTAGTACCCATAGTACAAGCTCTGCTTAGTTTGGGACTAGATGGCGTTATGTGTTAAAATGTACAAAAAAAAGAGGAATAAATAATTAATAGAGACGCGATGGACGAAAGAAAAACTTGACTACGTAATATCCGGGAGTGGACTGGTATCACCTCCGTTGAAAAACTGTTCCACCTGGCCAATGCCAAGGAGGAGTACAGGAAGCTGACGGCCAACCTTCAGGACTGAAGAGGAACCAAAAGAAGAAGAAGATCAAATCTTTCCATAGAAAGAATCGACCAAAATTAACCTATACTTTACATCACATCATTTCTGCAGCCTTTAACATCCTACTACTAGACATAGGCCCCTCTTTAAAAAGGAGGTTTTCTCTTATTATACCAAGCTGGAGGATCATAGGATAAAAGTCGTGAAGCTTAGTTGGAGGCCTTCGAGCGGCATAAAAACATCCAACGGTAAGGTTACGTAGCCTTGTCTTACCAGTCCCCAACCCGCACTTGGCCAGCATGGGGACGTATAGCCTTAACCCTCACCTGAGAGGATACCAGAAGTGGGACATTATGGGTTGTTGATGATGATACCAAGCTGGCATTGGTTTGGTAAAGGGTCTGTTTCTAATGTTACTTCTCTTTATATTACTATTACCCAGCGCAGTTTGCTACCTTAATGGTCTCTCTCCCTCGAGTTACGACATTCTTGTGATGAATAGGAGCTAAATCCGCCACCATACCGACTTTTATATCTGTATAAAAGTTTGTCAAAAAGAAGTACAATAGGTGNGTTCATACTTGTATTTTCAATGTGTACAATAAAGAATAAATGAAATGAAATGAAATGAAAGTCTGAGAAAAATTTAAAAAAAAACATTAAAAGTAAAACTGTATTCAAGAATGCATACATAACTTACAAACAACTAAAGTGGAGATGGACAGGACATATGATAAGAGGAAGGAAAGAAAAATGGATAAGACTTATAACGGAATGGTACCCACTAGACTGCAAAAGGAACTGAGGAGCACAAGCTAAGAGATGGGAAGATGATATCAGGAAAATACAGGTCCAACATGGAGCTGTATTTTCCTGATGGAGTCTATGTTGGACCTGATAGAATTGAATGGCGATCTTTAGAGGAGGCCTTTGTCGGAAGACGAGTTGAGGAGTAACTACTGTTTCCCAAATTATAATCAGTAAAACACAAAATAGGTAATACAACAATTTATATAATACATTAATTAGCAAATTTTGAGTATAAATAAATAGTATTAATAAGTGTTTAGGCATTCTTAGAAAACTTTTGTTCTTTAGAAATAAGATCAACAATAAAGGTTTGTTATTTTATTTATTTATTATTAAAATTGCAATTTTAATCGTAATGGAACTGGTTTTATGAAATTTGTAGTACAATTATTGAACGAAAATAAAAAAAATACAATCTGTTCACCTTAAAACTAGTTTGAGTTATAAATCGAATACGATATCTTTACTAAGTCTTTATT
Organism: Hyphantria cunea; assembly: GCA_003709505.1. Taxonomy (NCBI): domain Eukaryota; kingdom Metazoa; phylum Arthropoda; class Insecta; order Lepidoptera; family Erebidae; genus Hyphantria; species Hyphantria cunea. The sequence continues at coordinate 177,519 of PKRV01001938.1, forward strand.
ACAAAATAAAGTTTAACAAATCTTAAATAAGAAGAACAAAATGAAAAGAAACAAAACATGTTTTAATTGAAAAAAAAAGGAAAGTAGATTCTCCATTCGTTTTTTTTCTTATTCCGAACACCGTCATTGGTATCATTTATCATTCAATCAATTCCTTTTTCATTTGAAAAATATATTTTAATTTCTTGTAAACTCCCATTCAAATCTTAAGAATATATCTTCATCCTTGAAGACGGAGAATTGAGGAAGAAAATTGTTTATTACACACAGTTCATGATGACGAAGCGAAGTGTAATACTCCCATTAGCCAGGTGGAGTGTAGACTTGTCCAAGATGAGCTGACAGGAGCAGGATCCGAAAAGCCAAAAAGCGTATTAGCCTAGGTTGACTGGTAGAGAATGCTTTAGGCATTAGTCCGCCATTTTTTTTTTTAATCAACTCTCGCATTAGGAATATACATTCCTGAGTCACGGGGATCTTTACAAACATACATGAAACGGACACCCAGACTTAGAACAACAATTTATGGATCACACAAAGTGTTGTCCCATGTAGGATTTGAACCCACAACACTTGGCACAGTAGGAAGCGGTGTGGCGAACACTGAAACCACTAGGCCAACCGTGTAGTCAATGTAAGTTACTCAGTCAGTCAGTCCAATGTACGTTAAGTGCATGATGTATAATAAATAAATAAATAAATTAATTAATTAATTAGAGTGGCGTACAATAAAAGAGGCCTATGTCCATCTGGAAACTGCAATAGGCTGATGATGATGACGGGGCCGCGATGCATTTTTTTAAAATCAGTATAATTCGACACTTTTTTAAGACGCGATGTGTACAATTGCTTGCAAACTACAAACTCTAACATGTATTTGCTTTCATCAACGCTAATTACCAATAAATTCCCCCATAAAATAGTTTCAGCGAAATTTATTTACGACTAGATTAATAATCTGTGGCTTTGGCGCTATTATAGTTTCGTAAGTAATAAAAAATAAAAATACCCACGTTACCCGCCATTTTGGAGTTTTATTTATGAAATGACGTACATTCGTTCAAAAATAATTTCGGTTTCTGGAAACTTCTTTAGGCTGTAGTTTATTTTAATCAAATTAAGGCACTTGAATAATGTTTTTATTCTGTCTTTTTAAAAGCCAACACTCGCTCTGGAATGAATATTGTGTCATAAATATTAATTATAGAATACATTTCATGGTAGGTCAGTAATAGGTATTAGTTCAATGGTCGCAAAGGACTTTACAAACAGTAATGAAACAGACATCAAAAAACACAACTGCCCATCTCCATAACCCTCTATTAACTCCTGAGGGGAGGGAAAAGAGATTGATCCTCTGATAACTTTTTATATGTATGAGCCTACCAAAGTGATTCTAATCTGCCTGATGGGAAGCATTAGCAGAACCCAGGAGTGGTGGTCACCATGCTCGTTAAGAATGCAGACAATGCAGCATGGTGACCCACACTATGGCGGCGACATGCTTCTGAATCAATGGGCCTCCGGTCACGCACTCACAACGGAACACGACAGCACGAATGCTGTCATTTTAGGTTAGTTTGTCTAAGAGAGGGTAATACCACCCCCTTTGAGCAGGCCTACATTCTTCTTCCGTTTTTACGTCAGTACAACAATGAATTGAACAATCATCGCACCCATTCAAAGCACTGGAACGTTGCATCCAAGTTGTAATCAAACACATTGAAATGAAGCTTTCAACACTGCGTTGATTGTTTTATCCACAGTTTGAAGATTGCTGTATAAACATTGACGTTTTCTAGCGACCCGTCCCGGCTTCGCACGAGTTCAATATCTTTATGTAGTCTACACAAATAAACAAAAATTACAGTGTTTTTTTTTTAATATCGAAGTAACCTCTTTTTATCAATTACATATTATGAATACACGGTATCTAAATTTACCAATTTTTTATTTTTGTCTGTCTGTATGTTTGTTCTAGGGACTTTCACTGGCAGATAGCTGATGATATAAGGAGTAATTTATTATACTTTTTTTACGCAGCGTTACCTGTGTTATACCATCAACTGCAACGCGGAGCTCAGCTGTTTTAAATGAAGTCGTAGCTGCTATCTGTTCGATTATATCTTATAGATTACTCAACAAATTTTATTTCAGTTTTCAGCAATGGATAGAGTGCTTCAAGAACAATGATTATGTGTGTAATACATGCATATTATAGAAGAGAAAGACCGTGAATTTCAAAGACTTCCGTAAGCTAAGCCGGGCCGAGTCGCTAGTATATTAATACACTATCTTGTCCGCATATCCGCCCTCGTGACTCGTCCGGTTATCGCAGTAAAGAATAACCTCTATTCTTCGTCAAGAATCAAAGTATGAACGTGCCAAATTTCATTGAAATCGGTGCAGCAGTTTAGCCGTAAAATCGTACTAGACTGATAGACAGATAGAGTTATCTAATTACGAAAATAATAATGTTAGGGACAAGGTATCCGCCCCGGCTTTGTACACGTGCAATGCGCTGTGTACTTGGATGTAAAACTTTCTCTTAAATCATTCTCTGTATTGAGGAAAATACCCAAATCGCTTTTACCCCAATCCTAAGCGTAGTTTAAAAGATCTATGCGTACAAACACGGACAGATTTCATTTTATACTATGTAAAGATGTTATCCAGTTTTCCACATTTGTGTTCAGGGTGGACAGTTAATAGATCCAGCTGGTAGGTACTTCATAATAACCGACTGCCTCGGTGGCGCAGTGGTAGCGTATGCGACTGCTGTGCTTGAGGTCTCCGTTCGATTACCGGGTCGGACCAAACGTTTGTATGATCTGCAAATATTTGTTTCGGAGTTTAATTGTTTTCTATTTATATTATGTATGTATTTACAAAAAAAATTATGTATGTGTTTGTCTAGTACCCATAACACAAGCTCTGCTTAGCGTGGGACTAAATGGCGTTGTATATAAGTTGTCCGAAATTTTATTTTAAAAAAAACTCCAAAGAATCAACAGCTAAACTTGGGCCTCTCCTATAAAGGAGATTTTGGCTTATATCACGGATGGGTTTGATTATAAAGAGATTCCCCATTTCTTTCTATTGCTGTTGTCCTGTGTAATTTCGTCCCTTATCCCTTCGTCGGCTCTTGCGTCACCCGTGAGATGAAGAAGGTTGGTGGGACTCGGTAGTCGCCATCTGTCATCAAACGCTCTATCTATTAGCCATAATGAACTAAACTAATTATGAAAAACTATTTTATGATGTTCGGAAGTATCTCCTATTGTCAAAAACAGTTATATTTCTACAAAAAATAAAGTTTTAGAAGGAAAAAATTGCGATTTAAATTTCAAGTTTAAAATTCACGAGAAAACGCTCGGCGGTGTCATGACGTCTGTTCGTGTATGCGGCGACGTCACAATTTCAACCAGTGTCAATTATAGCTCTTAAAAACAGTAAATTGATCGTCGATTATATCCGAATAAAGTGAACTTTATACATAAGTGACGTAACTCGCTCCGATTGGTGTCCAAGTTAAGATGACGGATTGCTAAATTTTGTAGTTATATTTTTGTTAGTTAACGATTAATCACGCTGAAAATGAATACGATTTTTATACTCTATATTTATAAGCCCCATTTCGTCAGCTAAATGCATAATTTTAGTGGTTCTTGGTCAATGTCACCGTGCCTACTAGTATAACTATGTTGTGACAGATAATTCTTTTAAGCAATTTCAAGATCATATATATTTGCTGCTTTGCAACTAAAAACCTAAACGTTATGTTACACATTTTTTTTTTAACGTTGTGGAATGCCTTTACGCAATTCGCTCCCCCCGCGGGAACAGGGAGTTCGCTTTGTGTGGGACTCCTGACTGGTTCTAGCCCGACTACCCACTAAACCACCACGGTGTGCCACTCTGCGCCTGAGACGGGAGAGATCCGGGAACCGCTTTCTTACGCCATCCGGACCCCTCCCAGCGCCTGCCCGCACTTAAGCGGGCTCCGTCGTCTGATGGTAACTCTCAATGTAGGCGACGTACGGCACACGCGTAACGTCGCCCCCTCGCGGGTGGCCTGTGAAGCGGATGGCGGGGAAAACCCGTCCCGCCCATCCACGGCCACACTCAGGGCGGCATGAGGCGCTGGTGGGCGCGCCCCCGCCGCCTGTTTCACCGGCGGCGGATCGGGTCCGAGTGGCTATCATCCTCCCGGGCCTTCTCCGTCGCCTCCTTCTGCGAGATAGCTTCCTCGCAGAAGGTCGCGACCGTGGAAAAATTGCTCTCGCCGCCGGCCATGGAGCGTACGACGGCCGGCAGCGAGAGATCTCCTCCGATGACTGCAGTGAGGGCCCGACGCTGAGGCGCCCAAGCGGGGCACACCGCCAGCGTGTGCTGGGCCGAGTCCTCACTGCAGTCGCAGTGGTGGCAGGCGGGACTCAATTCCCTCCGCGCGACCGAGTGCAGTTACTTCCCGAAGCAACCGTGCCCGGAAAGCACCTGCGTCAGTCGGAAGGAAAGGTTCCCGTGCTGCCGCCCTGCCCACTCGAGGATGACCGGCTGGAGCGACTCCACGTTGACGAAGCCAGCACGTGGAGCCTCCAACCGCGACGACCACCTAACCATAGTAGCTCGACGGGCGGCTTCACGCCACTCGCGTACCTCTTCGGGCGGCGAAAAACTTCGGCGAGCACTTCCGCCTCCAAATCCCACGGGGGCGTACCGGCCAAGGCGCACGCCGCTTCGGTCAACACCGTGTGGTATCCGCGTATGGCTCTGACCGCCAATACCCTCTGAGGTCGCCAGAGGCG
>PKRV01001938.1:182359-214331 GCA_003709505.1 Hyphantria cunea
GGGGCCCATGGAAGAGCAGGGCCTCCGTATTGTCCAGGGCCATCCGCAAGCCCAGCGCCTCGATGCGCCCGACCACCAGAGAGACTCCCCTGGTGGCCAGGCACGCCGCCTCCTGAAAGTTCGCCTCCCGGGCTGTCACCAAAGTGTCATCCGCGTAACAAATTACGCCCAGCCCGGAGGGGAGACGCTCGCGAAGGACCCAGTCGTACCCCCACGTTCCACAGGAGTGGTCCTAGGACAGACCCCTGCGGTACGCCGCACGACATGGGTCGCCGTCTCAAGGCGCCCTCTCGGTCCTCGTACACGACGGTACGCTCCTCTATATAGTTTGCCACCAGCCGCCTCAGGTACTCTGGCACCCTGTGGTATCGGAGTGCTTCCCTGATGCAGCTGAATGGCAGACTATTAAAGGCATTGACGATGTCTAAATGTTACATATGCTCTAACCTTCTCTATACTCTATGTAACACAAAAATAGTTGTCTGAATCTGGCTTATAGTACTTGATAAACTTTTATTTAAAAAACAAATACTGTGGCTATCTTATCAAATGTACAGAGTTTAAGAATAAAAAAAAATTGTCTCTGTGTTGTAGATAAAGTATAATAATAAAAAGCATTTGACATTACATAATTTTATTTTATACCCGGAACCACACATTTAATAGTTTCTTTATACAACTATAGAACATTTTGATTTATTGTTTCTAGACGAAAGCACACTCCGTTCAAAAAATATCCGTCACTTAGCGACACTCGACAAATACTAGACTTTTTATTATGTAGTATTTTTGGCAGTCAAACTGTCGCGCGCAATTATTTCGATGTCATATTCAAAGTTTGAAGTACAATATTTTTAAAAATGTTATGTCATTGTTTTTTTTAATATTCTTTGTTACATGGTTAGAAAAGATAATAATTTTATAGCTTTATTATCGTAAAATAAACAATGAGGAAAGTCATTGTGTGGAATTTATTGAAATGCCAGTGGATATTTTAGCGTTATGATTTATCTAATATTTTTATTGTATCAAGAACTACTTTTTGTGGATACTATTTATACCTTCCCCTTTTTACATCTTCTCGAGGACACAGCTAAAACATTAATGAAATAAATTTAATAAACTATACAATATCTTGGGACCCAGACGTCCAATTTGCGTAACAATAATAAATTGTTCAGTATTACAGCTTAAGTCTGTCAGCAAGCTGAATCACCATCCAAAAAACATCGGAAGTATTTCTGGAGCTAGCGTATATTTATTTAATATCGTAGCAACGTGACATTAATAATTTTTAATCTGTGTTGTAACTTTTTAATGGTCTATCTAACCGAACATAATAGTTAATCATTTTACAGTTGGCAAATGTGTGAAGACACAACTAGCTCTTTCGTAAGAGTTTCTTTTTGATACTGCTAATATGCCACGCCTATTTATGATGTCGGTGTCGTAAGAGAAAGCTCCTCTTTTTACCAGACTGCGAAAGTGTGTATATTTCTTTGGCACGCCTTGGAGCCTAAACGGCTTGTTGTATTTTTATGTGAGTGGTGTCAATAGATTCGTCTTAGTCGTGAGAATGACATTGGGTACATCAAATATAAAAAAAAACAAATAAAATCAATTATACGCAGTCGGTTTTTATTATTGATAATACATTACTTGTTCCTCGAAAGAATTGGTTTACACTGGTTTTCTGGTTTGTTCTATCAGGGTGTGGTACTCCGAGCCATGTCCTTACTGCAAATAATAACTACGATGAATATGTTGCTTGTTTGAGTTAGAATACGGATTGACATTATCTTTAGTAATCCCATGGGCGTCGTTAGAGAAAATTTAATTAGCAAACTACGCAAGACAAAAATCAATGAAATATGAATGAAATCTTAAAAAAAACCCTTTTGGAAAGCCAAGGCGCTCCGTAGAAAGGAGGTTTTTTCTACTATATCACGCTGACATGATGTTGTCCTCCGAAGTTTGCGTCTTAAGTCGTCTCAGCATAAGAAATGGCTCACAAATTTATCTCATTGAACTTTTTTTTCATTTCATTATCAATCATAGCGGCAAGTCAATTTGCGTTACAACATGACAGTAAAGTGATAATATTTTTAATCCAATACGACAAGATATACGATAGTAAATAATGTAGACACAAATTATTATATTTACCTACAGATTGGCACACGGAAATCGGTAATATGTAAGTTGACACATAGACAGCGCTCTTTTTTTTAATACACGTCTCTGCTTCCCGTATAGTGTGGTTGACGCGGGAAATAGGTAATGATTTAAAGCGCGCGAAGCGTATAATTAATATTCTATTTGACAGATTGCATTTTTAGGTCTTCAAGAAATGATCATAAGTTATAAATAATATATCATATATAAAAGCCATGAATTTAATTTTACTGTTAATCGATTAAATTATAAAGTGTATTTAAATATAAGCTTTCGAACATCTATCGCACAACACCATCTAGTCCCGAGCTAAGCAGCGCTTATGTTAGTAGTTATATAGTTACAAAACAATTGACATAAATACACATTTACTTTTTTTGTAAATACATACATAGAAAACACCCAAACTTCGATACAAAGATTCAACTCTGGTGCGACCCGGGAATCGAACCCGAGACGTAGGTATATTTTCAATGAATATATGGAGCATTAAAGATTTTTAAATATTTACACTGTTGTAAATAACTATTATTTTACATTCATTTATTGATGACAAAACTTTAAAAAATGTCATAGAAATCGTACGTCTCGCTCTGTTTACAAAATCAAAATGTCATATCAAACTTGTATTTAGTTGAACAGAAGCCAATTAGTTCGATGCCCATTCGGTCATTATCATTATAAATATTTATTTTGAAAGAGAAACTTTAAATTTTACACATGAAAACATTGTTACAACAAAAATACAAACAAATTTATTTATGGAACAGATAAAAAAATAAACGACGCTGTTCGTGATCTGTTTTTAAAATTGGAACTAGAAATAATACTCCGTCACTCGAAAACGATTTTCTAATACTAAGATTTCGGGTCTAAGATCCGGCTGCAGAATTTATACGGTCATCTTGTAAGTAGAAAATCAAACTCATTTCTACATTCATTTTTGGATAGGACAATACGTAGGTAACAGGTTGCCAGCCAAAAAATTCCCGCAAATATTTAAAATAAAGGAGATTAATTTAAAAAAAAATCGTTCATGTTGATGTTGAATAAAATATCGTTCCTATAACAACAATGTATGTAGAAAATTTGTAAAGCCAAGAACTAAAGTCTCTCTATGCCAAATATCATTTACATCGGTGCAGCGGTTTGGCCGTGAAAGCAGGATTCACAGACAGAGCTACTTTTTCCTTACTATATAAGTAAAGATTTGTAAAAATTGTGCTATTGTTGTCTAGTTTTGTCCTCAGAATAGATAGGTACCTATTACCGCTGAAGTGAATACCGTGTATTTCAATAAATATTAATCATGATAAATAAATATTATATAATATTTTTTTCTTCGATAATGGACACGTTATTAATAATCTAAAAGTTTTACGGCCAATAACGCAATCGTCTATATTCTTACTACGTCCCGTAAATATTTACAATTGGTATAACTAACTAAATACCAAAGAAATTGTCTACAACAGACAGACAAACTCATATATCAGATTGATATGTAATAATAATATACCCAAAGTTACATTTTGGAGCAGAGCCAATTTAAACGGTTTGTACGAACATTATCGAGTGCTGGGTTATCATTATTGGCTGTATGATGTATGTACCGTTGCCTCGTATTTATAAGCAAGTTAATCCAGGCCGCTGTCAAGGTCTGATTTGTTAAAATGGCGCGCAAATGAATCATCGCTTAGATTTTTGTTTATATTTTTCGCCTAAATGTTTACGTAAATATATGTTTAATAATAATTTGATATACACACACGAATATTTAGATATATACATAGATTTAAACGAAAACTTAAATGAAAAATACATCAATCCAGGTTTTGACAAATTATCAGTGGGTAGTTGGTAGTTTCTTTGATTTAAACAGAAATGTGTTTACCAAGGTTTTGCTAAATGGCTATAAAATAATTATCATAACCTACAGATAAATTTATTTTGCTTAGTTATTTTGTTTGTAGGGACTTCAAGTTTTATTTTCAAGTTTAACGGACTCAAGTCGACCAATTTCTATTTGACATCATAATTAAATATAAGATAATTATCAACTGAGCTCTTTTAGGACTATCTTGATTTAACAAAGGCGATAAATCTATAAAACATTTATAGATTTTAAAACACATAATATTATAAATTTGACACTCCAAGTTCACACATGAAGTAATGACATATTCAGTTCATTCATTAAACAAGCTGAAAATGGTCTGCTTACACAACCGTGGGAGAGCCACGCTTCGGCATGAATGGGCCGGCTCGACCGAAGTGATACCACGGCCTCACAGAAAACCGGTGTGAAACAGCGCTTACGCTGTGTTTCATCGAGTGAGTGAGGATACCGGAGGCCCACCCTCACCATCCCCCTTCCCCCCAGGCCGCCATAGTGTGGGTCACCATGCTGCATTGTTCTTTTTCGCATTGAGGATGGTGACCACCACTCTTAGATTCTGCTCATGCTTTCCATCAGGCAGGGCAGAGTCATTTTGGCAGCTTAAATATATAAAAAAAAAAAGAAACTTGAAGATAGTGACAAATTATTTTGAAAAAAGAAAATGACAGATTTCAAATATTCCTAAAATTCTTCTTCTTTTGATGATATAGCAATCAGCCGGATCAGCTATTTCTGCCAATGTCAAGTATTTCAAGTCTTCAATTCTAAGTCTTCGAGTCTTCAAGTCTTTGTCGAGATGGAATTAATGATAAAAAATATAAAAAATGTGGATGACATGAAATGGGAACTGTCTTTTGCAAAAACAAAAAACGATCTCCCTACAGTTTTCATATATTCTTAAAGAGTGAAAGGAGCTAAACATGTTACGTCATGTGAGACTTGTTTTCTTTTTAAAACGGGACCCTATCACTTAGACTCCGCTGTCCGTCAGTGTGCTTGTCCGTCTTTCACCAGGCTGTATCTCGTGAGCCGTGATAGTTAGACAATTAAAAATTTCACAAACGTGTATATCTGTTGCCGCTATAACAACAAATACTAAAGTTAAAATAAAATAAATATTTAAGGGCTTCCCAAACGGCATAAAACTAAATTTTTATGCCCTTTTTATAGATGTACGGAATATTTCGTGAGCGGGTCCGACTAACACTTGGCTGGTTGTTTTATTAGCTATGTGTATATTAATCGCTTTGCCTGTCCTCACATAAAAAAAGTTTAAATCTGGGTTGCCACCTGCTTGTCACAATTTCTACTATTCCTACATTCTTTGCGAAATAATCTGAATTTAATTTTATTTTTAATATTTTGCAACGTTGTTTTTGTTTGAAAACATGCTGAAAAGCCAGTCAGTACAGCTATTTTTTAAATGATTTAGTATTTTTATTACTTTTATTACAATTTATGCAGAAGAGATGAGTTTTGATTACTATAGTCTTTTTAAACCGCTTATGACAATAATGATTGGCTTTGTAGCAGATGGCAAAGCAGCTATAAATATAAAAAAAGGCCTTTTTTATTTTTGATGCGTGTTTTGAACGCTGAACAAGTGACATGTTCATGCATCACATATATTTTCATTTTTTACGCGACCGTTTTATCAGTAAACGAGTGCAATATATTATTAATATAAAAATTCAAACTTGTATGTGCCTTATGAGTTCTAAATGACAGTAGGTTGCTAGTGTCATAGTTTAGTTTTATCGGTTTGTCTCTGGTACGGCTGGACCGATTTTGAAGCGACTTTCACTGGTGGAAGGGAGAAACTTAAGCTTTACTTTTTTAGACTAGCTTTTGACGGCATTAAACGCAGTTGTTGTTGTACCGCGGGTAACATCGTAGGACTCCGTTGTAGTTGTTTTTTAAAATTATACTTATGGCAACATTAATAATAAAATACAAATGGATCAAATGAATTCAAGTCATGGATAAAAATTGATTATTCATAAATTTATTTATTTATTTATCTTCATTGCGTACATATTACAAAAATACTAAATAAAATGAGTGACAAAAAGGATTACTACAACAATTGGCGGTCTTATCGCTCACGGCGATCTCTTCCAGGCAACCATCATGGACATTAGATTGTTATGTATGATTTTTAGTAGTACACACAATTAATACAATCATTACAATAAGAATTTAAAAATAAAAAAAAAAGGAAAAAAAAGAGAAAAAGAAAAACAAAATGAAAATAGTAACAATTATAAAAACAAATCAATAGAGGTTTATACCTGCTCAAATACACATTCGTTCTACAAGTCCAATATGATTCTCAAATTTGAAAAGTCAGACTGTTCTTCTTCTTCTTTTGATGATATGGCAACCAGCCGGTTCAGCTATTTCGGCCAATGTCAAGTATTTCAAGTCTTCAAGTATTAGTTTTTTTATGGAACAGGCAGCAAACGAGCAGATGTATCGCCTGATGGTAAGCGGTACCACTGCTCATGGACACCTGCAACACTAGACGCGTCACAAGTGTGTTGCCAGCCTTGAGGGAAGGGGGATGGGTAAGGGTGTGGATTATGGGCCTCCAGTATCCTAACTCACTTGGTAAAACAAAGCGCAGGTGCTGTTTCACACCGGTTTTCTGTGAGGCTTTGGTATCACTCCGGTCGTGCCGGCCCATGCATGCCGAAGCGTGGCTCTCCCACGTTCTCGTCGTGATTAATGATAAAAAATGTTAATGACATGAAATGGGGACCGCCTTTCGCAAAAAAAAAAACGCTAGACAGTTGAATAAGAAATTGAAATTTGTCATTAAGATAACTTATACGTAATAGTAGCATTTGTAAACGTATTAGTTCTTTGACTTCATTATTAAGAATTCAAACAACTTTTGAATTTAAATAATATTTGATTTTGAATATTATCTTCTACTTTGTTGTATATCATCGGACCCGTCTACATAATGTTTTTAATAAAGCAGTTACTATCCTCCATGAATAAATACATTTTTTTGTATAACTACCTCTGCTTGTCCTCATAAAATTAACGATATTAGACCATGGTATGCTATTACAAGAGTATTTGTATTCACTTTTTTTGACTGCAAGGAGCAAAAGCAAATATAAACTTAGCTATTTAGAGAATGAAAAACACTTTATATTTTTAGTCTTAATAATGATGAAAATTGTACTTTATCTAATAAATACCTACAACTAGAATTATTTAATCTCTGTGTGTAGTGGTATTTATATGTTTGGATCAACATATAAATACCTCGATGAGGTGTTTTTTTCTGTGTATTTTCTAAAAATTAACCCTATCTAGACAGATTCTTGCCCCCGATATACCCCGCGTACTAAATTTCAGGAAAGCCCTTTCAGATATTCAGATTTTATATATTTCAGCATTGCTCATATAGAGGTGCTAGGTAGTTATATAGATATAACTTCAACTTTTGATCAATGGTTCTATGGCATGACCACAATTTAGCCAATATCTTATATAGATATGAGTACTTTAATAGGGTAGATGACATCTTTTTTTTGAGGGGGGAAATCCTCACGCATGTCATCCGCCCTGGGGCGAAGGGGTCTGTCAGACTTTTTTTGATTAAAACCCCCCGGTGTTCCGTCTCTCACCTACGCTAGGGATCACGAGAACTTAAAAGGCATCCGCAATCCCCGACTTTTGCCAGCCCGCTACTGCGGGCCACATCTCGTCAGCGAGAGGAGTAAGGTATTTGACTTCCCTCGAGACTTCAAAGAGGGGTGCTCGGAATCACAACGCGCCGCCACCTCGGGTCCGGTTGATTGGGGGGCGACGAACATCCCCAAGCCCGCCGCCCCGGGACCCAGTTAGGAGGGCTGGTGGAGGTCAGCGTATCCCCTCCTCCAGCGCCCAGTACGCCTTCTGCGGACTGAGAGAGATGTCAGGATTTTCCTCTCCCTTTCCGCAGCATCCTTCTGCGAGATGATGGTTTCGCAGAAGGACACAACCGCGTCCCAATACTCCTCGCCGTCGATCACAGAATGAACTACGGCCGGCAGCAAGAGGACTGCCTACTACAGAGATGAGGGCACGGCGCGGCCCCTCCCAAGCGGTACACTCTGCCACAGTGGTGACACCGAGCTTCCGGCTCCCTGCCTATGCTACACAGGAACCTCCCGAAACAGCCATGCCCCGAGAGGACCTGTGTCACACGGAACGAGAGGGAGCCACGCATTCTCCCCAGCCATGGGTCGAGCACTGGCCGGATGGCCTTGATGGTGACGAGGCCGGCGGAAGGGCTTGAAAGACTATCCGTAACTGTGACCGACGCAGCTCAATAACTCGTACAATACAATAACAAGTTAAGACCTTTAAGGGCGTCACAGAACAGTTTACAACTGAGTGGAGTGTCTGCTTTCAAAAATCACAAAGCAGTCATGAGAACCACCGACAGTTACATAAAACGAACCTCATTGCGCTTTAAATAAAATGCGCTATAAAAAGAATTTAAAAACATTAGTTTATGGAACAAAAATGCTCAACGCTCTTGAAGAACTTTCTCATTAAGAATAGGTCGGTGTTTACTTTACATGGCTACCGTAGGTCTATTAGTAGCTTATGTACTGCGTAAAATAGAATAGAGTTATTTTAAATTTTCGAAATTTCCAAGAATGCAATCAATCAATATTAGTGATGCCTAATGAATTAATGTGTTAGGTTAGCGCTGATGGATCGAAGCCAAGATTTAACAACCGTATCGGCTAAAACAAACTTGAAGTATTTGTAAATACGAAAAGAGAAACGTGTCCATTTTTCAATTAAAGGAATCTTTCACATAATTCTTTAAAAAATTTGAGTTAAATTGTATCCTGCCAATGACAGACCAGATGGTTTAGCACAGGATTTATTTAAGTTGACCTTATCTTTTCAGTGAAGTTGCCGTTGTCTGTGGTACTGTGTATTCTTTATCCGTCACCATAGGGAGACACAAATGCGTCTCGAAAAAACTCCTATTGTTTTAAAGTCATATCTTCAAAGTATACATTAAATATAAAGATGATGCCGTTACTTCTGGTTATAACCATGTATTAATTGATTTGCTTATGCTAACAAAACAGATAAATTAATGTTAAAAGAGGCGATTTAAAGCAGCAGCTGCGATAATTCAGAGATGAAATAAAACAAAGAACAAAGATGTTTAGTATGATGCTAATGTAAACAGTTGTTAAATTGGTTAAAAGAACAATTTCATAAAGAGTCTTTGTTTATTTTTTGCAAATAGCTTCGCCATCGTTGTTTGTCGAATTTTAGCGCCAATTTTCATCGGAATGTGTGACAGTTATGGCGGGAAATTAAGTGTTTTTTTTTTGCCGGCGTCGCCTTTTTCTTTTTAGATTTTTAGCGCCGATTTTTATTGAATGGGAAACTAAGTGGTGTTTATTTATTTTTTCAGGTGAATGACGGAGCAGCGCTCATTTTTGCTGACGAATTCAAGCAGACTCTAGATAAATATCTGTTCGGTATTTGCCCACAGACTTACAAGGTAAATAGCAAAATAACCTATAAAACCTACAGTCGGTGAAATATCAGCGACATGATTCACGCGTTGCTTACACTATAACTCCTCCCAAAACAGCCAAAAAGACATTACTTTCCAGTAGAAACATAATTTAACGTACTTTAATACTTTGTGTTGTTTATCTTTCGTCGTCCGTTGGGTTAACATTGCGTATTGCTGGAGTCTTATGTCTGGATTCTGTCGCAAAAATCTCAATCTATCAATTTTTTTTTTTCATTTTGTTTAAATTTATGTTTTGAATAAGTAAATAAAGAAATCTAACTTGAAAAAAAAAAAAAAAAATAAAACGAGCGAGCCTTACTTTAATCGCATGCGATACTAAAATTCTGCCGTTTTACCTCTAATCTATTCTTAGCGCAAATTGGTCAATCAACAAAGCGCGCGCTTCTCTAGCTACCTTTTATGCATTTCCGTCCCTATATACTAATATACTTAATAAATATTAATATAAGAAACTTTAATAAATATTATTAATTTGCGCTGGCAGGATTGCATTTAGAACAAAGCAATAATAACCATGTACACTTTAACTGTGCATAACAAAATGTGGATTTTAGTCGATGATTTCATCCGCCATTGCATTTCAATTTACGATTCACACAACCTTTGTTTTAAGTCGCGCTATTTTCTGAACAATTTCGCTTGCCTACGTATTTATTCCAACTTTACTGTATTGCACCCAGCGTTGACGCAGAATAAACATGTAAATACGACTTACACACGAGTACTGTGTATTAATATCTACACACTAGCGCACATCATCCGTTTCTACGACAAATCCTCTCAACCATTAAACAGCTGTTCAGAATGAATTAATGTTGTTGAAGTAAAATTATAAAATAGCACAGATAATGTAGAAATGTATTTTAATAAAACCTATTTTCAAACAGTCATCAAACGGGGTTAACGAGTTCTTGAGTGGAGACCGCGTCTCGGCAAACGCAGTGTGGGACGTCCATAGGCCAGGTGGAGTGATTATCTGCGCAAAAAGGGTGCGAGAAGCCAAAAATCGAACCAAGTGGCGTGAAACTGGACAGGCCTACGTCCAGCGGTGGACTGCGACAGGCTGATGTTGATGACGATGATGAATATGCATATGTTGTGTTGTGCCTACGACGAATAACGGAATGCGCTCCCGCTCGAACGGGATGTTCACAAACAGTATGACATTAAAAAACACATAATCTCCTTCTCAACTATAGCAATAGATTATACTTAAACTGTTTTCGATTTCTTCATAAGGTTTTGTGCCGATATTAAAATAACAATTTCTCTTATTAATTGATTTTACCATTGATTTCGTCTACGCTATAAAACTTAAGAGTTTCTTTGATTGTTTGGCTGAGTACGGCAAACTCAGGTATTATGTACTGGGGGAAATCGTCGCGCTATGATCAATGGGTGCGGAGTACCAGTGAAAAATATTACGAAAATGGGGAAAGATTACCTTTTGAGAGTTCCTATCGCGTGAGATGCTTAACGGTTGCGTTACCCAAAAAGAAAAGTAATTTACTATGAAGAAATAATTTCCTATAAATGTTTTAAAAAACGGTTCGCGACAGTTTAATGTCTATCTTCTAAGATTGGCTCCCTACAACCTTTTTAAGGTCAACAAATTAGTACACGCTACGGACAATACGAGGTCTAGACAAGATGCGTGGGTCAAAATAATGTTATAACTCATTTAATTAACCAACTGCAAAAAAGAGGAAGTTATCAATTCGACTGTTTTTTATGTTTGTTACCTCGTAACTTTCGACTGGGTGAACCGATTTTGATGACTCTTTTTTGTATTTTAAAACTGTTGTCTCCACTTAATTTGGTGTAGTTCTTGAAGTCGGGTTTTTTGTTAAAATTTGTGATTATGTTAGAATTTATAGCATGATAGGTGACTTTTTTGGTCTACGATTACTTGCGCTGACTAATTCATGAGCGAACCAAACCACCAAGGCGAAAAGCGTGTAATTTCGATTTGATTTCGGCAGTTGTTTTTATTATGTTGTATCCACCTCATGAGAAAGAATAGAAGAAACACAATATAAGAAATAATCAAGACGTTAAATCTACACATAACCTCATACTTTGAATGTGTCTCCTATCGGTGATCCTCCTTCGTAGCGTAAACAAATTTGTTTACCATAAACAAGGCCACGCTATCTATAAGGAACACCATAGAGGAAAAAATACTTAAAAGATTAAAGAAAAAGTGGAGGTCGAGACGTTTAAGGAGGTCAAGGAAACAGCTCTTGATGGGGAGAGCTGGATAAAGCTGTATCTACAAGAGTGTAGGTCTTGTATAAGGATCATAAACGATGATGATGATATGAGGTTACAGCCAGCTTATCTTAAAAGACGTATCTGTCATAGAAACATCCGTTATACGTTATTTTTGCGCATCTATATCCGTTTACACAGCGTACGTAATTGAAGCTCTCAAAAGAAGTACCCTTAAGTGCCACGCTTCCACACGAATGGGCCGGCTCGACCGGAATGATACCACGTCCTCACAAAAAACCGGTATGAAACAGCATTTGCGGTGTGTTTCACCATGGAGTCATCCCCCAAAGGCCGGCAAAGCACGTGGGATGGCTCTGGAGTTGCGGGTGTCCATTGGCGGCAGCAATCGCTTACCATCAAGCGATACGTCTGCTCATTTGACCCCTATTCCATTAAAAAAACCTTCTTTTACTTCTGTAATATTTTGATTGATACTGTGCTACGATGCGTACGTATTGATTGTACCTGTCCTTGTTTGATAAATGGGTTATCTAAAACCCAATGAATTTTAGCAAGCGCGTTCAACCAAACAAACAAATATTTCAGCTTTCTAATAATAGATTGAGTAGGGACTGAGTCCTACTGGGTGTTTATATATTACATGTTGAAGTAAGAAATCACAATATTATCTCGCAGTCTCGTTGGCAGATGCCGCCGAAGGGCAAGAATTCCACCGCAGTCCCCTGCGACCTCGACGTGGACCAGCAGGAGCTAGCGGGAAGGTGAGTCCTGGTTATCAGCGTTGCAATATTTTTTTGGTATCCATTAGAGGTGCTACAAAAAAGTTACTATACCTAGTAATGAAAGAAGGTTATACACACACAATGATGGTCGCCAAGCCTCTCTCTACTGCGCTGAGTATTGTTGGGTTCAAAGCTTGCACGGGATAACATATTTATGGGATCCACAAATAGCTGTCCCCAGACCACATGTCCATTTCTTGTATGTTTATAAAGTCACCTGTAATACAAGATATCTTAACGCGGGCGTTGTCTTTTTTAAGAAAGTAAAAAGTTAAATAGTAATTAGGGTTCAATATTAAAATTCTTTTATAAATAAATAAATATAAATAAAGTAAATATTTCGGACATCTACCACACACAACGCCATCTAGTCCCAAACTAAGCAGAGCTTGTATTATGGGTACTAGATAACTGATATTAATACATGAATACTTTTTTTTGTAAATACATACATATTATACATAGAAAACATCCAAACTCCGAAACAAATATTTGCAGATCATACAAACATTTGGTCCGACCCAGGATTCGAACCCGAGACCTCATGGACAGCAATCGCGTACGCTACCACTGCGCCACCGAGGCAGTCATTACTTTGGTATTATAATGTTTATAGGCTGGCAACACTAGCTCTACGTGCGACCATAGCTTCACGGAGTGAGTGTTCCCGCCTCGGGACCGCACTTGCAAACACGCTCGGTGAGCTTGCGCGGACAGCGAATAACAGACATGCACTAGCTACAGGTTTGTTCGTAGGTTCCTTAGGCTGAACGATAATTCTGTTAAAGGTAGACAAAAGCTATTTATAAAAATAAGCCTTACCAGCCCATTATTGGTTATTTAATGAATTTTTATTTAGGGATTGTAAATTACCTTTCAAACTATCGTTTCTCTAATGATTTCGTACGATTTGGGTTAAATGTCGTGTATGTAACTACCTAATCAAAGACAATTCAATTGATATAAATTCATTTCTTAACGTGTTCTTTGAATAAATAAAGAATTGTGCAAATCCCGTCTATTTGAGATAGTATTTTCAGATGTTTTTAAGTACTACCTATGCCTGCTCTTTAAACTAAGTCTTATGTAATATCTTCTAAGCATTTGCATTTTTTCTAATCTGGCAACTAAATAAATATATATTTTTCAGCGAATAACGAACAAAAGAAGCAACGGAAACTTTCCAAAAGTCAAAAAATGAAGATCCAAGCGAAACAACGCACGGCCTTAGCCGTAAAGAAGAAGGCAGCCGCCGTCGCAGCGGCAGCAGCTGCTAAAGTATCTGCTTAGTTATTTATTAATTATTTTGTGATATTTTTTTACATTAAAGCTATTTTTAAACTAAAAATTAGATTTTTGATATATAACTATACATTTCAAAGACATTTCTACTTTGGCTTAAACTTAATTGTATATAACATGTGTCCGAAATAATTTGGGTTTTTTTTAGTCAATTTCCATTTGTTTAGTAACATTATCATATATTTGACTACCTCGGTGGCGCAGTGGTAGCGTATGCGACTGCTGTGCTTGAGGTCTCGGGTTCGATTCCCGGATCGGACCAAATGTTTGTGTGATCTGCAAATATTTGTTTCGGAGTTTGGGTGTTTTTTATGTATAATATGTATGTATTTACAAAAGAAATAGTATATAAGTATTTACATCAGTTGTCTCAACACAAGCTCTGCTTAGTTTGGGACTAGATGCCGTTGTGTGTTTTAGATGTCCGAAAAAAATATTTAGTGTGTCGATGCATTAGAGCCCAAAAGTGGTTTAGTGTGTTAAGTGATAAAGTGTAACATGCAACTTTGAAAAAATGTCGCTTTGCTAAACTGACTCTCAATACGAAGGAGGTTTTTTCTATTTTTTTAAGTATGTATGCGTTAAAAGTATACATTTTTATTTTAAAAACGCAATAAATAACAGTAAACTAGATCTGTAAGAATTTTAATGTATAATTGTAATGTTAATATATTAATTAAGAATAATTATTGTAATTGTTTTGAAAATAAACTTACTTTCATACGAGTTATTTATTTCAGAACGTATTTTAGCACTGATAAAGGAAGGAAACCTCTTCCTATCGGCTATTCCTTACTATCTGGTCCCGAAAACAACATAAGCTTTTTTCGTATGTAAAAATGTAACAGCTCTTTAATGCATAAATAAAATTTGTTGCCAACGTTTCTCATACAGGCGCTCCAACTCATATTATTACGAACTAATGAAAGCAAACGAATTTATTCATTTATTTAAAACTTTATGCACATTTTTACAATGGCGGACTTAATGCCCAAGGCATTCTCTTCTATCCAACCTTAGGGTGGTGTAGAAATCTTGTAAGGTAGGTGGTGCACAGAGGTTTCCGTATGAAACTAACTGCAAACAGTATACAAAAGAATGAAACAAATATTTAAACATACATAAACACATATAGAATACATATGTTTTAAATACAAACACAATAATATACATATATTAATATACACACACAAAACTATATTAGTACATTAAAACTTGAATATATGCCAATCATCGGTTAGTAGTTTCTGCTATTTCGTTAAGAAGGAGCTCATGCACCTTCTTTTTAAATGTAAAACGGTATAATCTGGTCTTAGTAAAAAGTCTACCCACTGACAATACTAATGTCTCGCAAAACAGCTGTCCTAATAAAGTTATGGTAGCATTGGATGAAAGCTGACCTAAATACTGTTATCTAGGTACTGTAAAAATTGCATTTACTAACGAAGTGTTCGCGGAAGAAAGGGAAAAATGTGTACCATTGACGATATATTAATAATTTTCGTCTAGTCTACGTATTCAAAATGTCGTGGACCGTACTGTTTGCAAGGTTGAACGCGTACAGTGCCTGTAAGCGTGCGAGGTTTTTTCGATGGTCAATTTACAATATAAGCTAATGCAGTCACTGAAAGCGATACGTTTTTAATTCAATAAATTTAATTAATCCATTTCCATACTAATATTATAAATTTGAAAATAATTATGTCTGTCTGTTTGTCTGTTACGCTTTTACGGCTAAATCACTGCACCGATTTGGATGAATTTCCGTGTAGAGATAGATGAGACCTTTGAGAAAGACATAGGCTACTTTTCACGTCACGATAACCAACACATACACAAAACAACAATAAGAAATGGAGAAGTATAAAAATTACAAATAATTTAATAATTATAAACAGAATATATACATTTATATATAATAATAAATAAAATTTATATGTTATTTGGTATTAATATAAACGTATCAATTTTTATCAAACAAATTCTAACGTCTTTCGAAAAAATCTTAGGAATATGTTGGTATGCTCTCGTTTCGATGACTCTGTCCTTCGTAGTACAGTACCTTTTATTTAATTTGCTGTTATCTCAAAGACTTGGTGCAGAGTTACGGGTACCTGAGGTGGTAACGCAAGAAGTCGAGATACAAAAAAAATCATTTGAGTATTTTAGGTATTGTAACATTAACAATACATGTCAAATTGACAACAATGGCAAAGTAAATTGACAGATTAAATGTCACAAGTAATCACAAGTAAATATTTTGGTTTCGGTGTTAAAATACTGCATAAACAGCTTTAATGTCTTTAATATAGGCTGTGAACAGTGTTTTATAGTACTTCTAGCTGTAAATAAAAAAATAAAATACCAAAAAAAAAAATCTTGAACAGTATATGCCTATTTAGATAATATACAAGCAACTGACATTCATTATAATTATTACGAATGTTCAGGTAAATTAGTACTTCTTTTTTTTCTTTATATTTTTATTCTATCCATAGAGTATTGTTTTTTTTTTGTTATTTTTGTCCGATACAGGATTAATACTCTATCTCAATACTTAATTTTTGCAATCTATTGTGACTACAGTCACACAAACGAAAGGAAAACAAATTTCCGATCTACAAATTGCTCCAGTATTTAATTAAACACAAATTCGAAAGTACAGCATGCTATGGAGATGGCTATGCCCAATGTTTCTCTGAGGGATTGTATCAGAAACAAGGTGATCTAACAGATAATCAATCAAAGGTCATCGACATAGAGCACAGGATTAGCAAGATGAAGTGGCAATGGGCTGGTCAAACTAGCAGCAGAACTCATAACTGTTGGGGTCCTTGGGTAGAGACCACATCTCAGCAAACATAGTGTAGAATACCTGCCCTAGATGGCTGATTGGAGCTGGATGAAAGAAGCTGAGGGTTGAACCAAGTGGCATGTTAAAAGAGATTTCTACAACTAGCACTACAATAGGCTGATGATGATGATGAAACACAAAACTATTGTCTTTAACTCCATCATCACTGCTGGACATAGGCCTCTGTAATTTCATGCCATTTAGTTTGATCTATGGCTTTTAGCATCCAGAAAAACATATCTCCGTATGGAACAAAATACTATTTTAAAACACTAACAAAGTTTCTAATTCTTTTAAAGAGCTGAAGACCTTTGAAGATGTTATTATCTATTATGAGTTTGACCTATAGATGATTCTGATTTGAAAAACACATTAAAAGCAATGGCGAATGCTAAAAATAATAATGTACCATTAATCACATGGACTAAGTATAGACATTTGAGAGATCATGATTATATGTAAGTATATAACTAATATAAAAGATAAAGAATACTATATTTGTACGCCAGGATTACAACAGTTATTTTTTTTTACTAAGCCATAATGTCCTACTGCTGGACTCCAGTCTCCTCTCAAGAGAGGGTTAGAGAGGCCATATGACCATCAGAAAGTACAAAATATATAGCAGAATTAATTAACAAAATGTGGCTTTATCCCTCGAGCATAGGGATCGCATCAGAAACGAGGTGATCCAACAAAGAACCGGGGTCATCACATAGCCCACAGGATTAGCAAGTTGAAGTGGCAGTAGGCTGGCCACATTTGCCGAAGAACAGATAACCGTTGGGGTAAACGAGTTCTTTAGTGGAGACCGCACCTCGGCAAACGTAGATGATTTGCGCGAGACGGCTGGTAGGAGCTGGATGCGAGAAGCCATAGATTGAACTAAGTGGTGTGAAATTGGAGAGGCCTATGTCCAGCGGTGGAGTGAGATAGGCTGATGATGATGATGATCCCTTGAGCTATTAGTTCTACTTGATCACATATTCATATAAATAAAATTAAATACTTACATTACTTGCATCAAAATAATTAGAAGCAAAAATATGGACCCCATTTTAATAATGCCAATGAGTATGAAATTTGGGACAGTAAAGATATAAAAGAGGAGTACAAAAAGCTAACAAAATATTATGTATTGTGGTCCGCCATGGAACCACTAGTTCTCTTTACTATTTATGGCTAATAAAGAGTAATGCTGATCGCATGACAGAGCCGTTCTTCAGCACATATATACCAGCTTAACTGAGAGGACAGTGGAATTCTTTTATTGCATTTAAACAAAGTAAGTTGTCTAATTCCTAGTCTGTTGCCCTAATTTAGGAAGAGTTACCTAAAGGCATTCATAGCACACAGCTTTCATTTCTTATTTCATCAACAACCCATAACGTCTCACTGTCTCACTACTGGGCTCGGGTCTCTTCTCAGAGGTTCCCGAGCCCGAAACATATAAGTTATATATATTCGTAATCAACGTTAAAAATTCTTTATTTTGTTAGCGTGGTATACACTCGATGTATTTCGAAAATTTTTTTTTTGAGATTGCTTTTTGGCTTACTTTTGTTTTTTTTTAAATTTTGATGTCAGTACCCAGTGTCACTCTCATAACTAAGACGAATCTATTGACACCACCACATAACAATACGACAAACCGTTTAGGCTCTAGGGTGTGCCAAAGAAATATATATACATACATACACTCGAAAACATAACCCTTCATCTTTCGTATTCGGGTAATAAGTATATCTTTATTTTCTCATTACTAAATGTTTATTAAAACAAACCCCAGTAATTAGTTTTTTTTACAAAGGAACAATTTTTACATCTTTATATATATCAATTTCAGAAAACAACTAAGGACAAAACCAAGCACCAGTGTGAAAAAACATCAAAGACGGCTAAAAATAACAGATATTAAAGCAATTTATAATTGTCTGGCGTGTGGCTATCGTACCATGAATAGAGACATTCTACAAAAACACACATGCATCAAAGATCTGAACTACACTATAGGCAAAAACTTCCCAAAGGGACTGACAAAACAAATTGAAATATGTTCAAAGCATGACCAACCGGTTGAATCTAAGTTAATAAATAAAAAACCACCAAAGGCAAAAGATGTACCTTCAGGAGGCAATTCTACCGCTGAAAAATCTAAATTATCTAATTGTACGAAGTCAAAAGACAGGAGTGTGAATAACGAATGTATAGATTGCATTACATCGAAAGTTAATATCTACACATCAAAATATAAATGCTCAAAATGTAGTTACTCCACACAGAACATAACCAATTTGAAAATCCACATGCATGTTCATTCTCGCAGTGCACTGTTCAAGTGTACAGAATGTCAGTTCTCCGGTGCTGACCTGAAACAGCTGATCAAGCATTATAATGATGTGAAAGAAATGCAGTGTCAGTGTGGGTACTCAACGCATATGAAACAGCAAATGGCTATACACATGAGGTCTCACACCGGGGAGAAACCGTTCGGCTGTGGTATTTGTATGTATGCAGCAAGTGATAGAGCTGGATTACATAGGCATTTGAAGACGAAGCATGTCATAGAGTAGGCATGTTTTGATAAAAGTATTTTAGTTACATCTATCATTCGTTTCTTTTACGCAGGGAATGCTTTTTAAGTAAAAAGCACAATATTTCGCATTTTTCGCACGAAAGGCGTGTGTGGGACTTCCGACAAGTCGGTCTACCCACCAAACCCCGTGGCGACAGTCGGGAGGAGCTCCAGGAACGCACGAGGGGTTCCTGGAGTGCCCCCTGCCCTACGTTACGAATGAGATTCATCCCGGGGTATCCAGTACCGAGTAAGAATCGGAACACGGATCCCCCTTGACGACACCCGCCGGCAGCACCCGGGTGTTACCGGTCTCGGGTCGTTTAAAGCGGGCACATCTCCCTTAGATGTGGCCACAACGATCCTTATGCGACGATTGGGGAACTAGCGGCCGCTACCACGTCCCCTTCGTCGCCTCTTTCGGATTCGGTGGACTTCTTCTTGAGCATAATATCTTCACAGAAGGAGATCTAGGCCTCCCACCCCTCAATGACATCTATCCTGTGGAATAGAAAAGTTAACAGAAGCAGATCATCAGCACCAGACTTGAACAGTCCACTGTAGGACATATAGCCTCTCCTTAGGTAGGAAGTTTTGGCCGATTATACCATGCCGGCCTAACAAGTCCGTATAAGATTCGTTTTCATTCTATTTGCAGTGCTGCTTTCCTCCATAGTTTCTTCTCTTACTCGCCTCTTACGCCATCCATGGGGCTGTGGTGGCTCACCATATTCTAATCCGTCTATAAACTCTAGGAACGAAAGGATTTGGGACTAGATTGCGTCACAAGCCGAATGATTGGTCGTATGTGTCTCTATCGCTTGTTCAGTACTCTCGCTTGGACGCTCGGCTCAGGCGGAACGTGGCAATGACGTGAAACCGGCGTTCATCGATTTATGAGTGGTTATCACGTCAAAACCGATAAGACAATGAAGCATCGACTCGGCCACTTGCAACTTGACGACTAAATTCATGTTACCGTATCGCATTAGCACGCCACGGCAACGTACCGTACCGTGACATCAAGCCGTTATTGTGGACAACCCTAGCATGTATAGTGTTGCCAACATGTTGGTATCGAAATCAACAATAACTATTGTTATCAGTATACCTATAATAAAGTTTTTTGTTAAATTGTGTTGTTGCTTTTTACTCAAAAACCTAATAAAACCTTTTTTTGTTACGTGTGGAAACCCCCTCGGGCCTTCACCCCACCGGGGTTTGCGGCGGGGCGGTGTGTCGGAATCGAACCGACTAAAACCACACGGTGTGCCACTCTGCGCTTGAGACGGGAGGGGTCCGGGAACCGCTTCCTTACGCCATCCGGTTCCCTCCCGGCGCCTGCCCGCACTGAAGCCGGCACATCCTAATAAAACTTAGATTCATTCAAACAAGGCCTAACTGTAACTTTTGCCATAGCGAGTTGACTAAGAGGAACTATTCGCAAAGAAAATCTTAGCAAACAATGTGACCTAGATGACCTAACGAAGCCCCGTTAGCTATGAACGCTTTATTCAAATGACGAATACAGTACAACAAAGTCATCGTAATGGTGGTCCTATTCTAATTATAAATAAATATATATTTCAGACATCTGACACAACGCCATTAAGCCTCAACAGAGCTTGTGCTATGAAAGCTGGATTGACTGACAGACGGAGAAACTTGGAAAAGGTGAAATGGAAATAAATAGGGTAGGCCTACGTTCAGCAGTGGAGCTCTTACGGCTAATGTGAAATTTTTTTACTTAAAATAAATTTGCCGTGTATCCGGGTTGGAGAAAGTATTATTGCTGGTGACTGTAAATTGATTGATTTCATAATTCATTACGATAAAGTCGAAAATATTTTAACAAACACTAGATTTAAGCGACTTTATAGAGCACGAAAAACTTGCTCTAGGGGAGCGACAAACTAAATAATCGATGTCAGTTCGATTTTTTTTTTCGATTTTGATTCCATTTCAGAAATTGTAAGAAATAAATACATCTATGCATACTTATAATACATAATATAATAAATACTTTAAATTAAATAAAACTTTATCTCTGTTTTCTTGATTAAATTATATCAACTATGAACTTCGGAAACTACTCCAGAAGAAAATGTGAGGTTATTTATTACTGATGCATAGTACTTCGAGACCAAGATGAAATTATCAGATTGAAGTGATTATGATACTATTACTTCGTTGTTATTATTTAAAAATGTATGAATTATTGTTTCGGATTTCACTACAAAATTATTTAACTTCATAACTGAAAATCGATTCAAAAAGTTTATAGAACTTACGGTAGCAACTCGCAGCATTTACCTACCTCTAAACAAAAGAACTTGTTATTATATTATGGGTGTACTTAACCTTTTATTTTCATGTTTCGCTTTAATTTTAACGGAGAAACTATAAAAATCAAGAAAAACGCTATTAATGTGAATCGAACAACAACAACTATATTTGATCTGTGTAAAAAATCATTAAAAGGTATGAGTTTCATTCAAAATAAGTACTTAATAGTGTAATTAGATCACAGCGTAGTACACTCGTGTGCAGTTATTTCATGAGAAGACTTATTGTTTCTTGCATTTATAAGTAACAACGCCATTTTGTGGGCTCTCAATAATATATAAGTGCTATGTTTACGTTACTTTGTCTATAAAAATATGATATGTGCTGTGAAACTGTGTTTGAAAGTGTGATTGTTGACTTTATATGAAGCGTCGGCATTAAGCTATTTACGGATGAAAAAGTTTGTATACCAATACCAAATAGTTTTGTATCGCCAACTGCTTTGTTTTTCTGTGCTTAAGTGACTTCGTTCACTACCATTTTAAAAAAAGAATTCGTGTTTAATAATTATTTGATGATGCCTAGTTGTAATGAATCATTATTTCGTAATATTTTTTTAGTAATTGTAGATATCTGGCCTATCGATTTGAAGAAAACTTTCGAGTTATATTTCTTTTTATGCTTACTGCCCACAATTATTTCTTCATATTTCATATTTTAAAAATGAACTTCCATACTTTTTGGGTTAAGATGTACAGCTTATGAAATTCACAAACATGTGGCTTGTTAATTATTTGTTTTGTAAACGAAATTTCAATGAAAAAAACATATTACTAGCATATTTTTTTAATATTTTCTGTATAATATAAATAAACAATGCTTAACTTACATTATAAAGCTAGAGGATGGATGATAGAAGTTTCATAAGAGGAACTTATAGAGAGAATGTGTGTGGAATTTTCAGCAAAAGTTGTCTTCAGGGAACATTTACCAATGTTCAGAAAAAGGGTCATATAAAAAGAAACTTCTTGATCCCACTTCCATAAACAGGTTTAACTTTCATTTTTCTCATAATCACAAACATTTGAGTCTCCGGTAACTTTCAGTCATCTGAAAGATAGCAAACAAAAGTAAAACCAACAGTTATACTGTTGATTAGCTGAGTGTGGAATATGCGGGTAGACCAAGACTTAGTAAA
This sequence comes from Hyphantria cunea, assembly GCA_003709505.1. Classification (NCBI taxonomy): domain Eukaryota; kingdom Metazoa; phylum Arthropoda; class Insecta; order Lepidoptera; family Erebidae; genus Hyphantria; species Hyphantria cunea. Next base: position 205,242 of record PKRV01001938.1, read on the forward strand.
TGCTTATAGAGGTGATAAATTTATGTTATCTCAGTTACAGACGTCAAAGCCTATAAAAGAGAAAAATATGTAGAAAAAGTATTTTATAAAATATGGACCTATCAAAAAAGGTAAAATATATTCTCTGTCTTAATTATAGAGGTAATTGGGACGATAATATCAAAAAAAAGTGATTTTAGATAAAGAGGTTTGGTTTGTCCCACTAACAGTGGTAGTTAACATAAGAAACACAGACCAGCGGACAACCAGAAGAGAAAAACCGTAGCACCTGTAATTTTTTGTTAGGATACATGTTCCCACAGCCACATTTTATACTTGCATACATTACATAACAATTAAAAGAAAACATTCAGAATTACACACAGTGTGTTATAACAGTGTAATGCATAGGCCCATTTGGGCTTATACTTTGACAGAGTGGAACACCTGCATTTGTCTACTCTATACTGTCTTACTCTATGGTCAATTCAGTGCTGAAGTGTGGGGCCGTCTGTATGAGTTACAGCTATGGTGGTTTCTCACTTATCCACATCCTACTTAAGCAACTTTGGTTGTAGTTTACAACTGTTGGCTACTAAATTCCTCCTCATTGTTGTTGTCACTATAATTCTATCTATTTACATGCATGCTAAACTTGGCTGGTGGCTTTATATCACATTCCATCTTGACTTCTGTCCGAACCCTGCATAAAATTCATTATTTAAATTTTATCTCTCATAGCCCAGTAGAGGCGCTCATAGCCCAGTTACACTTGGTGACTAGAAACGATCACTGAGGGTAAGCAACGACGGCGCGGTCAGTATCTGGATGCGTGACAGCTGGTGGCATGTTACCTTGAGCATCTCCGTGATTCGGAGGTCACGTTAACAGTCCTGAAGCTTAGTTGGAGGCCTTTGTGCAGCTTAAAAATATCCAACAGTCAGATTACATAGCCACAACATAGTCTTGCCAGCCCCAACCTGCACTCGGCCAGTGTGGGTACGTATGGCCTCAACCCTCTTCTGAGAGGAGACCCCTGCCCAGCAATATGACATTATGGGTTGTTGATGATGATGACGATTTAAATTTTATCACAGTGTTATCTATCTGTGTATTTATTTAATCCAGGTTATCTGTTTGAAACTTTCCAAAAATCATTTAACAATTAACGATTACTATTTACGAGAGAACACTTCAATATTTAGGTATTATTTGCAACATGGCGGGATAGTTTGCATGGTCACTATATTAAAGTTTCTTATGCAAAGGGTGAGGCTTATGTACTGCAGTGGACTGCAAGAGACTGGCAATGATAATGACATTATATGGTGCATGGTAATCAAAGTAATGTAATTGCATGTATATTTCAATCCTAACCTGCAGAAATGTATATACTACAGTATGACAACCTGCTCTGAACTGGTCAAGACTTTAAGCAATTAAAACATACTATTCGTATTTACCTACTAATAGCGTGTATAGTGTAATTTGTACTCTCGGTGGTCAGCCCTTAATTGTACTTGCTGTATTAACCTTTTAAAATGTCGTAAAGCGAAACGGGTCAGAGTAAACTCAATAATATACGTATATAAGTATAAGTTAGTTTGATTCTAGAATGCATGTATAGTAATTAAGTGGTAACCACACTGCTGTGGGTGTAGTGGGTTTTGTTCTCCACTGGCGACAACACTTTGTGTGATCTATAAAGTGGTCTGTGTCTAGGTGATTTTTGTGTCTATTTTATACAATAATGCATGAGCATTTAAATAGGCTGCCCTAGATGGATCACCATGTTACACTCATAATATGTATGGTGGCCACTTCTTGCCACTTCTCGAGGATTCTGCTCATGTTTTCCATTAGGTACAGTATACATATATATATATATATATATATCTAAAGTTACTGCAACACAGGTCATATGGTAATCAAACCAATCAATGTGCTATGTACATCAGTTTGAGAGGCCTATGTACAGCAATGGATACTGATAGGATGATTGAGGTTATATATTAGCGTAGCTTATAAAACCTTGCAATATATTATTTTTAATATAATGTAAAATATCTTTCCAGATGTTTTGTGTCCAAGAAAAGGAGAGAACAAGCTCATTCGCAACGGACAAGGATCCCCTCAGCATGGGATCAGAGTCTGACGATGATGAACCGGAAGCCAAACGTCTCAAGTACTCTCCACTAAGCCTGCAAGTGTACCAGATACCCGCCTTCAACACACCAAAGTCATTATCAATATATCCGACGAACACGCTACCTAATTTTGTTAACAATCCACTGAATTTAGCCAATCCACTCGCATTTACGGCCACAAATGGACAGAATGAAGAAAGTATTGTCAGATCTTTACATAACAGGTATTGTTTTTTATATTTGGACATTTTTACTATGCATGGTTGAGAGGCATTTTGGGGTAGCAGTGTCCACAATATAGCCAAGGGTTGGTTTCGTTTCTTCTGTATTTATAAGGCCTCCTATATACCATGAGAGCAAACAAGGTATCGGTATGGAATGGTCATTCATAATAAGGATATAGGGGGCTTAAAAATATCAGTATATTTACAGGCTCTGCCTTGTTAAAGACCCGACAACTTTGTATAAGGTTGATATACAAATAAAAGTTATCTATACAAATAAATAAAATTGGAATGTCAGTTTAAATAAAAACTGTAAGTTAAATTATAATTTTCCAGATATTCGTTACCATCAAAACTCACAATAACACCAGTGGTGAATAACGAAGTAGTAAGGTACAAGAAGAATGGAGAAGTAGCCAAGAAGAGGGGCCCCCCCAAAGGATATAAAAGAAAACCCAAACCAGACCTGTCGCAGAGTTTTAATGGAACCTTACAGGTAATAACAAGTTTATATTATACAAAAAAAGTCAAACCTAGTTTTAGAGGTAGAGCTGCGCTGATTTCCGCACGGTTGGGCCGGTCCGACTGGGGCAGTACTACCTTCGCCCAGAAGATCAACCTAAAATGGGAAATAAAAGGGATCTCAACTAAATCTTTGTATCATATAATGTGTAATCGTGTGTATGTATATAATGTTTATATATTACCGTGTATATATATTTATTTATATACAACAAACAACAACAACCCATAATGTCCCACTGCTGGGCTCGGGTCTCCTCCAGGAGAGGGTTAAGGCCTTACGTCCCCACACTGGCCAAGTGCGGGTTAGGGACTGGCAAGAATACGTTGTGGCTACGTAAATCTTGCCGTTGGATGTTTTTAAGCCGCCCGAAGGCCTCCAACTAAGCTTCACGACTGTTATCATATGATAACAACCGGGACCGACTGCTTAACGTGACCTCCGAATCACGGATATTTATATTTTTATGTATATATTGTAACTTCACGAATATATATTTTTTTTCCCACCACAATGTATTTACCCCACAAAATTTCTACACCATCCAAAGATTGGCTGGAAGAGAATGCCTTGGGCATTAAGCCCGCCGTTGTACATGTGTGCGTGAAGTTTTTAAAATAAAATTAAAAAAAAAAATAATTCTGGAATGCCGGCTCCAACTACATGTATTTTGGTTATCGCTGTAAAGGGTACAACTATGTCCTTCGTCAAGAATCTTATGTATTTCTATGCCAAATTGCATTAAAAGTGGTGCAGCGATTTAGCCGTACATACAGAGCTACTTCCCAATTTATAATAATAAGTATGGATATAAATGAACCTTTCAGGGCTGAACCAACTGATTCGGATGAATTTCAGTATAGAGACATATTGGACCTTGGAAAAGGACATAAGCTATCGACATCGACTTTTTATTTTTTTAATGAATAGTGGCCAGACGATCAGACCTATCGCCTGATGGTAAGCGATTACCGCCGCCCATGGACACCCGTAAACCAAAGGCGTCACAAGTGCGATGCCGGCCTTGTGGGATAGGGAGAGGGATGATAGGAAGGGTTGGATTATGGGCCTCCGGTGTCCTCACTCACTCACTGAAACACAGCGCGGGCGCTGTCTTACACCGGTTTTCTGTGAGGCCGTAGTATCACACCGGTCGACCTATTTTTTTTTGTTCTTAGCACAACACACAGGTTGTGTTCTATAAATCATACATATATCCTTTTAAATTTTCAGACACAAAACACAATTCTATCAAGTCTACTAGCAGCTAACAATACAAGCATGACAGGAGTTAGCATACAGCCTGCCCCGCCGCCAGAACCTCTCCCTAAAATAGAAGTACCTGAAGGTAAGACTGTTCCCATCAAAACACTTTATTTCAAGTAAGTCTTTTGAGATACATTCATTAATGACTTAATGACTCATCAACAACCCATAATGTCCCACTGCTGGGCTCGGGTCTCCTCTCAGGAGAGGGTTAAGGCCATACGTCCCCACGCTGGCCAAGTGCGGGTTGGGGACTGGCAAGACAACGTGGCTACGTAATCTTACCGTTGGATGTTTTTAAGCCGCCCGAAGGCCTCCAACTAAGCTTCACGACTGTTATCCTATGATAACAACCGGGACCGACTGCTTAACGTGACCTCCGAATCACGGAGACGCTCATGGTAACATGCCACCAGCGGTCACCCATCCAGGTACTGACCGCGCCGTCGTTGCTTGCCCTCGCTGATTATTTCTAATCACCGAGTGCAACTGGGCTATGAGCGCCTAAAGCCAGAGCGCGACTTAATGACTATAGTTGCTCGATTCTAAATTATCATTCTCATGCTATAGAAACAGCAAGAAACTCTTTTCTTAAAAAAAAAACAGCCTTAAAGTTTTGTGTACATTTTCTATTTCAAACTGTAATATTATAAATGAAGAAGTTTGTGAGTATGTATGAATGTTTGTTAATCTTTCATGCAAATTTAAAAAAAAAAAGACCTCCCAATTAGGAATATACATTCCTGTGTGACGGGGATCTTTACAAACATACATGAACGGACGCAAAGTACACCCAGACTTAGAACAACAATTTATGGATCACACAAAGTGTTGTCCCATGTAGGATTTGAACCCACATCACTTGGCGCAGTAGGAAGCGGTGTGGCGACCACTGAAACCACTAGGCCAACCGTGTAGTCAAAAATAGATGCTGATACACAGGCGTTCTGTCAAATTATAAGCCCAAATGGGCCTATGCATTACACTGCTGTGACACAGAATGTAGTTATGTGTGTATGAAATCCTAAATGTTTTGCTTTAATTGTTATGTGTGTGTTCGTAGTGACAGGCGATTGTTTTTGTATGTGAGCTTAAAATATGTATGTGTTAAGATTTTCCCACGCAAAATAAAATAAAATAAATAAATATTTCGGACATCTAACACACAACGCCATCTAGTCCCAAACTAAGCAGAGCTTGTACTATGGGTACTAGATAACTGATATGAATACATAAATACTTTTTTTTTTTTTGTAAATACATACATATTATACATAGAAAACACCCAAACTCCGAAACAAATATTTGCAGATCATACAAACGTTTGGTCCGACCCAGGATTCGAACCCGAGACCTCATGGACAGCAGTCGCGTACGCTACCACTGCGCCACCGAGGCAGTCAATATATGTTACGCAAATTCGTTAGTCCAGGTTGCTTATACATCAGAATAACACAAAGTACTTACCCCCACAGCAAAAGGTAGCCTAACCCTACAACAGTTTGCGTGAGTCACAAGTCGTTCTGAGTCTTGGTGTTTTTAGAAGGTGCAACTAAATATCAGGATATTTAAGACTTATACATATTTTTCTTATTTAACTGTTCATAAAAATACAGGTAATTTTCAGTTCAAGTTTAAAGACATGGCAAATAATGTAGTGACTAAAGATGAGACATATTTACGCTACCAGGTTTGAAAGCCAGGTTTTTACTTCAAAGTACGGCGCCCTGGTACGACACAAAAATACTTGCACGTATATGAAAGTACATGTGCTGAAGTCGGATGCTAAAAAACTTGAACTAGTGCTTAGGAAAATGATTCATATCTTAATAGGAATAAAACACAATCGGATTTCTGAATAAAAAAATACTTGGAACTTCAAAGTATTTTTTATCTATACGATTTTGCTCCTCATATGTCAAGATTTATGGGTTGATTTCCTATGCAAGTATTTTTAAATTTGAAGAGATGAGAAGTATTTACTTTGAAGTACGGCGCCCCTGGTACGACAAAAAATACTTGCACGTATATGAAAGTGCATGTGCTGAAGTCGGATGCTAAAAAACTTAAAACTAACGCATAGGAAAATGATTCATATCATAATAGGAATAAAACACACAATCGGATTTGTGAATAAAAATATACTTGGAACTTCAAAGTATTTTGTTATGTATACGATTTTGCTCCTTATTTCTCATAATTTACGGGTCGGATTCATATGCAAGTATTTTCAAATTTTAAGTTTGTGCACCAGAGCTGGACCCGTCGCGTCTCTACCAGTACGTTCTGCTTGCGGCACCCGAGTATTTCCGTTGAAAGCCGAATGCTTGAACCGAAAATTTAATGCATATGCAATCCGATCGATTCGGGAACTTGTTAACCAAATAAGCTAGTATAAATGAAACAAAATTAGGAGGATAATTGCGTTAACATGCATTCATAAAATATTTTTTGATTATTTTCCATTCACCCTTATATCTATAGCCATAAGAGACATAATTGCAAGTATATTCTTAAGAAATGTCAATTCAGTTGTTATTATGAATTTATTGCGTAACCCACTGAACGTGACCTATTTTTTGAATAGTTAACTTCCAATTTCACATGTTTATTGAATTGAAAGTCAATTTTATAAACTTTTATTTTAATGTTTAAGTACGTTAATAAATAAAACTGAACATTATTATGCTTATTAGCTGGAAATAACGATTTTCGAACTGTAAATAATAGTGTGTTAATAGTGTTTTTGTGTACAGATAGATCATAGGCTACTGTCGTTAATATTTAATAGTAAAATAGGTAATTATCTTCGTACAAATCTATAAGTATGGCTCCTAAGAAATATTAGCGTGGGATCATTTTGTGGTCCAAGGAGAAAATAAAGCAAATGCAAGATGTGTAAAGTATCGTACAAATCTGCAGTGTCAAAAACGTCCAGGATAGGACCACGATTCGTTATTCATATAATATATTAATACTTAAAAATCTTTGAAACTCAAATACTTTAAAGTATTTTTAAAACCTGGTTTTTGACCCTGATTTTTCTGCTCGTACTTAGAAGCCCTGGTATTTCGAATTGCAAGTACGTCTCATCGCTATAAGTCTTACGGTAACCATTATACAGTTACTAAAGACTTCCAAAAATATGATGGAAAGTTTGCATAAGAATCATCTTAAGCAATGCTATGTTCACCTACACTTTGAGTATATATATTGAAATCGGCAATGAAACCATAGCGCGATTCAAAAAATTGGTACAGCGACATCTGTCGAGCGTTGAGGAAATATTTTTTTAGTTAAGACTAGCCGGCGACTAACTCGAGCATTTGCCCGTAATGTAACATTCATGGCGAGCGTGTTACGTTACGGCATTAACTGACTGACTTGAGCACTGTGCTCGGCTACGCTCCGCCTTGAGCATGAGATTTTATCGGTACTCAAAACGTCAAAACAATCACGAAGACGTAGTTCTGGGTTTTGTGTTGTTATTAGATTATTCCTTAATCCAAATGAAGAAACAAAAGAAACGTTATCGAAATGCGAACTTGTAAAAAAACAGAAATATACCGGGTTCATCCCTAATAAAAACATACAAAAATGTAATTTCTTTATAATATTCTATAAACAACAAAGTTCTATCCTGGTCCCATTCCATGTCAACACTCGTCAACGACATCTTGAAACTGTGATACTCAATACACAAATGCGCTCACTTGAGACGCTTGGGGGTTGTACTGTACTGACATATAACATTTCGCCGTAACATATAGGCGTGTCTCCTACCCCCTTTTTTTTCCCGTGCGGAAAACCCTTCGAATACCACCATCCTGTGGCATGTCGGACCCGAACCGACTAAAACTGCACGCCATCGCGCGTACTAGGAACCGGAACTGGAACCGTGTCTCCTACCCCTAAAAAACAAAACCTAACAAAACATGTTAACTAAACCATTTAGGTAATGTCTCCTGCGACTAAACACGAACATCAAACATCTACTCGACAAATGACTTCGGACGAAGAAGACGTACTTTATTTTGCATACAAGAAAAATAAACCGATTTTGCGTTCGACCCTATCTACAACCAATCAGTGAGGGCAAACCACGACGGCGCGGTTAGTACCTGGATGGGTGACCGCTGGTGGCATGTTACCATGAGCGTCTCCGTGATTCGGAGGTCACGTTAAGCAGTCGGTCCCGGTTGTTATCATACGATAACAGTCGTGAAGCTTAGTTGGAGGCCTTCGGGCGGCTTAAAAACATCCAACGGCAAGATTTACGTAGCCACAACGTATTCTTGCCAGTCCCCAACCCGCACTTGGCCAGCGTGGGGACGTATGACCTTAACCCTCTCCTGAGAGGAGACCCGAGCCCAGCAGCGGGACATCATGGGTTGTTGATTGATTGATTCTATCTACAACAACGTACTTTTAATATTTACGCAGAATTACAAGTTCAAGACTGATTTGGATTGACATTTTATTTTCGTTATTCTGAAAGTGCAAATCTTGAAATACGAAATGCAGAACCTCAATGTTCGCAAGCAACTATGAAATGAAATTAAACCTCCCGAGCAGGCGAACGCTGGGATGTTTTCTGCCCGTTTAAGATAACATGTTTGCCCGTTTGAGATAACAAAACTAGACCACGCCCATATTTTGATAGATATTTCATGTTAACTGTTAGAAAATACGAAACAATGTCGCGAGAGACCCGGCTTAACTGTGTTACGGCGAAATGTTACAGATCAGTCGCTAGCTTTATACTAAGTCAATATTTATGTATCTATTAATTCTATTCTTCCAATCGTATGTGTGAAATAAGAACTTGTTTGGATGGGGAGTAAATTCATCTAAGTAGTAATCGACATGTTTCCGTTACGTGACTGTGAATGTATATAAATATATATACTCACTAACTATATATATATATATATATATATATATATATATA